>JAFBJU010015274.1:2587003-2622536 GCA_016785305.1 Colistium nudipinnis
AGAGGGAGGGAGGGAGGGAGGGAGGGAGGGAGGGAGGGAGAGAGAGAGAGGAAAGTAGGGTAGAGGAAAAGGAAGACAATGGGTTGTGTTTTGTAAAGCATATAACCCTTCTGCCCACCACGCACCACAAAAAACAGCAGAGGAAGTGAGCCGATTCTCGAGAGAATCCAAATTGTGGGCATACCTTTCTGAAGTGTCACTATGTGTTGTTAATATTTTTTTAATTGATAAACTCAATATTTCTAATGTAAACTTGGATCTATATGTGACCTGAGCACACCTTGTTCAATTTGTCAATCCACCCTGTCTTAGGCATCTTGCTTAACAGCTTCATTACACGGCTTCTGACCTGTCAAGCAGCAATTATTAATTCCAGCTTCATCCTCATTCGTAGTCTGTCAGTATTAAATGCACGTTGCACCTTTGTGCTTTTGAAAAGGGAAACGTTGTCTGTTTCTGATTCCAACCAGTTTATACAATTGTAAGTACAAACACATGAATTAATAAAACACATTAATTCATTTTTCTATCTGACATTGCCCAAACACCTGCTTCAACCCAACACCACTCTTAAACTTTACACATTTTAATTATTATCAGAATAAAAAGAAAATGAAATGCAAACTGATTTTGTTTTGTTTGTTTTTCTTCTGTCCCCAGATGACGGGCACCACTCAGCAGAACGCCAAGACCCCACAGGTCCATATCCCAGCAGCCACTGCAGCAGGAAACACCTCTGTCAGTGCGACCCTTGACCCTCAAGCTCAGCTCGAGTCTGACAAGAGGGCTGTTTACAGGTTGGTACAATCTTGTAAGGTGTGCACGTCTATTCCAGGCAAATGATTCACGAATCTGCACCCCAAAGTAGTTTCCAAAACAACATTCCAGTATACTTACCATGGTCAACCAGCGGCAAAACATCATTTTGTGAATTGATTTTTCTCAGTAATAAATGTCGCTATTTGGCCCTGTGCTTGTCAAGCTGACTGTGGCAATAAGCAACATTCTACCCTTGAGTGTGCCTTCCCCTTTTCTTGCTTTGGAATGATCATTGAATTTTCTCTCTGGCCTAGTTCTGGCTTAAAGAAATTGTAAATTGACTTAATGTGCTACTTGCCAATGAAGGCCACAAGCAGTAGTGCTGTTTTTAATACGTTCGCGTAAATCATCCATGACATAAAAGCTTTTGAAAATTGCACTTGAAGGTTGCATCCTTCAATTTTCACTTGGTGTCGTTCTCGAACCGAAGAGCACCTTCAGGAAATGCTTTCATTCATCAAAGGAGAACAGAGGCTCCGTTTCCTCTTTGACTTCAATAAATTGCCTTTAGAGTAAGCATTTGATATAGCAGCCGATATAGCAGCTTGTATGTCTCTAATTATTATGCCAAAACAATTAGCTTGACTGACTGAAACGCCTTGCAATGGAAAATAACCACCTGTTTAGTCTAAAGCACAAATAACTGTCAGAATGAATTGTGACATTTCATTGGGCAGATTTGTTTTGTGTAAGGTTTTCCACATGACTCCAGACTTTAATAGTAAAACATAATTTATTTCTCTTTCACGCCAACAGTCATTTTCAAAGGTAAGCATCACTCTTCAAATCGTAGGTGATCTCATTTTAGAATCAGCCTACTGGTTTAGATAAAGCCGCTGGACACAAGTGGAAATGAACAATGCAGCGAAAGAAGCATCATTTTGTGGAAGGAGGCTTTATTATGTGTCAAAGTGAATACAAATCATCCCCATTCATCAACAGCAATGTGTACATTTTACAAATTACGTTTTGCATCGCTAAATATATTATACACTCTTATTGTTTGGTAAAATCTATTTGCACTAAGCTCTGACTAAAGTACTGTGAAATGCTGTGCGACAATTCTTCACCCTAAATTTAAAAGATCCTTTTTTTTTTGCCCTTCCTTCACATTTGGGTGTTTACCGATCACCTTACAGACAATTGCTGCACATTTTATGCTTTAATTTAACATGTAAAAGGCTTCCAAGGCATGTAGAAAATAAGAACAAAAATCATTCCTGGGTAAAATCCAAAACACACCAGTGAAATAGTAATAAAAAAACACCTCACTCCTCTCTCAGCTTAGACTAGAATATTGATGCACCCTTATAATGAGCTTGTATTATCTATTTATGAAGTAAATTATTCAAAGTACAGACATTTTTAATCGCGTTGGATGATCTCTGTTGTAGACAGCACACCAACAACCTACTAGATTTGTTGAGCCAAACGGGGCACGAGCTGCCCAGCGCTGTCTGGTGCAGCCTGTCAACTAGCGATGACACTGCAGACTATGTTGGGCCGTCTATCCCGCCTCCTCGGGTCCCACCCGCGGGTATCCGCTGCCGCAGTCTGAGGAGGTGCGAGCCCCCGCGCTCACGCCTGAAGCGAGCTCCTGTTAAGTCCTCTGTATCTCCTTTGAGATACGGGGCTGCCTTTGATGTGAGCAGCCATGTTAGAGGCGGCTTGGTTTGGGGGTTGGGGGTGGGGTTCCGGAGTGGTCTAGATCAGTTTATCGCCCCCTTTTCTACCTCAACATGGGTTGTTTTGCTTTTTTTTAAGTCTCCACTTTTCTCCTGCTTCGCTGACTAAACCACATATGGTAGGAAGTAAAGAAGAAGCCATCTATAGTATCAAAATTATACCAGAGCTTACTTTTAAATTTAAATTATATTTTTATTATTATATTACTTCTTTTTTTTTTTACTTGTGTACTGTAATTGTGTACTTGCACTGCTGCTGAAAACGGCACCATAAGAAGTAGCTCCCCGAATTTCATTGTATCTGATATAATGACAATAAAGGACAATAAAACAACTAGAATGAGTGTCATTAAGGCATACAGTAAAGATGTTATTCATCTTGTACATTGGCACAGCCATGCAAGTGGGGTATTGTTTTCAGAAATGTTTATGTCTGGATATACAAAGTTACTCAAAAATGCAAATACACATTTTTATTGAAATTGGGTAATAATAGGGTGATAATAATAATATTACTTGGGAGGGTATCATCAGGTGATTTTTGGAGCTGCTCGGTCAAAGGTCATGGTCAATAAATTATGGCCTGGAAGAAAGAAAAAAGAAATCTGGAAATCATAGAAACACTGTCGTAAGCTTATATTGATCAGGAAATTATTCCTCATCATATAAAATAATATAATTTTCATGAAAAAATTACAATGAAAACGGTTTCATATATACTGTAGTTAAAAAGGAATTTACAGTAGAGAGAATGCTTCTTACATAAATCTTAGAGGAGGAACTGGCAGGGAGTGATGTGAGAACAATATACATCTATATACAATGTACTTGTACAAGTGGGGAGGAAACCAGGCACTGGGGAATCAAGTCTGGGTGGGACAGTCGCGGATACTGAACAAACACAGGAAGTGACGCTTTTAAAATGACAGAACATGGAGAGTGCATGAATAAAAAAAAACATTATTCAAATTAAAACGAAAAAATGACTATTTAATAGAATATACTAAACAACAACATAAGTATTAAATGTTACGATGATGTCGTAAGATGTCATACGATTGTAATGTCTTTGTCCAAGTCATTGTTTACCTGATTGAGGTATGACTGGCCCCACTGATGCTTTTCACTAATGTATGTAGTCCGAGCTACGCAGCTCTCTAGTTGTCCCCTGTAGAGAAAGAAATAATGTTAATAATTTGCATCTTGTTTCGATTCCAGCTTAAAGGGTTACTTGAGCTGAAAGACTTGTTGAATGGATGACGGCTGGTGTAATTATGAGTCACATAACACACATATATGTATTTGCTGTGATCTGTGATTTTTTTAATTTGATGTAACAGCCCCGACAGAACTCTAACAGTTTAATTTCCATGACCTTGCCTGTTTGACTACAACAACTGTGCATCTCACAAATCTGGATAGGTTTAATGTAACAGAATTGATGTGCGGATAACATCTTTTATCCGAAGGCAACTATTACAACAGCGGCACTTAAATTCAGCCATAAATGAGGCAAGCTGCTCTTTATTGTGTATGGACTCTTTCTCAATTAAATCTCTCTACGTGAGCCTTTTGGCCTGATGAGTTATGCCATACGTTGCTGAAACTCTGTTATGCACATATCGTATTGCCATTACACATCTGCACTTATCTAAATAATGACATTCATTTTATGAATAAATGTATGAATTATTTTCACAAAAATGCTTGAGTCTGAAATGAACGAAAAGAATACACACACAAACACAGAAACAGTGTATCTCCACCATGTTTGTAAAACGGCATTGGAAAAAAAGCCAGAAATGTTGGAAAGGTTGGACTTAATAGCCAGCCTTTGATTCCATAGTTATGGTTCTTGAGCACGACACTGTATATCCAAAATCCTTGAATATTTTGTCAGGCACATTGCATGGTAGCATCCAGCTTTTTCAGTTAGCTTGCCTGGGCTGTGTAGTCGTCTAGACTCACAGAAGATATGACACTGATGTTGTCACGTTCTTAGTAGTGCAAACCACAACAAGCAAATGTAATGCGTTAGTGCTATTTCCTTTTACAGCCAAATGCTATAGTATATTACCGGTGTCTTTATGTGACACAGCAGAGACACAGGGTAGAGTGATAAGATGGCAAACTTGACTTGATTCCCTCTTTAATGGAGCTATGGAGACTATAGAGCCAGCTGAGTCGGTAAATGCGTGTGATGGCCAATTAAAATGTTGTGATCAACGGCAGCACAGAGTTAAGGGAGTGACAAGAGCTGAGGCCTCATCAGCATGTGCCGTTAAATATGATTACTCGTAGCCCCTAAGTGAAACCCTCGCTGTTCTGTGTTCAGAGGAAGCAGAGCAGATCCGAATTTTGGAATGATTTTTTTTGTCCATGCACGGAGCTAATGACTAAACACACCTTGTTACCTTGTTATAGAACACAATTAAATTTGACTTCTCAAGTCACCGTCTCCCATGGTGAGTCAAATTATGCAAGAAGACACAAATAGCACTCTTTATTTTTAATCGAAGTCTGCTCTGCCAACGTTCCAGCCTCTGCAGAGTACTCATATGGGGGCTGTAGACTTTGAAAAGAGGAAAGCACAGAGAATCAGTATCTTTGCCATTTTTCTTTAATTATTTTGCTCGGGAAGTGTGTGGGGGCTTTAATGCTTCTTTCACTAATTGCTAGAATGCCAACTTCATGAGGAGATGTGTGGTTTCCTCTCCCTTTCACTCTGTCTTTCTGCCTACTTTGTTATTAGCAGTGGAGTAGATGTGTGATAGGGTAATTAGCCTAATGAGTTGTGGCATTTACTATAAAGATCCCTCCGGATTCTCTACATCTTATTAAAAAGGTTTTGTTTTTCAGCTTGCGGATGTTGTGTTCACAGCTGATAGAAGCCGATTTGGCTCAGAGATGGAAACATGCACTTAATTGAAAGAGACCTCACACTAGTACTTTTTTTAAAAGCATGAATGTCCTTATGATGGTTATAAACATTTCAGGTAGGAGAGCTTTTCTTTACCAAGACGTGCTGCTTGAAGTAGTAATCAGAATTGTTCAGCTAATGGCAGATGATGCAATTTTTCAGCGAATTTTGTGAATATGTTCTAACAGTACTCGCACAACACTATCCTAGTTATTGAGCAACAGGGGTGGTTCATGAGAGAGTGGCAGTTGGAGCAGAGACTTTAACCATGCAAACAAATAGGGCCAGTTTAAGGATGCACAGAGAAAGAAGTTGTTTCTGTTGGTGCTTCACCGCACCATATTTTATATGAAATGCTGAAAACAAAAATTAAATATTGCTTTTTTAAATTTGCTGCTGCTTATGTTGCAGCATCATTACCTTTAGCCGTTAAGGAAACAAGTAAGGTCAGCCCACTTGCTTTACAAGTTGAGTACTAAGGGAATCAAATAGGAAGGTGGTGTATACAGTAAGAATATTATACCATATATGCCGCTGAATATTCATGGATCTATGCTCTATTCCAAAGAGGGATATCACATATATAGTAACAGGCTGTTTTTTTCTTACACAAACTTTTTCATCAAACATATTAATCTCTGCATGGTTTAGGAAACAGTTTGCAACATATATCATGTTTATTTCAGAAAGGGGGAGAAAAAACGTTATTTAAATTTATTTTGACTGTAGGGGGATTTTTTTTACAAAGATGCCAGTGTTGCGGTGCAGAGCCCTGTATGGTGCATATTATCATTCACTCGTCTCCATAGTGGGTCTTTGCTGAAAGCCTCCCTCATGCTGGTCAGCCTGGGAGTTTTGCATTGGGACTGGATTTAAGGGTTTGTGTGTGTGTATCTGTGGGAAGGTTAACATGCTGTCATGCTAACAGTTACCGCACTACAATAGATAAAAGAATGTATTCAGCCTCGGGTATGTTTATGCTTTTATATGCACTTGTTGTTAATGGCATAAAAGCCGTAAAAATTTGAATACCTCTCGTGCCACACACAACGGGTGGGAGGGCCTTTCAATTTGACACATCCAAGGGTAGCATTAGCCACATTTCTGCTCGCCAGCGTGTTTGTCTGCCTCTGTAATGCACCATAAAGTCTGTTTATCCTTAGTGCCACAATGCGTCAATGCATCCTCGACCACTGTGCTGCTCTTCCATTTGCAGTAAGACTTTAGCAAGACGGCATGTGTTGGTGCTCGGTCGCAGTACAATGCAGAAAAGTGTGTCAAAGCTCAAGCGGTTCGACTGCCTTTTTCTTCAGATACCACATTTTATGAGTTTCAGAACTACGGCGGATGAAAAGGAAGTATCCAATTAGTTATTTTGGGCAACTACGTAGTTGGTGGTATTTTCTTGGGCGGGAACATATTATGCCTTCAGAATACATAGAATAGAGTAGAAAATCAGTTTCACTTCACTTCTGTCAAATAAAGGACAGTTAATATTTATGCATAAGGTTAATGCAGAGACGGTAATGCACACTGACCCTTGCGGCCGGTGCACTAAATGAGCATTAGTAATTGTGTACTTGTGTGACTGCATCCATCTGTAATTAAACTGCCATTCCGCTTGCCGGTTGGGCTTCTATGCCACTGGGTAGTGCTATTCAATCTGTGGTGACTGGAACCAGTGGCGTGCCATCAGGGCAAGCAAGTCCGTGTTTAAGTCCTAAAGCTAAACATTCCTAATTGGAAGCAATATCTTACATCTGATCTTCAATCAGTCCCAAAGAGGAGACCTGATTTTGCATTTATTTTGCAATTTCCTGACTGCCTGTGGTGGCAGAAAGTCATTGTCTGTTGACCTAGCTCCTCCATGAGAAAATGTGCCTGCCGTTTAACAGTCTTGTTTTAGCAGGTGTTAGGAGGCAACAGAGACAGGAGGCAGTGAGCTTAATACTTAGATCTGTATTACATGTGAAGATGGTTTGTCCTAACGTAATATGTAATTGAGAATTATGATGTGGGAGACCACTGGACTGAGAGAGGCACACGGTATGGGAATTCTCTGTGCTTGTAATGTCACTAGGAGACATGGTAGGAAGAAATGTGATGCCATCAAGTGGCCCAGTCACAAGTCTGCGTCACAGTGATGTGTCACTCCATTTTGTGTATGTTGTTTATGCAAATGTATGGTTCATATTTAATCTGCATTCACATGACTTCAGTCAGAGCTCCACACTGGCAAATTGAGATGTCGTACAGGCCGCAGAGCTGTCTGGTTCAGTTGGCCTCTGACGGTCTTGACATCTCCCCAGAGAAGTTTAGGACAAGACAAGAGAATGAAAATGGATTGAGATTGAATAACTGGAAAAAAATAGGCAGCATTTATTCAGACTGTGTTAGTCATTCTTTATGTGTACGCGTGCATGTGTAGTTCATGCTTGCATGTGTACAGTGTTTGTCCCCAATCTTGCAAACAGGGTGTGCTTCAGACATGAAGCCGGAGGAAACAGGGGCCTTGTCGGGAGCAAACGCAGCAGGACTCCTTCACAAACTGGCTTCTAATATACATGGGATACATGGGTACAGCAGGCCTGATTAGCTGGCAAACAGTGGGGAGCTAAGGGAGCGAGTCTCCCTCTCTCTAAACTCACACACACACATATTCACATAAAGACATACCTTCAAACCCCACCCCCACCTCTTCTGTACCCCCTTGGTGGCCTGCTAGATTACTGCGAAAACAGGGAAACATGTCTCCTTGCTCAGATTGTGACTGTGCTGCCTTGCTTCGAGCTTGGTTTTAAAAAAGAGAACCTGAAAGTCACATTTTTGTGAAAAAAAAAATATTCCAGCTAAAATGTTATTTTATTGATCCCAGTTGACAAAAAACATCTCACAGCTATGTCCATTTGTTTGCTGTTAGCTCCAGTTCTACGTGTATCTTTCCAGTCCACACTCATATAATGCAGTTTTTGCATTATTATGCCACAGGCAGATTTCCTTCAACAGAATAGCCGTAAACGCCATAGTACACTATCTGCCCAGGTGCAAACAGCAGACATACACAGTTGGTGAAAATAGAATAAGCATTAAGCTGATAAAAAAGGACAGTGAGACCGTCACAGAGTGATCAAAAGATCCATTGATAACTGACAGTGACATAAATGCCACCAATCATGTGTAAGCCTCCCTGGAAAGCCATTTCCTGTCGGGCCATCTTGGTCCACATTTGCACAGTGGTTCATGCAATAAGGAACCAGATTTCCATTACCATCAGTAATAGCTCCACCTTGTTGTTGGATAAAGTTAAGAAATCCCTAGTCTTACTAAGCGTACCCGCTGTGGACAGTGGACAGTGATTTCTTCTGACACAGAGGTACAAATGTATCATCTGAACAGATGTAGTTTTTATTTAAAATTATGTTTGAAGCGATAAGTGTGGATTTGCCTTAAACTTTATATTTGACCTTGAAACAAAAAAAATCATGTTTTCCACCTCAATAACTGCTACTGTTGTCTACTATGATTTTAAAACTGTGAGTGTGTGTGTTTTTTAAGGCCTCCAAGGCGTGTCCTGTTTTACCTTTTTGAAGTGTACTTCCTTCCTTATCAAACATCAAAAATCAAGTGGCACCTTATTTTCCCCCTCGGCCTCTGATTCACTGACCATAAAGCAGATGCCACTAAAGCTGCCATGTCCCTCACCTTCATGTTTAAGTCATCATGTTCCCCACTGGCCTCTGATTCTCCGTTTTGGACTTTTTCGTCGGAGGCCGTGCTGACTCCACTTGCTGGCCGTCCTGTAAATTGCTCTTTTATGGCCCTTGTAATGATCCCCCAGCCGGCCATCTCCACTCCGTCGCACTGCAGATAGAACCTGCCGCTTCTGGCAGCTGACACAGGGGAGCTCAGCATGGTGGGAGGAGGAAGTGAGAGACTGGAAAACACATGCACGCACATGCACACTCACACACATCCGGCTATTTTCTCGTTCATAAAAATGCATGCCTTTTCACACCCCATCTACCTTAATCCCAACTACCTGCGTAAAGGTCAAGAAAAGGGCCGAAGGCTAGTGTTTTTACCTCACTCCAAGTTGCTAAAACCCAACTGTGCCCAATGGCATGTTGTCGAGGTTAGAATTATCCTTTTTCCCCATGTTTCCACAAACTAGCTTCTAGCCTCATAGCACTCGTGACAAGTGTTAAACCTTTCCAACGACTGTTAAAGTGTCTCAGCTTAGCAGTAAAAGGAGAAATACTTTTTTGCTGTCAAAAAGAGTTATAGCATAAAATTGTTGCGTCGTAAAATACCGCTCGGAAATTATACTGAAAGACAGATTCAGGTTCTACTTGATTCCCGAAGACTGACAATATTTACTTTTCATGTATCCATAAAATATCAAAATATTTTTTTTGTGGAGGTAAAATGAAAGAAAATTGTATAATATGAAGCACTGCACATAGTATGGTTTTATTTATCGTTGTTGTAAGCAGCTGGTTTTATGCCCTGTCCTGTCCTGTGTGCGTGTTTTGTGTCAGACTAGATTTGCAGTTGTCAGTGACTTAGCAAGGAAGCGACAAAGGTCTTCCCAAATGAGTGGACGGCTACACACAAACCCTTAATTGTGTCTCATTCAAGCTAATGCTTACTAAATACAGTATATATTTTGTCATATATATTTATATCATGGACATGTTTCTTATTATAATTTATTTTGAAATCTTGAAACTATCTTCTTTTCAGGGTTTTGTGATGCACACTAAAACATTTTTTTTTCCCCTTAAAACATACTGCTGTTGTATACATTGTCACCTTTAACCTGTTAAATTGTCATTCACGTCGCTAATGTTGCATTTACCTATCATAAATATAAAATACATTCTTTCTAGCTGCCCCTGTGTCCTCAGGCCCTGTAGTGCCACATCTCCTTGACAGCAGATGTCTATGAATAGATGGGTTAATTAGTCTGTGCTTTTCCTTTTACGACTGTATGATGTTTATGAAGCAAATCTACGCGTTTCATGGCTCAAATTGTAACATGTTTTATTCCCTGTTTATAGACGTTAACCCCCATGGAAAAAATATATATACTGTACGATTCGAGGATCTATCACTTTCAGTCATTACAAAGAAATGTTGAATGTGTGACAAAATAACTTGTTAAAACACAATCGGCTATGCTGAGAGTGACCCTTTTTGCTCTCAGTTATAGTCCCCCTTTTCTTCACCTCCAGCCAGATGCTCCTCCAACCTACCACAAGCAGACAATAAATAGACAAGGCAGAAGCTCTTCACTCTGCATGTGCCCCCCCCCCCGCCCCCCGATTAGTATTCCTGACACGTCTGGCTGAGGGAGCGGCATTAAATTGGGATCAGGCAGATTAGAGTATAATATAGACGACTATTAAAGGCTGCAAATGAGAGCCATGGGTTAGAGCCTGAGTAGGGGCCCAGTCTGCCTCCATGCCAGCGCAATATACACCCAATGACACTGTGTGAAATCAAAATGCATGACAAAAAATATGACCTACGGCTGATGATCATCATTAACCAGCCACTAGTAAGTAAAATCAATTTCAGAAACGACTACACTTGTGTGATTTAACATGTAGTCTATATGATTTATGTTGCCTTTATTTATCCAGTGCGGATTGGCAGAGAGTGAAAGTACAACCAGACTTGTGACAGTGTCTTAGTAACCGGCACTGCTGTGGGCTGTTTTAACATGAATTAGTAGTACATGTGTGTGTCTACATAAGTTAATTTTTGCAAGTAGTTAAGACTACTTTAAGTTGAGTTGCAATCATATCAGACTCACATCAGAAGATGCGTACACTTTATTGTAAACACTGTACCCCTGGACCTAAAAATAATCAAATATTCCACAAGTAACCATCTTGCAGAGTTTTTATATAACGTGTTGCCTGGAGTCCTTATCATAATGATTTGCCAGGGCCATATTCGGTTTTGTTTCAGTCAAAGCTACAGTAACACAACAGTGGGATAGATGATGAAAAAGCCAGAGTGGAGAAAAATAGTCTGGACAGAATAGGAAAGAGAAAACAGCGATCACCACAGTGAAATCCAGCTCTTTGGGGCACAAATATTCATATCCCCACAAACCTTTGATTCTTAGTGGCTCCTCTGTCCAACTTCTTTTTCATTTATTCATAGAACTCTGTCACTACTGGCCATTAGAGCAGCAGATCTCTTCAAAGTGGAAATGCTCCATCATTTTGGCATGTACAACACACAGCGGTGCAGTATGGACCATTGCACAGTGTATCTTGGGGACCTTATGTGAGTGACATTCCCTATAAAAGGCAGATGTTAACAATGTAGGTGACACGGAGAAGCCAAGCGCTGTCACTGGACCATATCGTATCCACTTTCGGATCTTTTTTTAATCTCTTGCGGAACTATGTGCGTATATTCAGAATGTCCTTTGGGGAATGTCATGGAGCTACTACGCTATTAAAAGTACAGTAAAGAAGGAAGATGTGCTTTGGAGTGGAGCTCATGTTATAGTTTAAATTCTTCTCTCCGAGCCCATAGAAACCAAAGTCACCATTCAGACGAGAGTTATTTTTCTCAAATGTTTCAGTTTAATTCAGTTCATGTAGCGCAACATCAATACATACATTAGAAGAAACTCCCTTTTAACATAAAGAAACCCCTTACAGAAATAATTGTATAATTTAATAATTGTTTAATTTGTATATATTGTAATCATTTAAATAATTGAGCATCGCCTTAGTTCGGGCAGGCCTCAAAGTAAAGCTTAGCCACTAACCCAGTAATATGAGCTGACAGCAGCAGATCTCTATCTCAGCCCAAATCGACTGATAGCCGCTCAGCTGATCCCATTCCAGGCATTAATTGGCAAAGCTCATATTGTGCGCTCTAAGAAAGCTTCCTTAGCCAGCCTATAGTTCCTGCTTTCAAAGGAACCCAGCTCTTCCTAGTCATGTTGTATCTGATCTAAATCAGTATGATGTGTTCGCATTGATCGATTGTTCTGTTCTGGGGTTATCAGCTGCTGCTCTCTGTGCCTAACTTTCTATGGAGGCATGCTGACATGCTGATATGATATATATACAGCACCGTGAGAGCAGATATGGGCAATGTGTGTGGGGACCAGCATTGCCATTTCTACAGCCCCGACAGAGGCTGCTGCATTGTTGTTGTCGCCAGTTGCACTTGAATGTCATGATAAATGTTCTTTCACAGTCTTTAAGGGGTGACATTATTTTTCCGATTCTTCAAGTTCAGTCTCTTACTCAAATCTTAAAGATAAATACCCATTCTAGTATGCAACAAGTAAACAAAACAAATCTTGTCTATGTGTCTGTCGCAGGCAACCACATTTCAGAATAAAAAGCAGTCATTTGGGAACGGCTTGCCCATTGAGGCTATAAGCTGTGCCCCCAATATTGAAACAGCTTAGGTTTTGGTTAGTGGACAAGGTCAGGGTTAGGTACGGATTAAGTTTAGGCCGGGCAAACAAAGGCAAAGAAGTTTGTGTTGAAGGTAATAAGTGTCTGAGTACTGAGTACTTTTGGAGACATGTTGTAGTGTAACTGTATTTTATTCGTTTCATATATGAGGACTTCCTTGGACAAGTTTTCATACTGTCCGAGTTAACTTACAAAACCACAAACCACATCTGGCCAGGATTATCTTTTGATAAATAAAAAAATCAGCAACAGGTTTGGGTGGTAGAAACTTACAATCAGAGGGCATCTGCTTACTTATTTTATGTAGGGATTCACCAATTATTCACTCACCAAGTTAAACAAGAGGAGATAAGTTAGTGGTAGCACGGCGAGAATGCAGTGAGGAATTTGAAACTCCAGTTTTTGGCTTGATGTTCACCAGCACTTACTACTAATACACAAGTAATGGTGCACACTCTCTCTTCTCAGACATCCACTGTTCCCGCTGCTGGCGTTGCTGTTTGAGAAATGCGAGCAGGCCACACAGGGGTCCGAATGCATCACGTCCGCCAGCTTTGATGTGGACATAGAAAACTTTGTGCACCAGCAGGAGCGAGAACACAAGCCGTTCTTCAGTGAAGACCCAGAGCTGGACAACTTGGTGAGTCAACTGCCATGACAAAGATCACATTGGGGAGCCGTTAGTTCCTTTAGGAAACCTACTCATCTCAATTATAAGTAGAAAATGCCTGCTTCTCTGTATGCAGTGTATCCCATCATCCCCTCCTATCTCATATAATCTTACACTTCCCCTCATATACAACCTAGTACTAATTACAAATTAGGAGAAGGAGGATGATGCTCGTGTTCACTCCGAAATAAGAAGGAGGAGCTAAAGCCAAACGTGACAAGAAAAAAAAAAGAGTGCACTTAAGCTATTACAGCACTTGCGGTGCCCGACCAGTGCAGAACAGTCAATTAACCCTGCATCTGTGTGTTTTATGAGGCTCTGGGTGTGGACACCTCTCCCAGAAGGCTCTAACTCTTCCACAGGGCAGGAGTGTTACACTGGGCTCCGACTGGCCACGAAAGATGAAAGAGTTACTGGTCCCTTGATTAAGTGAGCGTTGTTTAATTAGCTGATTTATCTCCTCCTTGTCCGAGCACTTTCCTGTCAACTCTGTTGACCTTGGAGACTTTGATGGAGTGCACCACAGCGTGCCTCACTGAGTGGGGAAAAAGGCCAGACCACGGAAGGCCAGATAAATGCTGAAGAGGAAAAATACTGATTTATATGGGTGCTTTAAATCAACTGAATAATTCCTGATATTAATCAAGTACAAACACAAAAAACTGGGTTAGACTGACTGCAAATTCGGTCAAAGTCTTACAAAATATCACCCAATTTGACAAATATTTAGAATACATTTAATGTGTTTCCCCCCTATCATTTGCTGTTATTATAAACCTGCCCATTAGCTGTTTGCTGGAGCAGCACAACTCCATCTGTTAACTATCAGACATTTGACCGTCATCCACCTCTGATATGATAGAAGATCCTCCCTGACCCCCGCTATTGCATTCACTTGTTTTATTTGAAAATGTCAGAGCAATTCTGTCATGGCCATGGAGGATATCCCTCCTCAGCTTCTGGTGTCTGATGTCCAGCTGTAAAAATTCCAACACAACCTCCCAGAGGAAACCCTATGCAAAAAATTCTTCTGGCCGTGTTTTTCCCCGAGAGCCTTGATGACTCATTGTGGTCTGAATGCTGTCTGAAAGAACACAGTTTACGTCACCAAAACTATGTGAAAGTTTTACCATGACATTTTAAATTAAACGTGATTATAAATCACAGACTGAAGTATTAGATTTGAAAGTATGGTAATGTATAATAACCTTATCACATCTTACTCATAATAAGGTTGTTTTTGTTTTAGTAAAGCGCAATAAGTCACTCACTATTAAAGAAGTACTTTGCTGTCAAATGCTGAATTCAAAATGGAAATTCCCAATGTACAGTCTTACCTCATGTCAAGAGAATGGCTCTGATGGGGTTAAGCAAATGATTTTAAAATTATGATTATTTTAGCATAAGAGTATTTTTGAATGTCAGAAATAATTCCTGAAACAAAACAATATTTTGCAACAATTGGCATTTACATAGCATCGTTGAAGAAACAGAGAAGTGAAAGTATCATTCCTGGAGGAAATTTCATTTGAGCTTTGAATCTAATTGAATTCATTGCATTGAACAGACTAAACCTTATGCTCCACATAACATTCCATGATCATGGTGTCATGAATATATTTTATCTTAATAGCACTGGCATCACCAAAGCCAGTCCTACAGTCAGACCGTGGAGAAGTTTGACCTCCCAGCATTGCATATTAGAGGCTTGGTGTGCTGATTTCAAGCTTTGGGAGAGTGCAGGATGAAAGGATTACAGCGCCCCCCCCGTACTTGCATCTATATCGTCTCTGTAATAAACATTAAAATTGAATTTCACTCCCGGCTCATCAATAAAAGACATTGTTGCATTTCGTGTCAGATCGTCACATCTCACTCTTTAAAACTAACTGTAAAGACCTTAGTCCTTTTCCATTGTGCTTTTTCTGACCGTCTGGTTCTGCATTTAGTTTAACTCAATGTCGTTGTCACTGTCGCTGAGTGTTTCCAGAGCTGATGTTGGCCATCTGTAGATTTTAAAACAAACTACCCAGTAACCCATGTACTTGTCTGTTTTGAAAGTTTTAAAATGGGTTTTCCCCTGAATTTATTTTTTAAAAACCTCTATTACTGTGCACAAAATCCATAAGAATCCTATTATAATCGCAATGGCAACAGCGTGAAAACATCTGTATTCAGGTGTTGTGAATGTGATCTGATTCATGGTTTGTCTATTTCCTTCAGATGGTAAAGGCCATTCAGGTCTTAAGGATCCACCTCCTGGAATTAGAGAAGGTCAATGAGCTCTGTAAGGATTTCTGCAACCGTTACATCACCTGCCTGAAGACCAAGATGCACAGTGACAACCTCCTCCGTAATGACCTGGGAGGACCCTATTCTCCTACACACACCAGTCTAAGCATGCAGCAGGTCAGTCACAGACTATGTGGATTTTGCAGTTCCGTGATGGTGTCTCTCTCTGATTAGCACATCCCCAAATCCCAGTTGTGTCATGTCTCACCAAGTTGATTTTTCTGTTGGGAGTTTTTCCAGTCACAAACTACTACTGCTACCTCCATGTTTGCTCACTAGTTTCTCTCTGTGATCCCCCAGGAACTAATTCAGACCTCCTCTCCATCCATGACCTCTGTCTCCAGCTCTGTTAACCCGTCCGGGATTGTGGTGCCCGCCGGGGGTCTGCAACAGGGTAGTGTCGCCATGACTACCATCAACTCTCAAGTGGTTTCGGGTAAGCATGGGATTATTACACCCACAAACATTAAAACACCCATATCAGACACAAACAACTACGTGATTGAAATAGTCTTGTGGTATTTTCCATGTACAATTCCACTGCGAGATGGGGTAGTGATTATTTCAAATACTACCTGAATATCTTCTCTTAGAATTGTTGCTTCATAGTAAACTGTGTTGGAAATCCACAATACCTACATAAGTTCAGGCTGTTCTGGCCTGACAGAGAGGTACATTTCACACAGACTATGCAGCTTTCTCATTGAAAGTCATAATATCATTTTACAATTTTCCATTATCACACTTGTTTTCACAATGCACCTATTTTTGAACCTCTCCAGTCTAATCAGTTTATAATATAATATGTATACAATCTCTGAACTCTTCCCTTTTCCCCAAAAAAAATGAAAATGTGTAAATACTACTTCAGCAAACGACAACCAATTTCCCACTATCTTTCTAACCCCTTATCCTTATTGGGATTGGGATTGAAATGAAAGGCTAGTGTTGGGCTGAAAATCAGTTGCTCACTAGCTATTTTAAAATACTGACCCTTAAGCCTTTCCTTTTTTTATTATTAAATCAATTATTTTTATGTCATTAACCTATTCCTTTAGATTTTTTTTCAATGTATTTCATTTTTTCATACATAATCCCAATTGTGAAATAATGTCCTTGTTAAACAATAATAATTACTGTTTGCGTGTGTTGGATTCATTCCAGCCCAGGTGATTGCATTCAGAAATGAACTATAACATTTAACTGCTTTCACATCAACTGTTAACCTTTCTTACAGCTAGAGTAAATGATGTCTCTGTGTACATGTGTATCGGAGAGCCGTGGTGTGGATCCTTGACACAGCACTTGGCTGGGGGGTTCTTATAATGTCAAGCATCTACAGTGCGATGTTAATCCTGTCCTGCGGAAATCCCTTTTAACTCAAAATAAATCAATGTCTTTGCCTTTGATCACTACACATTGAGCAGCTCAAACAGACTGTGATAAGAGTGTCTTGATCAAGCCTAATTAAGCCAGCAGCAAAAACACTCAAGTTATTTCTCTGTCTTTTTTCTTGGGTTAAAGGGAACTAATGCACCTTGAATTAAATCATTGTTTTTTGTTTGCTGGGCTGACAGGAAGTTAATAAGGCTATGGTGGTGGTGCGGGATGTGGTTGCTAGTAGCTCCTGAAACCACTTGATACTCACGACGGCAAATTATCCCCTCAGGTGGGACCCTGTACCAGCCAGTTACCATGGTTACATCACAAGGGCAAGTGTTAACGCAGGCGCTGCCACCAGGAACCATCCAGATCCAGAACTCGCAGGTAATGCCGCTGGGCTGCTCGTGTGTTGGCCGAGACGTTTACAGCACATTCCCTCCCTGTGCCCCCGCCACCCACTGTCTCCGTTTGTTCTTATTAAACGGACCCCTCCACATCTCACAGAAAGCCCCTGGGCGTCATTTCATTGTCTCTGTCTGAACATGACCCCCCGCCGAGACACAAAATGGAAATTGTTTATTCCCATGATGTTTAGGGCGCCTACACGAACCTGTCAGACATGACGCTAGGTGACAAATGTCATTTACTTAGTTGCTTATATATCAATTATATAATTACGATTATATCTACACAGATGCGAGAAACAGTCGCTGCAGAGCATTGCGAGTCCTACAATTTGCATCTTATCATCTGAATACCCGTTGACTCTTGAGGAGGAATGTAACGTATTATAGACAGGAAATGATATGCCCTCAATCGCCTCTTCATGAAAGGGTTTAGAATGGGCAACCCCACCCTACTGCTTCGAAATGGATTTTTTTATGATACAAGGACACATTTTTGGTTTTAGTGTTTCCCTTAATTTCCTCACATTCATTCTATTTACCCTCGCTTTGTCTTACCGATAACATTTACCGTGTAGCTGAGAAAAGAACAGATGGTCTCCTACTGTATATATGTGGTTATCTATGTATCTATCGATCTATCTATCTATCTGTTTGATTTGCCCATTCAGTAATTTTGCAGTACCACCTGTTCAAGTTGTTAGTGGTCATCCATCTGAAAGTTGGCTGTTTTTGTTTTTCCTGTAAGGAGAGGAATTTTCATTTCCTTGTAAACCCCCCAACCCCAAGTGGAGAAGAGGCACTTGAGCCCTTGTTAGGTCTGCTCACAGAACCCGGGATCTTTTCAGAGTCAGAATGTCTTTGTGTTGTTGTGTGCAACGGAAGCCCAAGGAATCTGACCTGGATAATTGGGGCTGGCTCATTAAAAGACAGTCACAACACAGACAAATTGAGCATAATATACTGTGTGACAGTTGGTTGAACATTCAAAGGTACAAGAATTCCATTTCCACATGAAATGTCTGCCATTGACATTTGATAAAAAAGTACAGAATAGATTAGATTTTTTTTTACTGCAAACATATAAGACCAAGATATGGATTGTGTGCACAATATAAAATGTCCTGATGTATATATAAGTTTTTAATTGAGCCACATTTTAGATTGGCAACACACAGCAGAAGATAATACATTTAATTTACAATTTACAACTAATTTTTCATTTTAAATGGAATTCTCCTCGTCAGAGAAGGAGCCAAAAGATTCATGTGTAACTGTTTTTTAAACCACAACAGAAAAACATAAATCATAATGCTCTATTACAAAGTGAATTTAGTTGAAACTAAAATAAATGTTGTGATTATTTTTTTACAATCCCTTTTCCTTCTTCTTGATATTTCAGTCATTTGTGTAACCTTGACTTACACAAATCACTGATGCAGATAGAACAGATTACTGATGAGCACAGTATTAGTCTGGCATTGATACTTGTCTATAGATATGAATAAGAAGGCGGGGGCAGGGCTGGCCTGGGCGCGAGCATCTCAGTTTCAGGCAGGTGCTCTTAAACAGTTAGAGCTGGCCTCGGTGAATAGCCGTGACCTAGCCGAAGCCGCGTTACATGTGGGCTGGGAATTGAACGCCGCCCCGTTGCTACTTTACAGACAAGCCCAGAGTAATCACACTCTCGAGCTTGGTGCCGCCAATTAATTCAACCTTGCTTTCCCCCGGAACACCCATGCTCCCAGGGCTGTGGGGGGGATAAGAAGCACACATGCATCCACATGCTGCAGCTGTAATGAGTCTGTTTGGTGTGGGGACTATGACCGTGGATCTGAGTGGGTGTGAATGTGCATTTATGGGCATTGTGTGATTCAAGGAAGGGTTTGCATGTGTGCGTGAGTGAATATTGGTTTGTCCTTTATTTATTTATACAGACATCCTATTGTCTTGCATGATTATGCATTTTAAAATTAAATTATTTTCACAAATACCTATTTCAAATATACACTTGTAGTGCATTCCACAATGACTGATTAACTGATTGGTTCATACTCATTTTATATATTACATCTATGAAGAGGGATATTATGTTTTGTGTGTGTGTGTGTGTGTGTGTGTGTGTGTGTGTGTGTGTGTGTGTGTATATATATATATATAGTATGTGTCTTTATGTGAGAATTATAATTATTTGTAGATTTTTTCACAAAGGGTTTGTTAATGGTTGCTATTGAGGGCGCATTTTGTTTCATATTATCTGCCCACATACACTTTTATCTCTACAATGAAATGAACACAGATATTGCAATATTGTGTACACACGTTTATTCAAGCACACACACTTAGTAGGACATTGCCTTTGCTTACAGTCTTTCTCTAACCTGATCTAACCTTAAAATGAAACAAAAATGTAGTTTTAAACCTGAAAAAAAAATATATATATATACTGTATATATAATAAAAAAAATGCTACTGGCTGTTTTGTCGGGGATACAGTCAGAAATGTGCTCTGTTTCTCAAACTCTCAAGACATTTGGAATGATAAACTGGCATACATACATATATATTAGATATTTTTTCTGTAAATTAAATTGAATTGAAACAGCCGACAGCGTTGGTCTCCAACAATCATCAACCATGGGAAAACACTTAATGTGCAGGAGACTTTTTACAGAGTTGGATTAAACCACAGTTGATGCCGTAGCAAGGGTTATGTATATGTATCCGCAGGAGGCTGTGGGTGAAGCTGAGTCAAAGCACTGTGTTCATGTAATGTGGAAACATGTCACCTAATGCAACAGTTTGGCTCATTGATGTGTTTGTGATGACAATGGAGATGCACAGAGAAGTGTCTGGTCTTGTATGTGTACCCGATCACCTTTTATTTGGAACACTATATGTTGGAATGGCTCCTTTGATGGGATTTGTTATATATCAAAGATATATCATTTCTTCTTCTTTAATTGACTTCATCATTTACATAATCTGCCTGAAGTTCCTTTTCAACCTTAACTTGTACACATCTGTACCTATATAATTATCACCTGAAAACCATCACAATGCTAAATGTGACACGCACACTGAGATGTTCTTATCCTTGAGCAGTCACACTCCAAACAATAACATAGGAATAATGATTTTTCACAGAAAGGCAGGCTATGCAAATGTCAATACAAATGAAAACCAGATCCATGCTTATACAGCACCAAACTGTGAAAACCAAACTTTTGACCTTGAGCCTTTGCTGACCTTCCAGTCTTTAAACTTCTCAGTGAAGTACCAAACTGACTACTGACCCTCTTGTGTTTCCACACAGTCAAGGGCTCTGCTTTTTTACACTTCAAGTATCATTACTCAAACTCTGTAACCATGGTGACACTTGAGGAGGTGTTTCTGCCCTTGCGACAGAAAAGAAGATCGGTAATTGGTAGTCTCCCTTTGTTTCTGTGGCAACAATAACTAAGCCCCGGCATTTGCTCCTTTTTGCGTTTCTTTTCTCCCTTTCTCCTCCCCTCATTGTAAAGGTAAACTTGGACCTGTCGGCCCTGTTGGACAGCGAAGACAAGAAGTCCAAAAATAAGAGGGGGGTCCTGCCCAAGCATGCCACCAACATCATGCGCTCCTGGCTCTTTCAGCATCTCATGGTGAGGTAGCATGCATGTTTTTGCGAGTGTGTGTGGCTGCGTGCGTTGTCTCTGGACGGAAAATAATGTGACACTGTCCCTCCTGCCTTTCAGCACCCGTACCCAACAGAAGATGAAAAAAGGCAGATTGCTGCACAAACAAATCTAACCCTTTTACAAGTGAACAACTGGTAAGATGCTGAATGTGTCACCACAGTCATGAAATGTATATAGAGACAGGAAGACACGTTATGACTGTAATGGGAGGGTTTAACCTCAATATAGTGGAAATCCTCAGCCTATTGCTAGTACTGTGGCGCCATCTCCTGCTCATATAGCTCTAGTAAACCTGAGACCAAATTGTGCCTACCATCATAGATCCACACATATTTTTTCTCAAAACATTTTTTAGTGCTGGGCAACGATTAATTGTTTTAATGTAATCGTTAATCGCAGTATTTCCTTCGATTAATTGCAATTAATTGCATTGTTATGTGCAAAATTCAATAATGAATTCAAAATCAATGTATTGCTCACTTCTATTTTAAAAGTACATAAGTAGTATGAACAAAAGTGCAGTAACAATTGTAACCCACCCCCAAGGGAGCATAGCTGCGCAATATTTTCCATGCAATATAAGTATTCAGTAACATTACCTTGAAATGTTCTGAAATGTTGAAATGTCATATGGCTGATACCAGTAGACTATATATATAAAAAACATTTACATTACATTTTTACATTTACAAAAACCTATTGGCATTCAGTCTTCCTCAAATTTCCCCTGGTGTTCTGTCTTGCTCCAGCATATTTGTTTTTTTCCACAAAGCCTTCAACTCATAATTATAATCTATTGTAATATATATTTACAATCCAGGTTCATCAACGCTCGTCGGCGTATCCTACAGCCTATGCTTGACGCCAGTAACCCAGACCCATCTCCTAAAGCGAAGAAGATGAAGTCTCAGCACCGTCCAACCCAGCGCTTCTGGCCTGACTCCATCGTGGCTGGAGTTTTGCAGACGCACCGATCTCAAACGGGAAACAACTCAGACAGTATGACAAACCATAAATAAATCAAACTTTACTTGTCATTTAAACACATGCATGAAATATTAAGGATTTTATCTTGTGTCTTTAGATTTAAACCACTAGGGGCCACTTTTTCCACTTCACTTCTATGTTTGTGAGAAGCTTTCTAAGGAAATAGCCCAAACCAAAAAAGTATCAGATTATTATTATAATTTGTCCTGCAGGACTGGTGAGCTGAATATGAGCATTGGTGGAAATCCATGTGAATTCCAACTTACAATGAAAGAAACTGGTAAATAGTGTCACCCATTGCAACACACTCAGTGTTACATCTCAGTGCCCAGAGAAAAATATAGATTTTAGTTGCTGGGAGCAATATAGTGTGTGCTATTTGCACTGCAGTTGTTGCTGGTATTGTAGAGAAGCTCTACCTGACCCAATTTAGAGTGTTTGTGTTCAACTCTACATCAAAGCGCTACTTCTAGATATTAATAAATTGAGTTCTTTATTTTGAGTAGCTAATTACACATTTACAAAAACACATCACAGATATGATGAAATTCCTTCCATCTATCCATCTATCAATCTACCATTAGAGGTGTCTCAATTTTTTGTCACCTATATTTCTTATTTACCTGAGTAATTCAAATGGAATCAATTTTAGTCAGATGCATCTGCGTACTCTGCCATTTGCACAATAATGCTACTTACTGTAAGTGTGATTGCATGTAAATGGCAAAACTTAAAACTGCCACAGAGAAGTGTGTATACATATTATGACCACATCCTATCCTATCCTTCCCCCCACTCCCCCTCTGTTTAATTGCTTTCCCTCAGACCCACTGAGCCTGGACAGCCTGCAGTCCCTGTCCTCAGACTCAGCCACCCTAGCCATGCAGCAAGCCATGTTGGCGGCCGACGACTCCATGGACGGCACCGAGGAGGAGGACGAAGAGGAGGAGGAGGAAGAAGAGGAGGAAGGAATGGAGGAGGAAGAAGAGGAGGAGGAGGAGGATGGGGAGGAGGAAAGTGACAGGGGTAGGCAAATGTCCAGTGGAGGAAGGGCAAGGAGAGATCTTAGCATGGAGCACAGAGAGGAACTGGAGTAGATCTTTTGAACTTTGGCCACAATTGTCTCCATAATAAGAATCCTCAGTCAGACTAACACTAGGAAGTGCGCAAATGCTGAGTGACTCTCTAAGGACGTATTACAATTTCTTCTCTTTCATCAGAGACTCTTCTATGGAGCCAAATCAGTCACACTGACCACCACGATTATGATTATCGAGAATGAATATTAGTTTAATGATGATTATTTGTAGTACTTTATGACAGTGTGAGTGCCAGAAATGTTTGGTCTGTTGCACAATTCTTCTAATCTACAGCTACTATTATTTATGGCACAAAACAAGGGAGACACGAAAAGGTTGGAAAGATCAATGACTTTTAAAATAGAAGATGTTTAAACCCTTCTTACTGTCACTGTTCAAAGGTTTGATCTGAGAAACATGACATATTGCAACACCAATGACACATGCGTCAAAAAACTAACAATCTTTTTTTTGTCTATGTTGGAACAACTACTTGACAAAATTTATCTATCCTAAATGTTGCGGCACCATGACGGTACTTACTGCATGGGCTGTCACTTTTTGTTGAAGTGTACATTTTATACAACCTCATTTTCAGCCAACAGTCCCCAAGTGAGCGTTGTAGTTCATGTGCCATTTCGCTCCCTAAAAGTGAGGCACAAAAAAAGTAAAAAAAAAAAAAAAAAACTGTAAAGTGTAATGTTGTGTATGGGACATCATTTACACCTTTTAACTAACTCATAGGTTCTCAGGTTAAACCACACTCATTCGATGTGTTTCTTCCTCCTTGAAAACTTGATTTGTTGCTCAAGCAAAGCCTTTCAGGCATCACACTAGGAACAAACTTTTCAATTTTTTCGAACATGAGCAAAATAGTAAGTAAGAATGAAACCTGTAGTAAACCAGTATATTAGATAGATAGTTTAATCTATTCATCCCCGTGGGAAAATTATGGAAATTCCGAAACATTTAGTATTTTTCATGTTTGCATTCTGGTGTTGAAGGTTTGCATATTCGTCCTTTGTTTCCTACTCCATGTGGCCTCAGTAGCACACTGCAAGTTTTGCAAAGCTTTGCAGTAAGGCTGCTCAGCTTCAACTTATCACCTATCAGAATTGCGCTTGTATTGTTGGGACCCAAGCGATTCCATCGCAAGTAAGAGCATGTCAAGCCCGGCCAGTCACCCAAGACTGTCTCCCCCGCATTTCCGCATTTAGAGAATTCACGCAAGGTGGGCCGATGACTATGGAGACGCTGACCATCAGCGCCACTGTCGTTTACTGACTAACTTTTTCATGGAACAGGACAATTTTGAGAAGGACGAGAAAGAGAAATATATATATAGATATATCTATATATATATATTAAAAAATCCAGTAGTAACTTCTCTTTCAATTTGAAGAAACTGTGAAACAATTTCAACTCTGTTTTGTACTAAAACACACAAATGGAGTCACTCGTTTCGAATGTGAAGATGTCTAGAAAAACAGAAACATGTTATATTGAATGTTCTGATTGTTCATTGTGAAGTATGTCGCTCATTGATGTTTTTTTTTGTTTCGATTGCTCTCTGCTTTTTTTTTATGGATCTTCCAGAACAAGTGACAGACAATATGAAATATTTCTATTTCATTTGTACACTTTCTTGTCATGATCTATTGTGTTTCAATAGACCAATTTTAATAATTAAACATGTAAAGATTCTGATTTTGACTCAGCGACATGAAAGACCAGCTTATGTTTCTAAACTCACAAACAGGAAGCATTTCTCTGCTACACTTACTTGAGCACAGTGTGTGCCTGCATGCGTGCGCGCCTGTGTGTTTCTGACACTCCTGAACCCTCTCATGTTCTGCTTTCTTCTAACATAGTCCCACATTACAGAGTTTGTCGTCTAAATATTGGTTTAACGTCCCACATTTTCCTGTCACATGGGTAGACTCCCACCTTCTGCTCATCTCCCTATGATTTAATGCCGTAGACGACATCCACCCAATTCGCCAACCTTTTTCTGCCCTTTGCCAAAAAAGAACCCAACGGCTCCTCTGACCACCGGGGCTTCATCCATGGAAATGGGGATTCTGCTCCCGCACAATCGATGTCAATTGCTTCTGTGGGTGTTCACTGCACAAGCTACACTGTTATTGGAGTTTGCACGGCATGTATGCTTGTGTACAAGCCTTGTTGAAAAGGTAAAACTTTCATTTGTAGCAATGCTTTAAGAATATCTGTTGTATGCTACCTCTGATACATTTCGCAACCTGCATTACCTGGAAGGAGGACGGATTTTGGTAGCAGTGTCCATGCAGGCCTTCAAAGTTTGACATTATATTGCCTGCTCTGTCCTGTAGTTTAGAACCATTCAATATTTTATTCTCCCCTTCTTCTGTAGGTTTTAAGAGGGGGACAATCAGGTTTTTGGTGATAATAGCAAGATATGCACCTTTATTTGCATATTTGGTATTGAGGTTATCCAAAAAAGAACTAAAGGTTACGTTACTGTATTGTTTTACTTAGATTCAATTTGATTACATTTTTTAACACATATTAAGTAACTGTACAGGTTTACTTTTTTAATTTATCCCCTCCCAACCCTGAGTGTAACATGTCCACTAAATATTATTTTCTGATCTGTTGAAGCAAATAAAATCCTGAGACTGGTATTGATCCCAGTCACATTTGAGGTGAGAAGTAATAGGATATGATCATGCTCTCCGGCCAATCACCCTCCAGCATCTCATCCAAAGGAGGTTCGCAGCATGCCATGCTACTTGCTTTGATTCTGAGCCTGACCACAAGAGGTCTTTGGTCACGAAACTTTGTTCTGAAATGTGTTTTTTAATGTATTTGACATTTCATTTTACTTGTGGAAACCTTTTCATTTGATCAGTACAAGACCCAGTTAAACAAACCATCTTTTAATACACTTGATGACCGTAACCCTTCGTACCATGTATTTCTCAAATGCTAGAATGTTTTCAGTTTCTGAGAAACCCAAACGCAGTTCTTATCATTCAATCCTCAGCTTATTCCCTCCGACACGGTTGCTGTAAGGGTCAGACACATGCTCTGCAGTTCACAACTCAACAGTAGCTCTGGGCTGAACTGCAGTAAAAATAGCTTCCGAATGACAGAGGCAGAAAAAGCCACTGGCAAGGGTTTGCTTGTTTGAAGTGGGCCACAGTCACCGAGCGTCACTGCGTGGATACACCAGAGAAACTCACACATGGATATACACAGCCACAACTGAATAGCCCAGCGTTGAGCACTGGAGGTCTGCTGCAGCCGGTGCCATCTGGGCGCCTACATGCTCCCAGATGTCTTCCCTGTAATTAGAGATGGACCTGGCTCTGCCTGGTTCGGCCCAGATCCACCCTCTCATTTACCGAGACCCTCCCTGAGTACTTATGGAGCTTTCCAACACTGTGCAGGAACTCTTTGGATGTGAAACATATTTTCTTCTTTTTACCAGAGAAAGCTGGAAGACCTTAGGTAAATATATATCTTTTTTTGTTTTTCCTCCTAATTGGAGCAGTATTCTTAGCCATTTCTGCGTCATTATATGTCACATACAGTGACGCCTGACAAAGAAGATAAAATAGTGCAAGACCAAGCATTGAACATGCAACAAAGGTCATGAGTGTACTTGTACAGAGGCGAGAGCTCAAAAACCTTTTTTCCTCTCATTGGGCAGGTGTTCAAAATGTCCATCGCCCGGGCGGCTGCCAAGGCCATGCTAACGGATGCCCTGCTGCAGGACAGCCCTGGGATAAACCGGATCAGCCACCTGGAGCTGGAGCTTCCTCTGGACAAGGTCATCAAATATGTCTCAGTCGGCCTTCCACTGATGCTGGTGTGCATGGCTTTCGCCCGCGAGATCTCTCTGGGTGAGCAAATCTCGGTCTCAATTGTTTTTTTTTTATTGTTATGTCAGTTTTGTTCTGCTCATAATTATCCACAATATTCACCAATGCTTCTTTTTTTATTACTTGCATATGTTTTGGCTTTGTTATAATTCTTGTTTCACTGACACTGTAATGCAGTGTCCTCTGTATAGTATTAGTGTCCCGATTGTCCTTGACTATTTCACGTACAACTTGTAATGAAGAGGAAAATAACACACTCTCATATGCACGTACATAGCTCTGTCGGATTGGAAGTGAGCTCAAAGGACAAAAATCAAAGTTGTAGCATATCAAAGATGAAAATTCTGCTGCAGAGCCACTGGAGGTAAAACTGGAAACTGGGGTGTTTTTTTATTTCAGATCAGAGGACACCATGAATGATTTGACAACAGAAAATATTGAAATCTCAAAATCACAACAGGCTTGAAATTGCATTCAGCACTAAACTAGAATATTTACTGTGTTGATGCCTGAACAGATTTTAGACCACAGAGGAAAAGAGAAAAAAAGTGGGATTTTGTGGATTTTTACATGAAACAAGAAGCCCACGAGCCATCAGCCTATCTCTTTCAATGCAAGCCTAATGCAGAGGAGGCTTTGGCGCCAAACTAAACATCATCTCGACAGAGCTGGTCTGCAATCAGCCTGATGCTCCTGATGCTAATTTATATTGGGGGCTGATTGCAAGCCAGCGCTGACTGACGCTGGCAAGCTGTAATTACAAGGAGAACTTCTTCCGTGGCCACTCTCCTCTATTTCAGCGAAATTAGAGGATATCATCTTGATTATCAGGACAGGGATGGGAATTGGGGGGTGGGGGTCGCAAAACCTTGGTGGAACTTGGCTGCCAGTGTGCTGCAATGTTGCCAGTACAGCAGTGCTTGATTACACTTCTGTGTGGAGTTTGGTTTGCTTGCACCTGGACTCTCAGTCAAGTATCCTTGAACAAAGCACAAATGAAAGGATGATCTGCCAGTGTTAACTGGGGAGTTGGCGGGTAGGAGCTAGGAGCAGTGGCACAAACATTAGGCCTCCTCATATTGCCAAATGCGAGATGCGGAGGAAAACATTTCACCAGATGTACGTAAAGGTATGTTTTTATTAGGATGACTTATTAACACATGCACCCACACACATGCTCTCAAAAGCGAACTGGAAATAATAGATTTCCATTGTTGCATGAGAACATACGGCACCAGATATTATTATCACTGTGGCACTCGCCCTAACTGAAACCTACACTAAAGTGCAGCTCCTGTCATTGTGGTGTGGAGCACAATGGAAGATCAAACTATTTAAAGGACCTACAAGCACAACACTTTCTAACTTAAGTGGTTTTCAGTATTCTGTTTAATATCAAAATGTTTTTCGAATTTGAGAGGACGGAGAACATGAAAGGCGGCTTTATGAAACATGTTAGGTTATATATCATATGTCATATTAGGTTGCTGCCAATAATAGATGCCAATGATGATGATGATGAAGAGGATGGTGATGAGGATGGCCATTTTTAAGCAAATAAGATTGTTATTGGGTCAAATTTGTGAGTCAAATGTAACCCCAGCTACCATAATTAGATTGTAGGTGTTACCATCAACATGCTGACAAGCATAAGCATACATGGCTGTATACCGGTATGTAACGGTTGCCTGTAATGAGGTGGACTGGGAACTGTAATCCCACCCTGACAGTAAATTAGTGGCTGTATGTTTTTACTTGCAAAAGGAGCATGGCAGATGTGGAGCAGGCTTGTAAAAAATAGAAGCTCCATGTTTCTCTTGTAAATCTCTGCAGTGGGTGGGGCACGCACTTGGCTTGGTCTATGTTTAAGGGCGGAGAACCTTTGGGAAATGACAGACGGGTGTAGAGCTTGGTTTCATGCGGTCTGACTATATGTGGTTATATCAAGGTGAACTAAATATAAGGTGCAGGAGCCCAATTTTGAACTCACCCAGGGTTTTTAAAATGCCAGTCTGCCATTTGCAAACATATGATTTCTGCAGTGAAAATGTGTAGCTCAGAAAAGAAAAGGGCACAAAGAGGCTCACATATGAGTCTGGCTGTGGACCTGCTGCACTGAGAGCTGTGCATATGCATGTGTGTGTGTGTGTATATTCTTGTTTTTGCTAAATATCAAGAGCTGAGAAATTGCATACAGGCAAATTGGTAAAGCGGGATCAAAGGAGGCTGGAAAACAGATTCCCTATGTGTGAGCAGATAGTGTTACAGCTCAACATTTGTTTATTCTGCAGGACCTCAGATCAGTTGTTTCCCTCCCAGCAATTTCACCATCAAGCAGGCCAGCTATGTAGACACATACTGCTGGGACTCTCTCATGCATCATGAGTTTGACAGCGAGGGCAACTTCGAGGAGCGCTCTCTCTGGGTCCACAAAGTAAGTTGAGAGATTTCGATCAGGCTGTCTTTGCTGATAGACGTTTGGAAAGCAATTTTGAGCCGGTGAAGTTCACATTTGAAGACTAGTCATACACATAAAAGCAAAGCAGTTCTAAGTCAAAACTAAATCTGGAGATTTGTAATGCTGATTTGTTAACTCACTGTTTATATGACTCACCTGCATTTCTGTTACTTTGTATTTTCTCTCTCTCTCCATTTGCATCTTGTATCCATCACCCTTTTCTCTCACTGTCCGACCAGATGTTCCCTTACTCTCTTATGGCCATGGCGGTGCTGATGTACCTGCCAGCTCTAATCTGGCGCCAGCTGGTCATGCCCATGCTGGGTTCAGACCTGCTCTTTATAATAGACGAACTAGACAAGTCATACAACCGCTCGATCCGGATGGCCCAGAGCATTCTAGATATGCGGCAGAACACCCAGAACCCCCTCACATTTCAGGCTGAGTTGCAGAGGTAAGCGGCTGGTGACTGCAACATATTTGCCAGTTTGTATATTATTATATGCTTTGAGTAGCCTAATCTTATAGGTGTTGATTTCACCCCGAAACAAAAATATGCTTAATTGAATGTTTCCCATAGAGCTGCTCTTGCAGCAACAATGAATAAAAATGATATGTCAGTGAGAAATATTGCCTCAAGATATATAAGACATTGCCTCACAAAAGTGTTCTTACTTTGTCAGCTTGAATCTCTTGATAAACTGGGATATGTGGTCTGGGAAAGCGAGGAGCATTGCTTTCCTCTCCCACAGCATCTACCTTTGATATACCCTAGAGCAGGGTTTTAAAAATGTCTGTTGGTGAGTGTGCTTTGCTTTGGGTGCTGTGGTGGGCAGCTCCTAGTGGCTAAAAGTAGAAATCTGTGGTTGGGCTGGGAGGCTCCCGGCTGAAAATGTATTGTGGCTATATGAACATGATGGAGAACATGATGCTGAGTTTCCTCTCCTTGTCCGATTACAGGGCCAAGAAGAAGCGATACTTTGAGTACCCTCTACTGGAGAGATACATGCAATGCAAACAGAACTCCTACTTCCTTGTTAGCATGCTTTTCTTGCGGGGTTTCCTCCTCCTGACCTTCATGACTGCTGCCTGTCTCTACCTGGCCTACTTCCACCTCTCAGCCTTCCTGCAGGACGAGTTCAGCTGCTTTGTCCGCACGGGCATGCTGCGGGATCAGAACTGGATCCCTGAGCTGGTGCAGTGTAAAATGATCGGCCAGTTGGTCTTTCAGGTGATAAGTGTGGCCAACGGTGCAATCTACGTCCTGTTGGCTCCCATTGTCCTCTTCAGCCTGATCCGCCTCTTTGTTTGGGACACCACCTTCATCTCTGTCTATGAGGTCCTCCCTGCTCTGGATCTCATCCACCGACGCAGGCTGGGCTGCCCACTGAATGACCTCAATGTCCTTCTTCTGTTCATGCGTGCAAACGTTGCGCACTTGAAGTCTTACGGAAAAGTGAGGGCATTGTGCTCACTGGCACCGCCGCAGGTGGGCAACACCTCTGCAGGGCAAGGCCTGAACGCAATGCTGAGCCAAGAAGCAATAGAAGAGCGCGAAGAGGCCGCAATGGAGCTGGCAGAGGAGGTGGAGGAGGCCAAGGAGGAAGGGAAGCTCAACTTAGTGGATATCATGACTATTCTCGGAGCAGCACAGGGAAGAGTGGTCAACTGCAGCGAAAAGAGGCCTCTGGTGGAGCAGGATATGACTCTGGGTACCGTAACACTAATCTACACACTCAAACGTATTCTGCTAGTGGCTATTTTTGTGTTCATCATTTGGGACGTACAAAAAATTATTAAGTGACCCCCATACTCAGATAGAGGTTCAGACAATGAAATGCATGTCCTTAAAACATAATTGCCTACAGATTTTTTTTCTAAAATAGAAACGGACCAGAGGATGCAGTTTGAGAAACATTTAAAACGGTTAAATTGTTTCTCTGTGTATGTTTGTAACCGTTTTTTCCACTTTTGTTTTTTGCTTTTTCAAATCAAACTGAGTCACCCATATTTCTAAGGGAGTCTTAAAAGAATACTGGCTAATGTAGAAGAGATAGATTTGTGCCCTAACTGCCTTCTCTGTCTCTTCACAGAGCCAAACCACCAGGGGTACCATGAGTTGAAGGAGACAGCCCCATTTAGTCATTACTAGGCCTCCCCTGGACTGAATCAATGTGATAACAATGAGTGGGGTAGGGGCAAACTCGACAGTTGAATTTCAAGAGAACTGTGCTCACAAAGACTGTGGACACTCGTTATGGTTTTCTGCCGTCTGAAGAAAAAAGAAAGCCTATTTTAGAGTTGCAGGGGAAATTGTTGTGGCTGGAAAAGTCAGTGGATTTGTCAGTTTTCAGCAGCCGTTCATCTGTAGCCACCACAGACTTTCCTTCTGTCTGGTCCCATGTCATTTTTATTTCATGGAGTAGGAGTTCTGAAATTATACGCTGTATACTGTATATGTCATGAGAGGGAAAAACGACTTTAGTGGTAACATTATATTCCAGTGTCAGTAATTTTCCGTGCCTTATATTTAATGAACTTTGAAATAGGTAAAGTAACAGAATGTTGTATTTATCTACTACTACTACTTTTTGCTTAATTATAATTTTGTTTACCTCATCAGCAAGCAAGATGAAATAATCGTTCCGTGAATTCTGATAAGTGTATTCTATCTAGATTTGAATAAATGCATTCAGTAACTACTGCTGTGTCCATTACAACATTTCCTTTAAGTTCTCTATTTTACATTTTGCAAAACATTTGACCAACAAGCTGCCAGTGCAATAAAGTAGAATGCCTGAGTGCTGTCTTTAATTAGATGGTTCAGAGAGCTGTTTACGTTTTTAGTGTTTCTATTTCTTAGGACATGTAATTTCCTGAGCTGGATGAAGTAAAACAATGTCTGAGTGCAACCATGTTGAAAACTAAGAAAAGGACTTGTGATGATAGTGATTTGAGAAGTGAGTTAGTTGTGAAATTATTCAAAGTGGTTGGCATCACAATTGTATCTCAGAGACATCCTAATCATTTTGTTTTCATATGATCACATAGACCAGAGTGAGACATAATCAATGTGTGGAAATTAGATTGTATTATTTAGATATAGTGTTACCTAAAGGCAATGACAAGATCAAACCTTGACAAACAATCTGTGTTCATACCCTGCATTCTCATCACTAATCTTTTACTTAAACTAATTTCTCAGACAGTCATATCATATTCTTCATATTTAAAATCAAGACTATTATGATTACCTTTAACTTTGAATCTATTCTTAGGTTTTTGACATTTCCGGCCAACAAACAGACCCACAACTAAATGTTCATGGTAAATGTAAAACAAAGTATTGAATTAACAATTCAATACTTTTTTATGAACTGCACACGTTGTCAAGTCCTCTGTGTCAGTGTGTAATATGTATAATATGAACAACAACAAAGGACACCGCTCTCACCACCTGCACCATAACATTCAAGGTCAGTGTGTCTATTAAGGAAATGCTGTGCAGTCTCTCCTTAGGCTATGCACAATGTCTAGTGTCAACTGATCAAAACACACTGTAAAGTGCCTTCATGCAGAAGCTGTGAAAACATCAGAAATATCCAGTTTGGTGTTACTTGAGACAGATTTTCTGTGCACACCCAAAGCTAAACAATATGATATTCTGTAAATACATGTGTACACATAAACAAATGTCAAATAACGACAAATGTGGAGTCTAATATACAGAATAGGAGGGCTCAAAAATCTTATTTTGAGACATGCAGTACTTGTAGCTCGCCTTTGTGGCATTTTCATTTGACATACGTGTGATGTTTAAAACAGATTCCAGTTGCTTTAATTTTTCACCACGTTCGTTCCCAGTTAGCTTCTCATACAATTTAGCATGTTTCGTCTGGTAGTGTCTCTTGACATTGAATTCCTTCAAAACAGCCACAGTCTCTCGATAAATTAGGCAGACACATTTGTTTCGTATTTCAGTGAAAAAATAATCCAATTTCCACTTGTCCTAGGTGTTGTCCTGAAGTGGCATACATCCCCTAACCCAGTGTTTTTCAACCTTTTTTGAGGCACAGCAAATATTTTATATAAAAAAAATCCCGGGGTACACCACCTGCTCAACCTGTCCCTTATGCCTCTAACTAGGCCTCTTTAATAAGGGGAAAGGAAACACTGTAGATCGATCCACATTATCCCCAATTTTTTTAACGATTCATCTAAGTAACTAACGTACAGCACTTAGGGTGCATTTACACTGCATTTATGACAACGTCATACCAGGACGCACCGTAATCCATGGAGTAAGGGCGCTATTAGCAGAGTAACACCCCAGACTTATAATACAAAACAATCATTTAATTAGGCCGCCATTTTTGTCCAAAGCGACTTACAATAACTGCATTTGTAAAGATAAAAACTCAGACACAACAAGAGCTATGCCGATACATTTATTCAAAATAAAACAAACAATTGTAAGTGCCTCTACCAAAGTTCACTGAGAAATTACACTTTCATGTGAGAGGTTTTGTAAAAAAATATAAAAACTATGAAACATTCAGAATTAATAATAAAATATTGAAATATACCTGTATAAAAATACAGTTTTGTAGATGTATCCACTTTCTACAGTTGTTGTTCTCATCAAACATTAGAATGATGAAAAAGTGAATTCAGTCATTTTGACAGTTTTGTTGATTTTACACAGGCTGTTTGAATATTTCTGAAAACTGAGTGTTTACTCTGAATTGAAAATGGACTTCATTTACAAAGCCACAGCTATCCCCCCGAAAAAACTTCTAGTAGCAGAAATTCTGCAGTCTAAAAAAAAAATCTGAACCAAGTAAAATAATATACAGTATATATATATATATATATATATATAAACTCAATAAGTGATCTACAAAGTATTCTCCTGGTTTAGTAATAGAGCCCGATATAACACACAATTACCCAACATCAGATCACAAAATAAAGAGCAGAACCCTAAAGCAGTGTGCAAGGGTGATGTATAGGTTTGGATTCATAAATAATACAGAGTTGAAAAACTTATCACAACTGAAACATATTCTATATTACATCCCCAGCTCTTCCACAATGTATATCCTGTTTACTCATTTCTTTACCTAGGCTTAATGAAAGCATGAGGGTTGAAGATAAAATATTACCTGTTTATTTTATAAAAAATAACATGTCTATAAGGATATCAACTATTCATTAAAAGGTCGGAGGATATTGAATGACCTTTGACTTTTGCTCTTTCTGATTTACTACAGCACTCCCATAGTATTGTAAATCATACTGTATAAATGAATTATACAGGGCACCATCCTTTTCAAGCTGACCCTTTGTCATTCTTGTGGGTACATAATTGTTTTCTTTGCAATGATATTTGTGTTGTACCACTTGTAAACAACAAAAGCCACCAGGGTAAGACAAATGGCTCCGACAGTGCCCGCTATGACAGAAACGACCAGCACTGTATTATCCACATGGGTCTGGTGAGAGCCTGGAAAGAAAAAGCAACACCGAGAATAAGACCAAAGAGTGCAATATTCCTCCTGGAGAAACTTGACTGTATTTGTATATCAACAAGATTTTAACCATAAAACCAATTGGTTCCCCCAATCATTTACATGTCCAGTAATAGCAGCTGAGGACCCATCTCTCCATTTATTCTTGGCAGCTTTTTTAAGTCTTGTCAAGCAGGAAGACACAGGTGTACATTCCCTCAAGTACTGTAACCATTCCACAAGTTGAAGAAGGGGCAGTGCCCAACACTTTATGTAAAGCTTCCAATAAAGTGAATCTGACCAACACATCCACTTTAAAGCAC
>JAFBJU010015274.1:2622623-2733017 GCA_016785305.1 Colistium nudipinnis
ATAACTAAAACGTGACCATAGCTGAACAGCATCATATATATGGTCATAAGCCTAGGCCATCACTGCATTAAGATACCCTTGATGTGTAGTTGAGTTCATAAAGATGCAAAAGATTTAAGATTCTGAATTATTAGACTGGAAAGGTGTAGGATGATGGGGATTCAGACACTGGTCGACCATCTGACGAGCTGACAATGATACCTTTGGGAGATTTTCCAGCTGTGTTGAGATGAGCAAGTATAGAAAGCTTCTTGGAAGAAAGCCCACCACCAGCTCTAAGACAGGGCCCCAGTTTACCTCTTTGAGATCAGACTTCTAAGAATTCTCCACCACAGCATCTACTATTTCTTAGAAGGTTGTTTCTTCACAATCAGGTAAAGTAATATAGATGATTTATTTTAATGGACAGCGATACAAGGAATGATGTCATATTGACAATGTGTACATACCTCCAGATCCCAGCATATTGCCTGTGACAAGACAGAAAACCCTTCACTTCATTCTTAACCAGAGGTAAGTTCAAATATATGATTCAATAAAAGTATGATTGTGCCTTCATTGCTGTAGTTTACTGGAGATTGCTCACCTTTTTCTAAGCGAGTGCGGATGGGGCCTGAGGTGATGGTGGCCAGGTCACTCACTGTGGTGCCCTGGTTGCTGCTGACACTGCGGCGCCTCCTTGCGTTGGTGCAGTTCTGCAAGTGTTTCGGGGGATAGTCATTTTGGTATAGTAGTTGTAATAAAAATAGTAGTCAGTTAAGTAAAGCAGGTCAGCCTGTGTACACACTCAAAACCAAAGTTTCCAAACCAGAAGGTTTCACATGGGGTTTTGCTCGTTGGAGTTGTGAATTTGACCTGAATGACGCTGGGGCAGTAAGAGTTCAGGCAGAGTCTGGTGGCGCAGTGCACGTAGTAGGTGGAGTGAGAAGCATCCAGGTCTTGGACAAAACGGAAAGCCTCAAAGGAGAAGCGGGCTTCCTGCTGCTCTCCATTGATTCCTATAACTGTCTGGTCATCCCTGTCACACCTTGACCAGGGGAGATAGTGATTCGTTTTATGTCTTACCACAATTCAGTCCAACAAAAATCTGAAATTTTTCAAGAATTTCAAGATTTTGAAAGTAATGACACATTTAGTTTTAGTTTAGTAAAGACAATTAAGAATCAAGACTGTGCACCTTTAACTGTATAACACTTTTCATCTTTGTTGTCTGGTAACTCACCCAACAAAGAGATCGTGATGTGTAGTGTTAATGAGGAAAAGTGAGGTTGTGGCATAACATCGGTCCAGAAGCACATTGAATCTACGAGGAAGAGTTTTGATATTAGCTCATCAAAAACCCAGTTATGTTACATTGTGAAGGGGAGACTACTGTGGTTTATTGTGATGTACATTTAATAACAAAAAAGGTGGCTGTATACGAAATTAATATAAAATGTAAATTTTCAGATTTTGGATTGCTGACTGTAGTTTTGCTGGGTGGAAATGACAGGTTTATTCAATATAATAATAATATAATCCCAATATTTTTGCTTGATATTTAAGATCAGAATGTCTGGATCTTCTTTACCTTGCATACGTGCTATAATGTTGAAGACTTAACCACAAAAAACAAGCAGTAAAAATAATACCTGTTGCTGAGGTTGGATGCCCTCACTTCAACAAAGATCCTGGTCTTTAGCTCCAGGCCAGCTGTAGGGATCTGGAGTGTGGACGAGTAAGTGTTGTCCTTTACAACCGACGACAGAAGAGAAGGAGGGACGTGGTTTAGACTGATGCATGTTCTTCCTTTTGACAGAATGAGTTCTACTATCAGATTTCAATCGAGGGGAAACCCACCCAGACGTGTCATTCTTCTGCAGTGGTTCTCTACCCTATGTGATCCAGAGTCATTATATATGCATAATGGCATATTCAACATTAGCCAGTTATAAAGGATGGGAACAGGGATGACTGGTGGTGGTTACTGATGTCAAATCAATTTCATTGGGACATGATTTCACTCTGTAGTGTTTATTTAAGTATTTAGTGATAAGAATGACTTGAGGACACGAAGAGAAGCAAGCTCTTGTGATAAATCAACTGGCTCTAAGCTGGTTATTCAAAATCATAAGTTATTCAGAAATGTTCAGAAATGTTCAAAAATGTCCCAGCTAAAATGTAGAATGTCTTAAGTAGCTAAGAACTAAATAACGTATCCTAAAAATGCATTTAAATAGGACATTTGTCAAGTTTGGAAAATAGGCTTCTTCACTTCAGTCCAAAAGTCCAGGGGTACATTTAAACTCTCTTGGAACTACAGTTCTATTATATTTTAGAACCCCTATATTTATTATTAAACAATTTGCCTCTTGGGGTATAGTCTGTACTGGGTGTGTACTGCACACCCAGTACAGACTTCTGTAAGCACTGTTGATTATTTATATCAAAATATTACATTAACATTTTTCTTGTGTTATTCCTGACACTTTTGTAGTTCTGAGAGATTTAAAGTGTGCTGTATTTGGAAGACATCTGTAGGGTCTGGTGACATTGCCTCACCGAGTAAAGTCGCATGCTCAGTGTGCTGATGAAATTCCCATTGTTGTCTTTGACTACCAGACTGACCCCAGACCTAATGGGCAAAAAAGGTGCTGTCAACAGCTGGAATTAATAACAGGAAACACCAGACTCATCAACAATCAGGTCACCATTCATTCGATACGTGAGAGCACAACACGGCAGCCTGAAACTAGTCACACAAGTAATGCACTCTTCTGAGGAATGACAAAATATGGTAATGTGATACTGTCTTATGTATAGTCAGTCTATGGTTATTCATCAACTTCTTTTCACAGCAACACGTTTTGATACAAATTATGGGGAGGATGTTCAAAATGTGATAAGTCAACTAGCCATATTGTGTCAAAGACAGAAAAACAACAGAAATTTGGAAATACTACGACATACAATATTTCACATATTTGTCCGGTAAAGAAACAGATGAACAAAACACTCATTGGATGGGGCCTTCAAAAAGCAAGGGGCCACTTACACACTCATCTGAGTATTATTAACCAGATACTGCAGGGGGTAACGGCAGGAGAATCTGTACATCACTTCTTGGTGATAGGTAATGGCTCCTGTACCCGGGTCCTCTGAACACATCATGCCTGAGATGTTGATGTACTCCACATGAGAGAAGTCCGCAAACTGTCCAGTTCCCACCTCCTGCGTGACCTTTAAGTAAAAAGAGTTCAGGTTTGCTGAATATAAATGTGGTGTGAGTGTGCATGTTCTGGTTGTTTTCACGTAACCTACCGTCAGTGTGTTGGAGCAGGCAGAGATGGCCTCTTCTGTGATAGAGAAGTTGAATTTAACAACGGGTGGGTCCGCGGCCCAGTCAGCAGTCCCTTTGCACTGGGGCTTGGAGTGCTCGGAGTTTAGGGCCAGCAGGGATTCGTTGTAGCCATTGAAATAGATGGGGCACAGCAGGATCTGAAGGTCCACTGTCTTGGAGCCGCAAAGGACGTCGATGTCCGAATTTGCTGAACAGAGCCAGGATGAGAGCAGAATCAACCGTAAGGATTTCGGGGCAGGACTTTATTTGTTGCTGATAACTGTCAAATTGATTTCTTAATTCTAATTTCTTATTACACAGAGATATGACTCAGGCTGTGAAAAAAAAAGTTGTATTATGTAATCTGGGGCTCTGGAGGAGAAAATTGCAATATTTGTAAAGCTTGGATGGCCATGAATATCTCCTGCTTTAATAATCAAAAAAGAGTTGTGATTCTTTAACGGGGAGAAAAATGTTCAAGCATAAACACACAAAGACTCAAGGGGAGAAGTTAACTATTATGAAACGTTATTTTTGTGAAAAATACAGTGTAAACCGGAGGTTAAACTCTTTTTGAACATTCTTCTCAGATTCATGCCTCTGACGGGCTTCCTCGCCAGGAAGAATGCAAGGAATTACAATTACATTGAATTTAATAAAGCTCTGTAAATGTATGCATTTGTGACGTTTTTGCCTAATTTCCGCTGTGTATTGTGGTACACTACTGCCACCGGCTGGTCTTCAGTGTGAAGTCTTTTTAATTTAATTCAAGTGGTGAAGCGATATGACAATCAATGCAAAAAATCTGAAAATAATCCAACCTTCATGAAATACAACTACAATGCAATACACCTGTATTTACCTCCTATTGGACAGTCATGCACATGATAGGCTCAAGCAGAATATTTATTATCCTTAAAGCTGTTACACACCTTGCGCCAGAGATAAAGACACACTCCTCGGATAGCCAGGTTGCCACTGTGTGGATGCTGATTAGGTTGCAGCAGAAAGAAAGGTGTGAAAGGAAGAGGAATTGGGGGAGGGGTTGCAGTCAAAGCAGGATGATGGATGAAAAGGAAGAGGGTGGAAGTACTACTAGTTTTACTGACCTGGACTTCTGAATGTGGAGTGTCCAATGCAGGCATTTTGAGCTTGGACGAGAAGGAGTGCGGCAAGTTGACATGTCAGAAGAAACAGCCACATTGTCCTCAAACTACAGAGAAAGGTAGATGACAAAAAATCAGTCACACACAATCACCCCCGCTCCAGTGGCAAATCAGATGAAATGTTCTCAAGAAGTTCTCCAGCCTTTTATTCACAAATTGACTCCATTATAGATTAAGGAGGTGCTACATTCAAAATCCTGGAATAAAGAAGAAATATCAATGAAATGCAAACATGTAAAAGTATTAATCGAGAGAGAAATAAATCTGAGAGTTGTGAGAAGATTAATGGAGGACGGAAAAAGGTCAAACAAAGTGCCTTATCTGACACCAAACAGTAAAGAAGGGTAATGTTTCTGGGCTTCTGTATAAGGTTAAGTCAAATCGTGGGACCTACTATTTGTTTTGCATTACACTTTATTTTTAAAATAGTTTTCAGAGTAAGATTTATTTCAAATCTTACTATTAAATGGAGCCAGTATCCATAGCTAGTCAGATAAATCTAGTGAAGTAAAAATACTCAGTGCAAGTGTAATATTACTTGAGGGGATCATTTGGAACACTATTGCAACTGGTAACAGTACTATGTGATGTGAAGAGTCAGATTATGAACGTACATATTTCAAGTCTCAATACAAAATAGACTGAAAACAAGAGCAGCCAAATGAGTACATATGATGCAGTAGGTAAATATGAATAAGTCTTACAGGTGATGTGATAGTACCATTGGATAGAGCTCATCTGTTCATTCCTAATAAATAAAACCAGACGGAGCTGAAAAATGTGTAGCAGTGGGAGGCCTATAAGCTTTATATGCTGTGTTAACATTAAAGACAAACTGTATAACACGTATGTGTAACAATATGTTATATGGTGTGTGAGTTCTCCCTTACCTTGTGTGGATGCTTCCTTTAGTATGTCTTGTGGGTGTCTGCTCATACCACCATGACCGAAATTTATACTGGCCTCCTTTCTGGCTCAAAGGAGATCACAGGAAGACAACAGAGGCGACAAGGGAAGGTAAGAGCAACACAAGCTGGTGGGATTCTACGGCCAGATCATCTGTCAGACATAGAACAATAGGGGAGGTGTGTATTGGACACTATGTCAAGTATCTATAAATTGAACTTGTCACTTCAGCGATGACCTCAACTGCATTCTTTTTTTTTCTCAGGCAAGTGTCCTAATGTGTTGGTCATGACATCCCATCATCTGGATTCTAGAACAGAAACCTTCAGGAAAACTACCAACACCAAATATTATGCTATTTTATTTGTCTTAATTTAACTGTTAAATGAGCAAATGTGGTTATGTGTGTGTTTTTGTCAACTACAGAATACACTTGTAAACTAATGTATTACTTCCAGGCATATAGGATCAGAAGAAAATTAATAAAAACAGAAATAGAAAACATAAAACCCTAATATAATATTAAGAGCTCTTTAGAATACATTTTGTAAGCTGAATGTTACGCAAGACCACCTGAAACAGGCCATTTTATGAATTTGGTTAACTCAACTCAGTTTTTTTGTCCTTTTCCCCCCCGACTTCTACCGGGGGCTGCCAGTCTTTGTTAATAAATTAGGTCTCTTGCACATCATCACTGAGTGTGAGAGAGAGGCACACCCTGCCAAACAAAACATCCAACAACTGTCACCTGAACCAGAAACCCCCCCCCCAGATCCCCTCCAGGAACCCTGAAGCACGATCTGAATCAATGGAGCGGAGATGATCTTACATAAAGCCCAGCACTGAGAAGGTGTCCGGCCGTCTTTCTCCCCATTCAGCATCCATAAGTGTATCCAAGTGGGTCATTACCTTAAGGGAACCACTTGAGGTCTCCACTTTTTCTTAATCCTGGGATTAATGGCAGAATGATGTTTGCTATGGGTGTGTACATGACACAAGATCCCTCTCATGAATCTTTTAAAGTTTAGTCATTCATTCAATTCTTATCCATATGGGGTATTTTTTTAAACCCTGTGAAAAAAGTTCATGTTTGTATTGTAACATTGTATTTGTTTATTTGAAGTGACATCAACACTATCTTACAAACAAGCAGACAATGTTAATTTCGAAAATTAACTACTTTGAACTTGAGCACAGTTTGCATTCTACAGCTTATCTATAAAATGTGTTATTCCCCGTTCAATCTATGATTGCTGTCCTCATTACCTAAGGGCACAACTTTAATATCCAGTTCATCGGTGAAGGAGCTGCTTCTTTCATTGCATGCCACAGCAACTGGATCTGCGTGGTATCACAACGATCCTGTTCCACTACTGTTCAAAATTGTAGTCATCAATTAAAGTTACCCATGTGTTTAATTACGCAAGATTAACTGAATTCAATTAATAATACGTGAAACGAAATCCCATGACATTACTGTGGTATTCCTCACTTTAATAATAATGCTATAATAATAACAGATCATGTTTGTTTCAACTCAAATGTATGACTTGATGATGGAGAGTGTTGAAAAGTGAAAAAAAAAACTAAATTGCAAAAAAAAAACATTCAGATATTATTATTTTTGGTTTGTTTTTTAAGGCTGATAGTTTTCAGTTCGAATGTGACGGGATTAAGAGAGAGGCAGCATCAGCATTGCCTTTAAGCTCGCACTGGGATAACTTTTAGCCGGACCCAGTGAGCTCCGTGTCCTGCATCCTCTCCTCCACCTTGACTCCATCCACCGCGAGGTGTCGCAGTTTAGACTCTAGACTGACCCTCCTGTCAGTGTTATCGCAGGACCGTCATACCTTTCTTCAGGCGTTTGGTCACGGCCTATTTGGAGCCCTTCCTGCGCGCAGGGGCTGATTTTGCAGGTTAAGGCATTGTATTGCTCGCGCTTCCACACAGACGTCAGCTGCGACAAGGGGAAGAGACAAGGTGCGAGTTGCCGCCCCCATCGAGGATCTAATTTATGATATGGCTGTGCAAATGACTGTGTGCTGTTCCTCCTTTGCGATTGGTGCGCCCGGTACCAGAGGCCTGGCATTTAAAGAAAGTGCACTGCGCCATTGGTGAGCGCGTTTCAGCTTCCTTCGGCCAATCCCGTAAGCCATTGTGGTTTTGCTCTCACAGTAGTTGTGTAGAGATCTGCGAAGCACGTCGCCTGTGTGCCCATCGATTGATCGCTTGACTCATCGATAACCACAAGCAAAAAAAAATAAGCGTCATGTCTGGCAGAGGAAAGACCGGAGGCAAGGCGCGGGCCAAAGCCAAGTCCCGCTCCTCCCGTGCTGGACTCCAGTTCCCGGTGGGTCGAGTCCACAGGCTACTGCGCAAAGGGAACTACGCGGAGCGCGTCGGCGCCGGGGCCCCGGTGTACCTGGCAGCCGTGCTGGAGTATCTGACGGCCGAGATCCTGGAGTTGGCAGGCAACGCGGCCAGGGACAACAAAAAGACCCGGATCATCCCGCGACACCTGCAGCTGGCCGTGCGCAACGACGAGGAGCTCAACAAGCTGCTGGGAGGTGTGACCATCGCCCAGGGCGGCGTACTGCCCAACATCCAGGCCGTACTCCTGCCCAAAAAGACCGAGAAACCGGCAAAGAGCAAGTGAACGCCTCCTGCGGGCCGGGAGGCGAACATGGCTCCTCTCGGAGCCGAAGTTTTTCATATCGGCGTTTGATTTCTTATGGACTAACGGCCTGTAAAACGTGGGACGGCTCGCGGTGTCTTGAGATCCGCGTTGAAAACCTTACTTGCTTCCGATCGGGACTATTCACTGACTAATATGTTCTCTTCTGTTGTGCTCTCGGTTTGGAAAATGGAGGCGCTGTCTGAAGGACCGGGGATGGTGAAGGCCGCGGAAGAGAGATAACAAATATCCCGTACTCAATATGGACCAATTTTGAAGAAGCGTGGGGGTGTTTTTAGTTTTGCGATGAAATGTGCAAAAGTTGTTTTATTTTTGTTTCAATAAATTCCCCCAAGCCGTTTTTGGCCAGGGACAAATTCATTCACCCTTGAGTTTGTCGTTCTCATGCGGGTTGGCATCCTGTGACGGCGCCTTAATGCGGTACAGTTGAACATTTATGCATTTCGAAGCGTTGATTATTTCGGATAACTTTCATATGAAACACATCTCGTTCATGTTCTCGAAGCAGTCACTGTCACGCCGCTATTGAGGAGAGTCCCGGGCAAGCGTGGGGTCTGGCAACACAGAAGGCGATGCCTCATTTTGTGTTTTAGGATATATGCAGTATTTATACCTATTAAATATGTAATTGGTAACATTATCCAACTTTCAGCCACTTGCTATGCTGTTCTTTCTCACAGCTACACTCCCACCACTACACGAAGGACCTCTCAGGTGAAGTTAACAACCCTCATTTACACCTGGACTCAAGTGAAACCAAACCTTGAATTAATTCTAAAGATGTTTGACTGGTATACGCTGCAATATTGTGCATACCAAACACTTAAACAACAGAAAACAGTGTTGTGTTTACTGCATGATGTGACCGTTCTTTATCATAAAAGCTGCTGGTGCCATATTAGACATATAAACCGTGTGATTCCGTTTTTTGTGTTAGCTGTAGCTGTTTCCTTTTGGAAGATAATTCCATATGTGCACAGGCATTCTGGCTTCATGCAAAATCTCCCTGACAACCACTTAGGTTTGTTGCAGAGTATTTAAATTCTGGCTAGACAATGTTCAGCCAATTTATCCAGGTATGAGTTTCCCTTATCCTCCCTTTGAAATATTTAACATTTAATTATCAGCAACTAATGCTGCTACATAAAACATCCAGAGTGATAAAGCCTAGCCTATCTTAATTGTTAAGAGATACATTGGGGCCATAGCTGAAATACAGCAGGTGTTCACACATACATAAAACAGAGTGGGGAACCAAAAACCCATAACAACTGTCAAGATACATGCTTGAGTTGTCGTTTATTTATCTGGCAACATACTTGACATACATTTGGAACACTGTTAACATGAAGACCTTTTCAGGCTTCACATGGAATATTAATTTAGTATTTAATTGGTGATGTGAAGGAGCCACCAACATTGTTTAATCAACTTCTTCAATGGTGGGTCCAGTGGGTCCAGTGGGTCCTCCAGCGGTGGGAGCACCACCAGCTCCAGGGAAGCTTCCTGGCATTCTGCTGGACATCCCACCAGGCATTCCCCCGCCACTCTGATGCAGTTTAGAGATGATGGGGTCACACACTTTCTCCAGTTCCTGTTTTTGATGCTCATATTCGTCCTTCTCTGCAGTCTAGTGCAAATAAATAAATCACACATTGAGTAGTAATTAGGATTATTTTACAATTTCATTGTTCAGTTTAAGCTCAGTGTGTAGCTGTACTAATCACAGCAGGTTACATATGGAATCGCCATGCTCTGATCACATGAATGAATCAAAATGGGATGTAATCAAATAAAATACTTGACACAAGGAAATCAAGAATTTCAATTCAATCTGCTCTGCATGTTTCATGCAATATCAAGTTGTAACGCTGCTGAGTGGGTACAAATCTGATATCCATGTTGTTTATGATTCAAACCTTACAATGCCTTCACTGATGCACACCAAACCCCACCTGGTTCTTGTCTAGCCAGCTGATGACCTTGTTGCAACTGTCCAGGATCTTCTGTTTGTCTTCCTCAGTGAGCTTGCCAGTAAGCTTCTCATCCTCCACAGTTGACTTCATGTTAAAGGCATACGACTCCAGGGCATTCTTAGCGGACACCTTGTCACGCTGGACGTCATCCTCTGCCTTGTACTTCTCAGCTTCGTGAACCATGCGCTCAATGTCCTCCTTGCTGAGGCGTCCTGTCAAGGAAAAAAAGCAGGAGTAGCATTTAATCATCTGTTGGAATAATCCTACAGCTATTTTTAAAGCAATTACCATATTACATACCCTTGTCATTGGTGATGGTGATCTTGTTCTCCTTGCCAGTGCTTTTGTCTACGGCAGAGACGTTCATGATGCCGTTGGCATCAATATCGAAGGTCACCTCGATTTGGGGGACACCACGGGGAGCAGGAGGAATGCCTGTCAGCTCAAACTTGCCCAGTAAGTTGTTGTCCCTGGTCATAGCACGCTCGCCTTCATAAACCTGTTAGGAGTGGATGCGTTACAAATATATTGTTTACAGAGCTGTCAAATGTATTAAACTCCGATATTAATTCGAAGACTGGAAATCTCTGGTGAAATCGACAAATAGAGTAATACATACTGTTGAAACACAGGCTTACCTGGATGAGCACACCAGGCTGGTTGTCAGAGTAGGTGGTGAAGGTTTGAGTCTGCCTTGTGGGAATGGTGGTGTTTCGTTTGATCAGGACAGTCATGACGCCTCCAGCAGTCTCAATACCCAGGGACAGAGGGGTGACATCCAGGAGCAGCAAGTCCTGCACATTCTCAGACTTGTCACCAGAAAGGATGGCAGCCTGCACAGCTGGAAAATAAGGCAGCAATGGCAATCTATTTTAGGTGGGCATTTTGGGCAGCAATTCCACTTTGCGTGCTGAAAATAAACCAGTGTCATCAGGCTAAAAACACTTACCAGCTCCGTAGGCCACAGCTTCATCTGGATTGATGCTCTTGTTGAGCTCCTTTCCATTAAAGAAGTCCTGGAGCAACTTCTGGATCTTGGGGATACGGGTGGAGCCGCCGACCAGCACAATGTCATGAATTTGTCCTTTGTCCATCTTGGCGTCACGGAGAGACTTCTCCACAGGGTCCAAAGTGCCACGGAAGAGGTCAGCATTGAGCTCCTCAAAGCGAGCCCTGGTGATGGAGGTGTAGAAGTCAACTCCCTCGTACAGGGAGTCGATTTCGATGCTGGCCTGGGTGCTGGAGGACAGTGTGCGCTTTGCCCTCTCACAAGCTGTGCGCAGACGACGGACAGCCCTCTTGTTGTCGCTGATGTCCTTCTTGTACTTGCGCTTGAACTCTGCGATGAAGTGGTTCACCATGCGGTTGTCAAAATCTTCCCCACCAAGATGGGTATCTCCAGCAGTGGACTTCACCTCAAAGATACCATCCTCGATGGTCAAAATGGACACGTCGAAGGTGCCACCACCAAGATCGAAGATGAGGACGTTCCTCTCTGACCCAACCTGGAAAAAAAGAAGTGTCAGCACAACGTACAGGTGTAAGTGGACATAATAAAAATAAAGTTAAATCTCCTCCTAAAACTCACCTTCTTGTCCAAACCATAAGCAATAGCAGCTGCAGTGGGCTCATTTATGATTCTTAAAACATTCAGACCAGAGATAGTTCCAGCATCCTTGGTTGCTTGACGTTGGGAATCGTTAAAGTAAGCAGGTACTGTAACTACAGCGTTTGACACAGACTGAAAAAAAGGAAGCAGCAGGTGTTAAATAACACCATGGCAGAACTGTGTATTGTTGCCTAACATTTGTTAACTCACCTTCCCAAGGTAAGCTTCAGCAATCTCTTTCATCTTAATCAGCACCATGGACGAGATCTCCTCTGGGTAGAAGGTTTTGGTTTCCCCTTTGTATTCAACCTCCACTTTGGGGCGTCCACTATCACTGATTATATTGAAGGGCCAATGCTTCATGTCAGACTGAACGACTGGATCCTCAAATCGTCTGCCAATCAAACGCTTAGCATCTGCAATCCCCAGGAAACAAAACCATTTTTGCTTTCGTTAACTGACACTTTCACATCATTTATTATACTTATGGAGATCTAGCAGTGACAGCATACGCTAACTGGGATAACTTAATGCTTCATAACTCACATCTCTTCAGCCTACTCTAACCTTACCAAAGACTGTGTTGCAGGGGTTCATGGCGACCTGATTTTTGGCCGCATCGCCAATCAGCCTCTCGGAATCTGTAAAGGCCACATAGCTGGGTGTGGTCCTGTTGCCCTGGTCATTCGCGATGATTTCCACTTTGCCATGCTGGAACACACCAACACAGGAGTAGGTGGTCCCGAGATCAATCCCAACTGCAGGTCCCTTTGACATGATTACTCTGCAAAATCAAAACAAATTGTAGTTAATGTTATTCCAGCAGAGGGCAGTAACACTCAGTCTGTGATACACACATCCTCTCCCAACTTCTGGTTAACCCCACGGTGCATTGTTATATAACAACCTGTTGTTAGCTTCTTATCAATGATCAATCGGATCAATCAATGACAACAAAAATCATTATACACTGATTGTATATTGTATATATTATTGGACACTTAAGGTGTTTATCAGACACTTGCGTATGGGACACTTACATTTGTTTGTACTAAACGACTTAACATTTTTTTAGGATTCTTATTTTCACTTAAGTTATGTATTTATGTATTTATTCAGTGAAGCTGTACACCAAGTTAAATTCCTGTGAACATTGTACATTTGGCGATTAAAAGCGATTCTTATTCTGATTCTGATCATGTGCAAATGGAAGGCAGATACCGACAGATGATAGGCCATGGAAAAACAATGTGTTCTGAACTGAGTGGATATGGGCTGAATAAGGGCACAGCACAATTTCATGCATAGAGTGCATTGTTTATGTGCAGAGCAAGACTGTGACACTGCATTTTGCTGCATCATGCCGGAGTTAGACTCAAACTGCTGAGACACCTCCCCCATAGCTTTTGACAGAGGGCCAGAGTTGCCCTGCAGCCGCATGCAGCCAGTCCTGCATCTATGCACTAAAGCATAAGATGGAATACATCACAAGTAGACATGCAGTTTATTAATATCTTCCATACAGATGATTAAGCTATTCATTCATTTTTTTAATGAGAAGATTAAATGATGGGAAAGAAGGGGAATGTGTAAGCAATAAACATGCTCAAAATGATGATGCATGTGACCTTATGAATATTATAATACATCATTGTAAAAGAAGAGGAGACAACATTGATTATGTCTCTGTAAACGTAGTTCTTAATACAGCTGCACTGTGATAAATGAAGAAGAAAAAACTCAAACTCAAGCATAAGGCTGTAGAAAGACCTTTACTTCCTACCTGGACGATGCTTTGGCCAAAGACTGGTGCACAGTGACTCTCCTCCACCAGATCGACCCAAACAGACGATTATGCTCAGTTCTTTATAAAGCTTCACAACAGGTTCATGGGCCAATCAGCAGGAGGAACAGCAGTGAGCTTCCAGTACATTCCAGCTCAGTCCACACGTTCTCTTTAAGACCCTTGTCCTCTGATTGGCTAAAAGGTCGGTAAAAAAAAGAAGCCTCAAAATAAAGAGAGATTAGAGGCAGGAAATAGCTGAGGAAATTTCCAGGGATTTCTTTATGAAGAAGTATAACTGTTGATTGAAAAACTAAAGTACAAATACAGGGCATGCATTTGAATTGAGGTATGTATGAGCACCATCATCTGGCAAACTAACCTAATCAGTGATATGGTGATATCATGTGGTGTAATTATAGTTTTAACATACAGAAGCTGTTCCACAAATAAGGAGGTGGCTAGCTAAATTAAGTATTGTATTTAAAAAACACAAAAACGTAAACGCCTTCAATTAACATTTTATCTGCACCAGCCATTGTTAAAGCCACAGTACACTGAAATGTCTACCACATGTAATAATTATGTAAGTCCTAAACTATAAGAGCTTTTACAGTCATTTTTCAGTTATTGTGTTCTATCTGTACCCACACACTGCAGCTCCACATAGCAGCTGCATTACCAACATTGTATTGAACTATATGTCATATAGCATAAACAGTATACAGGATTTTATTTAACTGAAAATGAAACTGTTCCCTTACCCTTAACACATGCAGAGATAAATTAGAAGAAAAAAATAGATAGTGCCTCTTCTTAATTTAGTCCAACTAAAAATGTCAAATATCAAGGAAACATAAAATACCCCATGTCTATGGGGTAAAGTAGAGTTGTGTCTACATACAACATACAGCTGTATGTTTCAGTGTTGGTGCAGATATTCAACCATGTTACCTTCAGTTAAGTTTACCAAGTTAACTGTTGTTTTTTTATTCAGGTGATGTGTGGAGTCTGTACAACTTTGGGAATTGTTTATTACTGATAGCTTTCGTCTTCTACTCAATGACTGTATATACATCACATGCTTATGAAACTCAACTAAGTATTGTGCTCAAGTAACATGTATCCTTCAACTCACTGTATGTTTCAGTCAATATATGATGGTGAGTTGTAATGACAGAAAAAGGAAAACAGAATAGTAAATAAAAACTACATATATATCTGTGATACATGTCTGTGGAGGTTCTCAGTCATCCAGGTCATGGTAATATCAAGTGCGATTCAAGTAGGCATCACTCTCTCCCTAGGAAGGTAAACAAGAGCAATAACTCAAAGGATGGCTCAGGTGAAACCAACGACCCTCATTTACACCTAGACTCAGGCGAAACCCACAACCCGAATCTGGGCCAGATGGCCAACGACCGGCAAGTTTGACACAATGGTCCTCTAATTAGGTACTCATCCTCTGATTAGCTATTATTTTTGCAGAGGATAAATACCTGAACTTTTCCAGCAGTTAGTTAGAACTGAAGAAGCCTCTCGGATGAGAGGTGAAACGTCTTCAAGAAATTTTCAACCAGTGCAGTTGCCTACTTGAATCGCACTTGATATCTGTGATACATTTAACAATGTATAATCAAAAATATTGAATATTTAACTTTTCATCTTTTTATTATCCCACGAAAATGATTGTTGTATGGTCTGAGTACAACATTTCAGAGGAGCTTATAAGCTATGAATATTGAACTATTAACCTTTTTACTTTTACTGTTTACAGAAGAGAAAGAAACTCTTCGGAAACCACAGCACTGTGATGTCACGGAAGGTCCCTCAGCAGAATACAAATGCATCAAATGATGAGGAAATGCAACTGTGTGACAGTGAGAGACTGAGATGGAAGTCAAACTGCTGCTCACCGTCTTCATGCTTCTCGTACAGGGTGAGTGCTTTTTACTATTACTTTTATCGAGAAGGAAGTGATATAGTAAGTTTTCAACTATTTCTGTCTGCTTCAATCCAATCCAATTCAACTACTACAGAATTCAATGTGCTCAGCAAAGCTGTACAACATAGCCTTACAGCATAGCAGCTGTCACACAGCGTTGTCTTGAAGAGCTTCAACTTTGATTCAAATTTAAATGGTATCCACCATTGTGTGTGTGTAATCAGGCTTTAATTATGAAAGAAAAGTCAACTCATTGACTGAATTCCAATATATACTCTCAAAAACAGGTTTCCCCTCAGAAATGATGTATAGATCTGTGTTACTTTCTCACATTTGTTCCAGTAATGACATCTAACACATCCCACACGTGAGAAAGTGTTGATGACCCTTCAAGCCCACGGCCCTTGTGGCTGGTGTCATCATGCTCTGACAAATGTGTTTTCCAAACACCTCGTCGTAGAGAAAGGAAATCACTCAAAGCCCCCATAAGCATCCCACAGCAAATTTGTATTTTGTCGCAATACGAAAGGGCTGACCACACTACTTCCTGTCACAATAGAAATGCATTAGATGTGGGACATGGTGGGGGGCTGCTTCTTTTGCAGCTGCATCACAGTTAGTAAGTCACACACACTCTCGCCCTCTCAAATACACACAGACCCAGGACAGTGGTAAAGAGAGGAATATATGAGTCAAGCTGTGAGAGGCAGGGTTTGAACTGTGGCCACCTCTATTTGTGAGGGACAAAAAAACGCACTTTCACTGTTTAAATCAAGTCATTTCCAATGCATTTCTTTTCTGTTCTCTTGAGGCTTACAGGCATAGCCTCACCATTTTAGGGAGTTTTACATATCGTATCAAAATGTGGTTTGGACGTGACTGTTTGAATTTTCAGATATCAGAGTTCCTATTTATTTGATTGCAGTTTCACTGGCAAATTGGCGGCGTGTGACTGTGCGGAAAGGGCAGACGCTCCACTTAAGCTGCCCCATAATTAATGCTGACAAGACCACTGTGGAGTGGAGGAACCCAAGACAAGACATTATGTTCTTCAATCGGAATACTGGTGAGAATGAAATACCCTTATGATTCATTTATAGCTACGCTGCATAAAGTAGCTTGTGTTTGTGTCAAAATTGCAAGAATCTTGCATCAAAGACCTTCATCATATTTTGCCTCACTTGTCTCCAGTATTGAAGGACAAGCGCTACAGCATCAACAGACTGTCTGACTCTGAATTCACCATCAGTATTTCCAGTGTCACCTTCAAAGACGGAGGCAACTACACATGTTCTCACTATGACCAACACACAACCGAGAAGAAAGTGGAGGTGACAGTGTTGGGTGAGTAGATAGATTGCAACTATTACAGATTCATTACTAACATTTATTTACACCATTTCTTTGACTTTCATTTAATAATGTGACAACTAGAGCTATAACCACAACCATGAGCGTTTCAATATCCCGAAATAACAAAAGCTCTGGGTGTGTGTCATTTCTTCTTTGCTTAAAGGTCAACCTGAAATGGAAGTAGCAAAGCATGAGGGAAAGTTTGTCATAAAATGTACTGCTGAGGGGAACCACTATCCTCCACAGATATCCTGGCAACTGGACCACGGGCCTGAATTTATGGGTAAGATTGCAATAAGTTGCTCAAGCAATATTGTCATTACAAAGTCAGCCCCAAAACGTAACACGTGGGGCATCCTTTTTTCATGTAATCACAGCTGTTTTGTAGGGGGGAAATAAACAATGATACACAATTCACTTCATGCGGTAATTTAATGAATCGTGCAGTGCGCATATAAAATGGATATCCACTTTGAAAACAGCATTTTTTAACACTCATCCCTTCGTTTTAAGGGGACACAGCAACCACAAAACTATACCCCTACGTGAAAGTGACAACCCACATTTGTTGAGTTGGAGGATGTTATTTTAAGCCCTGGCAAACTTTGCTCAAATGACTCAATACCACTACAAAAACATAAACCTACTGCCACAAATGTTCTACATTTTGAATGCCATGGAAAAGTATTTAAGTAAAAATCTAGAAATAAATCAAAAGTGTCCTGACCCATCACATTAAGTGGGGTTCTTTGTCCGTGGAGGTATATTGGTGTCCGTGCTCATCAGAGAAGTCCAATGACATTGGTCTCGTCCCACAGCTCACGCCCAAATCCATCATGAAGACAGAACATATGTCTCCATGGGTATTCTGTATGTTCAGTCAGTGAAGAAAAGAGTGGCTGTGAAATGCCTTGTTCGCCATCCTAATCTGGTCTCACCACCTCTGATGAACTTTGTAAAAATTGGACGAGACTGTAAGTACACTGAAACACACCTTGCGCCTATGTTAGTGATTATAATTGTATTATATACTGTATATATACAGCATTCAACAGCAGAGAGGATGCATACAATTTGCATTTCTATCAACTACTGTATAACATGCTTACTTGAATTACTTATGTTCAAAAAGAGATACTGAGGAACCGTGAAAGCTCAGTTGTGACATCACAAACACGAAAAGCACTGGGGTGTTTTTTTTCTCCTTGTGACTTCCAAAATAACTGCCCAATGTAATTTCCTCTTTCGGCATGTGGAAATGAATATGGTTTTGTTTCATCTGATTTAAAAACAGTATATGTGTGCTTAGCTGATTTTTTTGTCTGCGTGTTCAATTATCTGTGAATTGAATGCTGTCTCGTTAATGATGTAAACCATGTCTCTGCGACAGCAGCAAGATTGCACAGTAAGGCAACGACTAGTTTGCCCACAACACATCCCCAAGCCTCAATAGGGGTCATGAGAACAACAACCCGCTGGTTCAAACGAGGGAGAACCACAAAAGTGTACCACACAACCAGAGATGTACATGGGCCTACATCTGAGAGTTCTATCAAGTTATCAGCTATTCCATCCAATCAGCTGTTTTCATCCAGTGAGCCAAAGACAGTCACAACACCCACCAGGCCTGCTGCGAACCCAGCTACATCCACAGGCTCAGGTCTTAGCACTACTGGTGAGTGAATATTTTCATTTGTGTATGACTTCTGTGGCAGTCGAGCTTGAAATTAAAACATATAATAGAATAATAGAATAATACAATCCATACAATATACAATACACTTAATTTGGCTGATGCTTTGTCCAAAGCAACTTACAATACATGTATTCAAACCGTAAAGATAAAAATGCAGAACCACAAGAGCTACGTCGATACATTAAGTTGAAATAAAAGTAAGTAATAAGTGCCAAAAATAATCATTCACAGTTACCTGTTAAAAAAATGTAATCAGTAACACAACTTAAGTATCCCAATATTAAAATAATATGAAATATTATATGAAAATAATGCCATGTAATCCCTGTTTTTACAAAATATATCGGTAATCTGATGATGTATTTTACATTCTATATCAATGTTTTATTAATTGTTAAAATTATCACACATTTTTTGTATCGTAATTATGTAACGCCATTACATGTATACAGGTACTGCCCAGGCCTGCGTGATGCAATATTATGCCATGAAAGCCTAATGTTGTTGCTGCATTGTTTTGCAAACAACAATGTTTATAATTTTACAAAAATGTACCGTTTCTTAAATTGTACTATTTGTTGCTTTAAAACTATACTAGTCACACAAACTGTCAGTTTGTGGGATGGAATCTACAGATATTTTAGCTTTCACAGAGGGTTTCCATGGGTTGCTTTAACCCCACTGTAGGCTAGTTCTGTTTCCTGTGATGGAAGTCTCACACTGCAGTGTGAAACTGACGTTAGATGTATTTAGAAATTGTGATGGAACTGCGATGGGGAAATAGTTAGGTGATGTTTTCATGAGCATCATATCAAATGGTATGATATCACAACAAAAAAAATAACTGAAATATTTGATTTTTTTTATTTTGTTCAAAAGTTACATGGAAACTTACACTTATATAAACACTTCATTCAATCCAGTTCATTATCAGCTTCTCACAAACAGACACTTTCACTTTATTCGTGAAATGTGTTTACTCTGCAATTGACACAAAACACTATAATCAAACTAATACCATGAGTACAATGAACTGCCATGTAAACTTGTAAACATATGTCTATCTGACGCCATCTAGTGGGAACCCTGTACAATTGTAATGGGGTTGTTATATTTTAAAAAGGATATTGATTGGGCTGTGACAATTATTAGAAGTATTTTATCTTCCCTTTTCCTGTAAAGGCTGGATATCTATGTCTGAGACCCCCGATGAGATCATCAACAGCACAGAGAGAAACAGAACAGGTAACTTCAAACTCAGAGGTGATAAAATGAAAAATAGCAAAAATGTTTAAAGCACTATTAACATGAGTCATGTTATATGGAAAAATGGCAAACATTTTGTTCCCAGGGAGCAGTAATGAAACAAAGTTGCAGAAAGAAAGTGAAAGAAGTTCATCTTTACTGGTTTTCCTGGTGACATGTTTGATCTTCTGTCTTCTGGTGGTGGTCATATTTTTTGCCATCAAGCTAAGGAGAGCACATATACTCTGGAAGAAAGGTAAGCAAATGAATGCATGGCATCAAATCACCAACAACCTCAGACTGAAGCTGTTGACAGTTTGACCTTTATTTTCAACAAACTGATATTAAAAAAACAAAATAAACAAAAAAAAATATTGTTACAGAGAATGAGGACTCGAATCAATCAGAGGACAGCAGTAAATCAAAATCAAGCCAGGAAGAAAGGAACACAAATGGACAAAGGCGAAGAGGTACAGCAATGACTCACCAAATCATTTACAGGTTATTCTGGAAGGAAGACATTTGTGCAGCTAGAGAATGTAACCGGACTGCAACGATTTAACACTTTTGTGGCTTAAAAACATACCATATACAGAAATAATGTGCTATGGATTGTACCTGGATTGTATTAATGTATTCATAAATTGTAACTTTTAGCCTCAGGAAATGATTAAGTTAACAACAGAAGTAGGTGGGGTACGTTTGCTGACTGTTGGCGACTAGTAACTGACCATGTCTCTGCTTCTCTTGCAGGTCTCTTCAAAACAGCATTCACTCAGTATGTTGCTGAGGAACCAACTGTGATCACGTCAAACACAGGCGTCACGGCAGCAACAGAGAGTGTAAATAAGAAACAGATGTCTCCAACCCTCCCACAATCTTCATCTAAATGTGACATTAAGGAGACAGAGCTATAAGAATCATCAGTGCCAAAGTCATGCTCACTGTTGATTATCTCACTTTTACTGCACTGTTAAAATGGTTTATGAATGTTGTGTAATATATAAATACTGCATACATTTTTTTACATGAAAAAGTAAATGTTATTTTTTTATTAGTGTCCTTGTTTGAATGTATGATGTTAAAAGGAAATATGAATGGTATTTTTCAACATAATGTCTATATTATGTGACATTTGGGTATCGCACCATGTGCAGTGGCATCCCAAAAATGATGTTCACAATACACCTGTTTCCTGGGATGATTAAAACATGTTATCTTTAATAAAATAACATTATTGATTATATCGGAAATCCTATACTTAATGTGTATCCTATCATGTTTAACGAGTAGGGGCTTACAAACACGGGTTTCTTAGAAACAGAAACCAATAGTTGTAGAGCATGTGACTCTATGCAATTGACTGGGTAAAAAAAAGAAAAGTCCCTAATTCCAACCAGTGGATTAAAAACATTCTAAATAAAAAATATAATTTCTTATCGGTGATGCGTTTCTATTACGAAACAAATAAGACTCATCATGCAAAATCTGCCTGGACCCTGTCTAACCACACCATGTTTTTACTTGGTAATATTCCCTCGACTTAATAAGAGGATCACTTTCTTAACTTAAAACATATTAGTATATGTCCAGGAAACTAAGAACACGGGACCGTTTTAATAAGAACAAGGTTACCCTGTGGAGCCATGCGGTTATTCTCCATTACGAAATCCAGAAAATAAAACAGGAAATAGGCTGGACCATCATGGCGTCATCCAGGCGTCATTGGTGGACAGTTGAGGAAAGACTCGAAGGCTCGAACTGTGATTGGCTGCTTTGCCGGTGATATATAGGGTTCCGAAGCTTGACTGACTTTCTTTTCCTTCTTACATCCGGCAAGGGCAAGCCATCCTCCCCAGCCTGATCTCCATCCCAACCGCACATCATCAACGCTTCAATAAATTGGTAAGTTATTTTGGATCGTACTTGTATATTCTACAGACTAGGCATGTCTAGGCTTTGAAAGTTGGCCACAGTATTTTTTTGTCATTATGTCCATTCGCTGACGACGGTTTCTGCCCCGAAATGCAGGTAAAACATATGGTTTTCATATCTCTGGTGTTACACATGAACAATGTCAGTAATTGCGTAATTGTGAGGGATCTTCACTCCGAACCAGGGCCCTAATCCCGATCTCAACGCGTGCGCAGGCTAACGTTAGCCGCTTAGCAGAGGGGGAGGGTAGAGACGTTCGAGAATGTTCTTGACCAAGGGGCACTTGGCGGATTTCCGGTTTCTTGCGGAACAAAATGTTTTCTGCGTCAACCTTTGTTCCAATTTCTGCCGCAGTAAGAATGTTGTAGGGAAGCTGGTTTGATTTATCTTTCTTTAAATCCGACCAATGTGTGTGTATGACTAATGTTGAGGCAAACTCGAGCCCTCACGCTTACTTGAAGACAACCCGCCCTATGCGTCTACAGTGCTGCATTTCTTTAGCACAGTCGGCCCTCAATTACGAAGGCGAAGAGCAATGGCTGTGGGTTTTTTTCGTCCTACCTGTAATATCACCAACTCTTAACTATCATAAGAATTGTATTACCTGGCCGTTATATTGATGGTGGGCCATATAGGAAACGTGGGGGAAGGGTAAACGCTCACAATCGATGTTGGCAAACTAGCTTTTGTCTACTGGGCAGTTTCTCTTAAAGTCATTAGATTTGTTCAAAGGAGATGAACTAATTTCCATACGATTTTCCTGTGTCCCTAATGAATGTTGCCCGATTGCATGTCTGCTGCCATCTGCTTGTTTGAAGGGGTATTTTAGAAACGAAATCCACATTTTTCTGTTCAATGTTAATTGCAACATTTGAATCTCTTGTCTACTGGGCAGTTTCTCTTAAAGTCATTAGATTTGTTCAAAGGAGATGAACTAATTTCTTTACGATTTTCCTGTGTCCCTAATGAATGTTGCCCGATTGCATGTCTGCTGCCATCTGCTTGTTTGAAGGGGTATTTTAGAAACGAAATCCACATTTTTCTGTTCAATGTTAATTGCAACATTTGAATCTCAAAGATACTTGAGATGTGTGGCTGTGAGCTTTATATATAGTGATGCAGGTATTATTTAATTTGTTTTTGAACTTCATTTTCCATTGTTTCTCCTCAGGAAACATGTCTAAGGGACCTGCAGTTGGGATTGATCTCGGGACCACCTACTCCTGTGTTGGTGTGTTCCAGCATGGCAAAGTTGAAATCATTGCCAATGACCAAGGCAACAGGACCACACCCAGCTATGTGGCCTTTACAGATTCCGAGAGGCTGATTGGAGATGCGGCCAAAAATCAGGTCGCCATGAACCCCTGCAACACCGTCTTCGGTAAGGTTAAAGTTTAATTGTAATTTATGGTCATACATACATAGCCTTCTAAGAGTCTGCCGAATACTGGCTCAAGTGTTAAGGTTCTCCCGTTGATTTAGTAGAAAAACCACTGTGATGACGATTTTCCTACCATTCGCGGTTTCCACCAGAGGTTGAAAGACCAAAGATGGCCCAAATCCTTCCTTGGATGTCTGAGTGGTCCTAGAACACTGCTGTTCTTATTTTAGTGGATTTCTTTCTTTAACTTCAATTTATTTTTTGCAGATGCCAAAAGACTCATTGGCCGTAGGTTTGATGACGGTGTTGTGCAGTCAGACATGAAGCACTGGCCATTTACAGTCATTAATGACAGCACCCGCCCCAAGGTTCAAGTTGATTACAAGGGTGAGACAAAGTCCTTCTACCCAGAGGAGATCTCTTCCATGGTGCTGACCAAGATGAAGGAGATTGCTGAAGCCTACCTTGGAAAAGTATGTTATTTTCCATAGCTCATAAAACTACAAAACGTGCTTTCTTTGATAGGACTTCTAATGTTTTTCTTTTCTTTCCTTTCCTTTCAGAGTGTCAACAACGTTGTAATCACAGTACCAGCTTACTTCAATGACTCCCAGCGCCAAGCCACAAAGGATGCTGGCACAATCTCTGGCCTCAATGTTTTGCGTATCATCAATGAGCCAACTGCTGCTGCCATCGCCTATGGTTTGGACAAAAAGGTTAATACAACTGGAAATGTCTGCTTATCTCCTTCAATAATGTTAAGGTAATATTGGTAAATGTCTGTGATCCATAAGTATTTTAAAAATGTAAACTCTCAATTTAAGGTTGGCGCAGAAAGGAACGTCCTCATCTTCGATCTTGGTGGTGGCACCTTCGATGTGTCCATTTTGACCATCGAGGATGGTATCTTTGAGGTGAAGTCCACTGCTGGAGATACCCATCTTGGTGGGGAAGATTTTGACAACCGCATGGTGAACCACTTCATCGCAGAGTTCAAGCGCAAGTACAAGAAGGACATCAGCGACAACAAGAGGGCTGTCCGTCGTCTGCGCACAGCTTGTGAGAGGGCAAAGCGCACACTGTCCTCCAGCACCCAGGCCAGCATCGAAATCGACTCCCTGTACGAGGGAGTTGACTTCTACACCTCCATCACCAGGGCTCGCTTTGAGGAGCTCAATGCTGACCTCTTCCGTGGCACTTTGGACCCCGTGGAGAAGTCTCTCCGTGACGCCAAGATGGACAAAGGACAAATTCATGACATTGTGCTGGTCGGCGGCTCCACCCGTATCCCCAAGATCCAGAAGTTGCTCCAGGACTTCTTTAATGGAAAGGAGCTCAACAAGAGCATCAATCCAGATGAAGCTGTGGCCTACGGAGCTGGTAAGTGTTTTTAGCCTGATGACACTGGTTTATTTTCAGCACGCAAAGTGGAATTGCTGCCCAAAATGCCCACCTAAAATAGATTGCCATTGCTGCCTTATTTTCCAGCTGTGCAGGCTGCCATCCTTTCTGGTGACAAGTCTGAGAATGTGCAGGACTTGCTGCTCCTGGATGTCACCCCTCTGTCCCTGGGTATTGAGACTGCTGGAGGCGTCATGACTGTCCTGATCAAACGAAACACCACCATTCCCACAAGGCAGACTCAAACCTTCACCACCTACTCTGACAACCAGCCTGGTGTGCTCATCCAGGTAAGCCTGTGTTTCAACAGTATGTATTACTCTATTTGTCGATTTCACCAGAGATTTCCTGTCTTCTAATTAATATCGGAGTTCAATACATTTGACAGCTCTGTAAACGATATATTTGTAACGCATCCACTCCTAACAGGTTTATGAAGGCGAGCGTGCTATGACCAGGGACAACAACTTACTGGGCAAGTTTGAGCTGACAGGCATTCCTCCTGCTCCCCGTGGTGTCCCCCAAATCGAGGTGACCTTCGATATTGATGCCAACGGCATCATGAACGTCTCTGCCGTAGACAAAAGCACTGGCAAGGAGAACAAGATCACCATCACCAATGACAAGGGTATGTAATATGGTAATTGCTTTAAAAATAGATGTAGGATTATTCCAACAGATGATTAAATGCTACTCCTGCTTTTTTTCCTTGACAGGACGCCTCAGCAAGGAGGACATTGAGCGCATGGTTCACGAAGCTGAGAAGTACAAGGCAGAGGATGACGTCCAGCGTGACAAGGTGTCCGCTAAGAATGCCCTGGAGTCGTATGCCTTTAACATGAAGTCAACTGTGGAGGATGAGAAGCTTACTGGCAAGATCAGTGAGGAAGACAAGACAAAGATCCTGGAGAGTTGCAATGAGGTCATCAGCTGGCTTGACAAGAACCAGGTAAATACTGCTTACTTGTTTTCCCTTGCCCTGATGTCATGACATTTGCCTGAATACTAAAATATATATTTTTTTTGCAGACTGCCGAGAAGGATGAATATGAGCATCAACAGAAGGAGCTGGAGAAGGTGTGCAGCCCCATCATCACTAAGCTTTACCAGAGTGCTGGAGGCGTGCCTGGCGGTATGCCAGAGGGCATGGCTGGTGGTGCTGCTGCTCCCGGTGGTGGATCCTCCGGGCCCACCATTGAGGAGGTGGATTAAACATTCCATCACCTTAGCTGCTATCGCTGAGATGTTTTCAAAGAAAGTAGCCCTCTTACAGCACATGTTACAGTACGCTTAAGAGTGATGTTAAAAATAAAACGGGTTTTAGGTTTCACATTGTTTCAAAATCTGTGATGCAACTGGGAACAGCTTAAATTTGGCTCAAGAGTTCATATGTATTGTGAGGTGTTTTGTACACTGATATTTCAGACTTGACAATAAACTTGTAACCCTAATTGTTTTTTTGTTGCTCTTGTTTTGCTGTGCATTGCATGATGAGCCCTGTTATGCAGCTTCATTTGTGATGGTATAGGAAAAGCAGAGTTCTATGAGGGAGTTAAAAAACATGTCTTGAACTCAAGGCTGCGTCGAGTTGAAGAGGACATTAAAGTTCAATTTCAAAATGAAGTGTGACGTCCCGGGGGAAATGTATGATCAGGCGTCACGGAGAACCTGAATTTTACTAATTTCGATTCTGCAACAGAACAGTTGAATTACAAGCTGCAGCCGCCAAGTTCTCGCGATATTTCATGAGACGAGGAAATGAAATGTTTGGTAGCATTTGTTTACCCAGTTGTCATGGTAAGGATACGGTATGTGCTAGACGTTAGGGGTGAAATCTCGCTCACCGTCAGCCTGAATGCAACTTTAACCCTAAACGGAACCAGATATATGTTCCGGCACTTTATCCGACAACATTACTAGCTACTCCTACTGTCGGGTCGTTGCCGTGTGTGCGTCACGTTTCCATGGTCGCAGCAGAGCTGTGCAAAGTATTGACAGAGGGAGGAAAGTGAGTACCTAAACATTATTTTTTCCTGTGAATGTTTGATAAACACGACACGTAGACACATTCAAATATGGGGAACGCAATAGATTTGATTGTTGCCGTAGTTTCTTCGAAGGCGAGCTGACAGATAACGTTAGCTTTTCTGCCATCGTTAAAATGATACAAGTACTTTCTGTTGCTGTCAAGTCAAATTTGGGAGACTCACATCTTAATAGAAGTTAAAATGCCTAGTTACTCATTAGAAGTTTTAGGATTACACTCGGTATCTGTTTTCACTTACTAATCAAGTGATTTATGGTAGCTTCTATTTCTGCATGTCTGGACTGCGCTTCTACCTATATACTGCGTCCACCTTAAAAACATTTTGAACTATTTTCCCCCTAAAATGTATATTCTCCTGATTTTGACTCTTTGCAGCTGACAAACAACTTTCAGGTGTATAACTACACCTGTCAACTATAGAAGAAGTAGTAGTAGTAGAAGAAGTGCAACAGCTCATGCTGTATCAATGAGACATATAGTGTGTCATCATTATCTTTCTTGTAGTATTTTTAAATTGTACAATTGTAGTTTCTAACACAACACCCTATTGTCTGAACTCAATGCTCAGTGGCCTGAACCTTTTTTATTGAATCGGTCACTCTTTTGGCAAAACCAAAAACACTTTTCACCTGGTTAGACACAACTGGCAAACACATTTGCATTGTGATGCGCTTGTGTTGCATAATGGTAAGTAACAAACATTAAATGCAATTTAAGCACAGGAATCACAGCTTTAACATGATGACTCAAAATTCTCTATACACTTGTTCAGGGCCAAGGCAAATTTTGATCCTTGAATATGGGCTATACAATTTAAATTTGATAGGATTTTAGTTGATTTGACAGTGAAGAGACAGAGTCATTCTCAAACAATAGAAAACAATTTCTTGAAATAAATGTGCCTGTAAAATGCCAGGTACTAGACCAGAATTCAGGTTACTGGGCCTTTGAAAAAAAAATTATACTAGAAACAAAGCTAATTCAAATTTGTAAAATAGTTGTGCAAGGAAAACAATATAGTTTGCGACTAAATCTTGTCCCATTTTCCTCCTATTTGCAATGTGTACTGATGGATTAGATTCAATTAATATCTCAAAAACGTACTTAAATATAACGTAGTTTTATTTTCAAAAGAGATGCATTCTGGGTTGACAGGTTGAACATGTTTGGTTGCTGTAAAAAATACTGCAGTATTGAAGCGATACCAACCCAACATTTCAAGTCTTGTGTCTCCACCTTGTGGAACAACACAATAACTACATTCATCAAGAAAACGTTCTTCGATCAAAATTGGTGCATCAGTTGCATCACCGCCATTTGTATCTGTTCATTCATTTCCTGGGCTTCTCATTCAAGCTCTTCATCAACTTCCTTCTGTTAAGTGTGTTTCATGACATCATATGACATCATTAAGAGATATCCTCATGTGAGAATTCTGAGTTTAAAGTAGATGAGAGTGGAGAGGACACAAAGACAGGAGAAGGGTTAAAATCAGAAGGTGTTGGTAACGCAACTTAAAAGATGCCAAGTGCTATAAAACCTGAAAGAAAAAGAAGCGGAGAGGGAGCCATAAAAATGTGGTAATGCACCTCAAAGTTGTTTGCCAACAGCCTATAAACAAACTTGACAAATACCTGGATGGCCTGGTTGTTGGGTTTTTTGTAAAGCTAAGCCAAAAACAATATTTAAAAAAAACAATGAAAAAGGTTAATTGGCATACTACCGCCTGTAATGTTTTACAATAAAAATGACATTTTTCACAACCTTATAGATCATGAGATCTTCATGAAGCAGAGTCTGAAGACTGAGCAGGAGACGTGTTCCTCTCTAGGACGGGGTGTTTTGGCCAACCGGTGTGAGTCTGTGGAGTCCCAGGTCCAGGAGAGAGTCTGCCAATGGCAGCTCAAAATGCATTGTGACCACCGCAGACAACACAAATACACACCAGAACAGGGGAATGGTGAGAGTTTACAGAGGAAAGATGGAGTACATGATGCTGAAACTGAAGACATTCAAGTTTATGATAGCCTTGAGGTACCATCAAGCCCCGATGCAAAGAGGAACCCCACCCAGACTGACTATTTGGATACACAAATTGATGAAAAAGAAAGAAGGTAAGTTACACAATTTGTCAAATATATGCTAGAATGGCCTCTAATCCTACTGGGATAATGTTTATTTTACTAGTTCCTGTATTTTATTAAAACAATCTAAATCAAGCCTACATCACCCAATTGTGTATGCAGCATTTTACTCATACCCATTATCATTTGATTCCTCTGGAATAGGATCTGTTATTCCCGTATCTATAAGCGATACCTGTTACGATGTAAGAATATGCTTCACAGTTTCTTGTACTCTTCGGTGTTGAAGGCTATCTGTGGCATGTTTCTCCGTGTCGTGTGAGACACTATTAAGCAGCATTGTTAAAGAGGTTAGATTTTTTATCAAGCTTTGTGGTTTCTCTGTTGGGCCAAAACAATGATCCCAGTGTCAGCTTTACGGGTGGAAATGGGTAATAAGAACTCAGCCAGCAATAACATAGTGGGTAAACTTATGGGGGACACAAGACATGTCAGAATACATTAAAACCATGTCAAGAGAAGAAAAAGGGACAGTCTTACTCTCTCTAAACCGCATCGTGAAACCAAACTAAGTATTGACAGGATCTGATTCTAGTACTGCGCTAACACATACAGTCAGACTCAAGGGAGGACATACTGTAGTTCTGGATATATCACAAGGAAGAACCAGAGTTAACAGGGCAGGGTTACAAATTGTGTTCATTCCAGCACACAGAGAGAAAATCAGGGAATATACTGCTACAACATTCAGACGAATGTGGGAGAAATGATGTCCATGTGTATCTGCATTAAGAGCGGGGTAAGAAAGGCTTATACAAAATTGTACAATCATTTTGCTTCATGCATCCCAGACATCACCTCCGAATGCGCTTTGAGTGATTGGATCTGTGGATCTGGGTGTGTTTACCCCTGCACTTTGAGCTGTTCACTTGTGATCGGTTCTCTCAGGACAGATGTCCCTACCAGGTTTGACTGGGGCCATCCCAATTCGAGAAGTCACCAAAAGCCTAGACTAGCAACAGAGAAGCCTAATGAGCCTCTCAGCCCTCTCTCAATAATTCAAAGCACACAAGATCAGGGGGCCAAGGAGCAGGTGGAACATATAGGTCCGGTTTCCCCCGACAAGGCTTACACCATGTCCCGGATTAAATAGGCCTGTTTAAACTGTCTCCACTCCCAAGTGAGCTGCCAAGATCAAGGATAATTGTAGATTTAGCCGGTTCTTGATTAAGCTAAATATAAGTAAATATAATTAGAACTACCCTAGGACAAAATCTAAGCTTAAGTGAATCCTTCAAAAAAGGTATACTCAGTATACAGTAAGGTATACTCAAGGCAATTTGACAGTGAGTGTATGTTGGACTGTTAAAACAAGTTACGTATAATAATTGTGTGCTGATGCTGATGAAAATGTATCCTTCATAACTAAAAATATGTAGTTCTGAAGATTGGTCAGTAGATGGCAGTAATTGATGTTAGAGTACCGGTTGCTTAGGGCTTTCTGCACTCTTCAGTTCTCGTTTTAGTCCTGTGTCAAATATAATTGTTATTTATTGTTTAAGGCCTCATTTCCCTTGGATGGTTGTAGAGATTAGTAGGGTATACACACAATTGTGAAGAAAACATGGCTAATCACGTTACTGGCTGTGTAGTCGTATAGGACTATCATTGTGTGTATGTACATATGAACAGTATAATAAAATACAATACAAACTAGTCACCACGACAAGATTTGTGCCTAACCTTGTCCAGCCTGTTGAACTGGATTGTTACCTTCACTGTCCGTGACAAATTAATTAAAATTAAACAGATAATAGTGCTGCTTAGCTGGAACACAACGGGCAGAATGTGGCTTCAATCAAACCCTTTGCTTTTACACAGCATATGGATGATGAAAGATAAATAGCCTTCATTCATCACTCAACAATGAAACTGTGTCGGCCATTTAATGAGATGCAGCCGCGAGTGAGAATGGCCTAATTCTGGTGCTTTCAGAATAACAGCTTTCATTTGTGGGAAATTAGATTTTTTGTTTTGTTTGGGTGGATCACAATAAGTGGTCACTCGTGGTCCATTAACGAGCGACGATCATTGTTGCCATGACGGAGATCTCTTTTACTCTTTTTGAGGGAGCAGAGCAGAGGGAGGCATCTGTGGCAAGGACAACACCTCATATGTTTCTGCAATCTCGTCGACTTGTACTGTTGTATCCTCTTTTCTTTTTCTGAGACCCGGCATGATAGTCATCTCCCCGCGAAACAGAAAAGGAACATTCTGCGTTCTTTCCATCAATATGTGCAGACTGATGTCCACCAAGTGTGGGTCTGTTCTCCCAACTACATTGTTTCAGAGGCAAATGAAAATGACATTTTCTCACAAAAGGCTCAATTTCATAGGACTGAGGCAGCGGACACAGTCCCATTCCCATTATCATGTTCTCGTAGTCCTCTCGACTGCCTCCTCAAAGCGGGTAAGCCTTTTCACACAATGCCACTGCATAGTTTACAAACCCGATTGGGCATCCCTCATTCATGCAAAAGATTCCTATTTAAGCAACTCCATTCATCCCTCCTCACTATATTTTGGACATATCTCATGCCAAAATTGTAAAAGGATATTTGGGTATAGTCTGTATGACCCTTTAGTCCCATTCAATTTTTGTCACCATATTTCACTGGCTTTTGTATAAGGTATGTGAATTTTGGGCAAGAAATAATGGGTCGTGGTGTTTTGACAGTGTTAGGGTTAGGCATCACGTCGAGCTTCATGTTGTCCATAATGCATTCTCCAACTTGTTTGAGTCTGAGTCATTAGAGAGACATCCCTTACCCTTTTGGCCTCATCGAAGTGAAGGGCCCTACACCTAACCCCCCACAACCCCCCATGCACAACATCATAGCGGAAGAATTAGGCTCCCCTCGTCCTCCCAGTAAGCACAACAAAGAGGCTCTCTGCTATTTGGTTTAATGAGATCTTTTCATCACCATCAGAAAGAGCATTTTAGCCTGCAATTTTCGAGCCATCTCATAAGCTGAAAATTGCCGTTTGTGAACCATTCCCCCGCTAGTAGCTCTCAAATACGCTCTCATTAGTGAGCCTGGAGGTGAAAATACGAAAATTATCTGTAAATACAGGTTCGTAATCCCCCTCATCTGTTTCAATTTCAGAAGTCTATGATAAGGCCTAATACTTTGTTTGAGGACATCATCCTTCTAATAATGGTGTAATGCCTCTTGTTCCTTTGACCTCTAACCACAGGACTATGTGGCTTTCAGGTGTCTGTAAAACTTTCTCCCTTCAGTCGAAAATGAAATCAATTACTTATAATTAAGAATATGCATACAATATTTGGGCACATTCCACTTGGGCTTGTACTTATTTTTTATTGTATTTTTAATTGACTAAGCACCTGCGCTAGTTGTATTGGACAAATGATCTATATTCTCTTGTCTTTCTTTAACTTAACAGACAGCTGCTCTCTGATGACGCCTATTCTTTCCTGCTACATGACCCCAGGACCGACTTGAATGGAAATAGCAGATTCATCGAGAGTCCAAAGATTGTTTTCAAGGAATACAGCCAAATCCCTGAAGAGGAATCTGCTCAGTCGTGTGGTGACAGTCAAATGGAAATTAAAGGAGGATACAGATACATTGAGACAAGTCAAATTGTTGTGGTGACTCCACCTGTGGCCTGCGATAAGTCCGTCCAGCCGTACCACCTCCACCCAGAAGATGATCAGGCCAGAACCACAAAACCTTCCCACTGTCTCATCCATGCTTTGCAAAGTAGGTCACCAGAAACGTTTCTTTCAAGGGTTTCCGCTAAAAATGAAAGTGCCGTCCATTTACAGAGAGGATCCAGGGAAACGTGTGAGAGCTGCTCTGACAGTGCTGGTGAAAATACAAGCAAGTCTGCTAAGATGACAGAAAATCTACATGCTACGGGATACGCACAAGGAGGACCCATACAGAGAATAAGTCCATCCATACCGATAAACACTAGGGCTTTTCCATACACCAAGGAACAAAGAATGGCGGACGATATCGTAGAACGCAACAAAGTAACCCTGGGGCGCAGAACACCCAAACATGGCTCCTATGTTAGGGTTTATGGGCTCCAAAAGGACATGTCCAATTCTGTGAATGAGGTATGTACATACATGTGTTTTCAAAATCACATAATGTGAATATGATGTGTGAAATGTGGCAACAAACTCAGACAAAACTCTTAATAGTTACGCAGACAGGAATTATTTTGAAACAGGTTGTAATTACAGAAATAGGCACCAGGAGCTGCACTAGTATTGTTAATGAATCTTGGGTAGCCACGCTATTGTTACACTTGTTGATTTAGAGTTTAAGTTTGACCAGGGTCACACTACAGAAAATATTGCTTTAAAATAAGGTTTCCAAAAAAAATACAGTTTATAGTTGTGAGTTTGTGATCCGGTAGCGTCCTGTGGCTTACAGAAAATGTATTTCTGCATGGGCAGATTTTTTTCTGTTATGATTTAGTTTGTTTTGGAAAACGGAGAGAGGCCGAGGAGGTTGTGGTTGCATTGACTACAACTAAGAGATATTAGCCCCCAAATCACCGCGTTACAGTACAGAAAACCCGCATCTACCGTGTACATGCCCATTTTGACTACATTTATTCCAATACTGGGGACCGTATTGATTGGGGGTTGCTTGAATTTTCTGAAGGATTATATCAAATTGATTTGTTTTGTATCTTTCCCTCTGCATCAGCCTAGCGTATGCTTATCTGGTAATGTTATTGAATCCATATGGCCTATACTCTCATCGCAGACAAATAACAAAGATAATACCCTATGATGTTTTCTCTGACTCTGTCTGGAAAATTAATTTGGCAAAGGAGCATAGCTGTTTTCATCTGCCTTCTCCTCCAGCATATGAAAAGAGCCATGTCTGGCTATGCAGTGCTTATTATGAGTTGATGTGTACAACAAGAACATCAGAGACGCATGGTTACCAATAGGCTCTTAGACATCCCTGCACCTGGCACAGTGGCATAATTGGTCAGGATGGCCCACATTCCCTATTTGTTGGACCACAAGACTGTTTGCTGGCTATAATACCCCCAAGCTTGTTCACCCATCTGAGCCCCGGCCCTCTACAATGTCTCATATCATCACCATTTACATAGTCAAGAGCCGTTAGCTTTGTGCGATGGTAAACAGAGCCGGAGCCTTTCCCTCTCCTGAACCCTTGTGTTTTGTCATTTTCCCTCTGAATTCGCTTGTTAGTTTTTCATCGCTCTGTCTCCCCAAAGACATGTCTTACTTAATGAGGGACACGGGGCATAAAAGACTGGGGCACCAATTTGCATGTCATCTGTTTTATTGTTTTATTACGGGATTAATCTATGAATTGGATGTGCTACGGGAACGGTATAGCAAGTCAACAAAAATAGGCAAAAACTCTATTACTTAATTTAAGTATAGAGGTGATTGAAAATTGGCCATCTATTTACACATGCAATATTTAAACTCAGGAACATTTATGTTTTTTTTGTGATCTTCCACAGATGTTTTGAAAATCCACTATGAAGATTATTATCAGGACTCGGTTAAACGCACGTCTTTTGTTGCAAAGCTAGCTCTACTTCCTCTTACAATTCCCTGTCAGTTTCACAAACCACTAGGAGTCCAAACAAGCCTGTTGTAACTGGGCCCTTTTAAAATAACCCATTTGGTCTTTTGAGCGGATCGGCCATCTGAAGGCAGCTTGTTATAATTAGACGTGTTATTAAATGTACACAATTTCCTAATGTAGCAAATGTTTAGCTTGGCCAAGTGGCAGAGTGGCCACAGCAGTGATTGGCTTCATCTGGGCTCGGGGCCTCCTTTGATAAAAACAGAAGTAGTAGATCAATCTTCTACTATTGCACTCAGCCCTCAGAGTCCCTTCTCCTCTCGCAGGCCCTTACTTCAAAGCCAGGGGAACATAATGTACAATCTTTTAATAGCTTTAGACCAAAGCTCAGGGGAGCTCTCTGCCACTGTATACCCTGCCTCAGTCTAAACACCTAATCAAGATTACCTGGGCCAGCCACAATAGCAGCTAAATGCAATTCAGGATCCACAGCCCCTTTGAAGTCCTCATTGCGAAAAGCCGATGTTTCCAGGGTACAGGAGGTAATATGGCTAGCTGCAATTGCTAGACTTTGTTGAGACATCGTCTCACAGGCAAGCAATTACCGGCCCAATTTAGCAGAAAAGATATTACACAGCTTACCGTGCTCCAAATGCAATACAGGCTGGATCATTTGCCCCGACTGATTGGGATTTTTTTTATAATGGGTGACAAAAGGCAAAGGCAGGGAGGATAAAGGTGAGGGGGAGCAAAGTGTTTGTGTGTGAACATCAGTGTGAACCTTGCCGGACACGGAGTAGTCACAGACACCTGCTCCCGGTCTTCAAACAACTGCTCTGCCCTCGTTCGTCTATTGCAGCACCCAGACGTCTCAGGGTCTCTTTGACATTTAAGAAAACATCCTCCTGTTTTGCTGGTGATGTTCACTTAAGTACCTAAAGCATCAAACCCAGCTCGACAGACACCACGGGACTATAAAGCCAACATACTGTTTTGGCTCTAAGGACCCTGTATTTTTTTCTGTAATAATGGCATTTCCGGATGCAATCGCAAACACACTTATTGATAGATATGTTACAACTGGATCCAGTCCTCACCTGTGACCTTCACCTATTCAGCCTCACAGAATTACTGGCTTTCGTGGCTAAGTCTTCAGCCCGTCAATATTATCGATCCACTCAGAGGCTCCTCTGCTACTGGGGGGACTCCTGAAGTTGACTAAATGATTTTCATTACAGCATTAGGAATTGAAATAGTAAAATCAATGTAATATGATGTTGCTGAAGTATTCAGGCATTGATAGTAATGGGTGCAGTATTGATAGCCCTGTATAGGTTTTGATAGCTTGGCACTGGTCTTAATATGAATTTATGTTTTACTCTTTTATAGCAGTAACACTGAAAACGTCACTATTGGCCTTCTCTCGCCGAGAGAATGCATTTTTTCAAACCACCTATCATTTCTTGCATTTTGCTAAATCTAAGGCTTTGTATGCATGAGATAACCTTTTGGTCAATGATTTGCTCGGATCATGTAAAGAAGACCGGAAGCCCTCATTCTTGAGAAATAATGGTGTCTCCCACTGAGAGCTCATGCCTGTCTGGGGTTGTTTCTGTGTTGTGAATGCATAGATTCAGAGTTGTGCTCTATACCACTTTTAGATATAGTTGGCATATTTCACCGAAATGCAGGGGAGTTCAAATATAGTCCACAGTAACTGCCCTTTTAATATGATGGGGGAAAATTAAGGCCTATATTAAGAGGTTTGTTTGGTATCAAAACATGAGGGATTATGGACCTGGACATACCCATCCTACATCAATGAAAAAAATGTACTCTTAAACTGTTAATCCTACTCTAACCTCAGGTCACCAAGATCAACGTGTGGAAGAAAGCCCAGCAGGGAGAGTATCCCAAGCCCACTGGATGGCTGCAGCCCCCTGCGGTGGAGGTCAAAGCTGAGCGAGGAGTCTGCCTGAGCTCCCCATTAGCCCAACCAGCCGCCCTATTCCAGCCTAAAATTCACAGGGCGCCTTCCTCGCTGTCTTTGTCTCCCACCAATGACCCCAACATCGGTCTCAACTCTTCATTACTCCAGCAGAAGGGCCGAGTTACCCTCAACAATTTAGCATGTATTCATCGCCGTCCTCACCTGATCCACATGCCTGAAGTTCCACCTGCATTGTCTGCGGGCGGTCAACAAAACAGGTATTCCAAAAAGTCCTACACATGTCTCAGGAAGAGCCAAACTCTCTCTATCAAAACACAAAGATTAGCACTGAAAAAGGGCAAAGGTGAAACATTTTAAAATGTTTCTTCATTGAAAATGACATGAGAAATATGAATGTGAAAGATAGTGGACACACTTAAGCAATCAAACGACACAAATTATAAATACATATATATACACAACATATAACAATCGAAAATGAATAAAAATATAGAAATGTGCAAATTGTACAATAGAAGTATAATATGAGAAATAATATTATACATCTTTTGCCTTTCAGGATACGTGCATCACAGAGGCCCTTAGCCTGTGTAAGAGAGGATCAGACTTGCAGTTTATATGAGTTTCCTGCTGAACAGTTACCAAGCAGTCTGTCCAGCTCTCCCTCGACTGCTTCGTCACAAAGCCTGAGCCCGCACACGTTCCTGCCACCTATAGGAAAGCCAGTGAAAGGAGAAGAGCCTAAACTGAGCCCTGGTGGGAATATAGTCTACCATGTCCATAGCGTCAACTCCACCAGCTACCTGGGCCAGATGGAGAAGCACAGGCAGCTGAGAGTTGCTAACAAGGTAGGTTGTATCTGTGAGCGCCATTTGTGTCCTGAAAGGAGAAAGTGATGATGTTTCCTCTACAGAAGAGTTATGTTTGTGTTATTCACTGTATTATTGGCTGTATCTGGCATGTTATCTGGAACGAAATACAGTTTAACACCAAATATCCTTCTGAACTAATTATTCCATCATGCTGCTCTTTTCATATGATGATGGTGAGACTGCAGTCTGGTTTCTGCTGATCAGGGTCAGTAGATAGTAAATACAGCATGATTGTACTGTCACTTAAAAATGATCATTTTTTGACGATTTTGACCACTAAGCCGTTTGCACCAAAGAATACATATTATAGGAGTATTCGTACAGCTCACCAAGGATATAGTAGGGAATTAATGCCAATTATGAACAGAGCTCAAAGTGTTAGGCCTACCACCTGAACCTGTGTCCCTTCCTTGCCTATGTTTTCTGGCTTCTTCTTCATCTTCTAAACTCATATTAACACTTAGCATTAAGTAACCGAACAAAGGAATGAATCAACTATCAAAATGTTAAAGATGAACTCACTTAAAACTGCTGCTCAGCGGTGTGAAGCACCTAGTAGCAAGTTATAGTGTGTTTTCCACCGTAACAACAGGCTGCAGGTACTCGAAATTATCATTATCATCATACATCTTTTTTATATATTGTTCATCCAACACACAGGTGATAGAGTGATCATACAAGTCTGGCAACACTGATAAGAAACCTCAAGCGTTGAAGTCAATGAATAATTTGGATTTCCCGCTGACTAACGAATAAACTGTGGCGTACTTAATGCCATTCATTTGTGGCCATGCATTTCTAAACTGTTCAGGGCTCAAGGTTCACAAAGCTCACCGAACACTTACAAAATACACATACAAATACAAAGAACACATTATGCAGTTTCACCAAATACAACTGATACATCAATTCTTTAGCTGAGTGGCACTTCCCTTTAATCCCTGCATACATGAGAGGTTAGACAAATAAATGCCCCTTTGAAGTCCCAAATAATCCCCACAGCTGTCTTCATGCAGGGACTGCTTAATCCAGCAGGAGTGTTCTGGTGACAGAGGGCATAAAACATCAGGTTAATTGTCTAGCTATGCTAAGATACACTTAATTGTTATAAGAGGATGACTACATAAAGCACAGAGCTGCAGGCTCTGAAAAAGCCATGGGAAGATGTGTTAGAGGCTAAAGTGACTAGAAAGGAGTGTGAGGCGTAGGGGCCACTAAACATGCCCATTTGAATTCAACGATTTAGTTGTAGTTGTTTTCCCCCTTTTGTTTGTGCGGCTGAGGCTATATTCACACACTTTAGTTTTAAAATGGCATTGAAATGACTAGACCTAAAACCGTAATGTATTGAAAAGCGCAGTTTATTTTGAAAACCTTATATCTCTATATTTTACTGTGTAAACTTAGACTTTTGGAAACATTTGCTGACTGATAGGTTCCTCTCCCTTTTTTGGGTTTTACAATAGTTGGCATCCTTGAAATTGCATTACTATCTGGATTTACAACTCAATTACTTCCTGTCTCTTGGTTCTTACGAGTCAGTAACAGTCCCACCTCATCCTTGGTCCAAGAACAGAAAATCTATTTTCCGCTTTTCAACACTGCTGTTCCTGGCTCTTATTGTTTTCTGCAACTAAGCAACTGGCTGCAGAGTAGACAATCTGCTTCACACATGTTGGTTACCAATGGTTTACGGTATGTGTTAGGTTTGTTAGTTGTGAGATAATTTTTCATACAGAGCTAAACTTGTCGGAATGGAGATCATTTTTTTGTAAAGCACTGTGTCAAGATGAAAACAAGTTAAGTGTGAATGTAGCCTGATCTGTGCAGTTAACACAGCAAGTCTAGCCTTACCAAGATAATTGTGCAGAGTAGTTAACAGTTAAGTATTATTTGGATTTGTGCTATAGAATTGGGAAGTACTTGTTTGACAAACTTAACTCAGGATGACTTATTTAATCTTCTCAAGTCTTAGTGGTAAAAAGATAAGTATTGTTATTTTATATGTAGCTTTTTTCTCCCTTTGTGCTATAATGCTATGTATATATTCTATAGCATATATGCTACTATATATAAGTAAATGGTGGGATGTACGTTTTCTTGGACCAGGCGTTCTCACACCACCTGGCAGCTAACAGCCAAGTTAGATGGACACAAGACGATATGATTAAACCCTTAGGGTTGTATTCGCTCTGGAGCCTTAACATACTTTTCCTGTGGTGCCCACCACTCCCAAACCCCTGTGCTCCTAACATGTTAGCCATCATGTCTGACGAGATTACAGGCTCAATTTGTAAAGCAGTCTGGCTGTGGTACCTGGGTAGAAAGCAGTGTGACTAAGGGTTGGGGGGAGAGGGGTGGCTGGGAAAGAAAGGTACCCTGTTGTGTCCGTGGCCGATGGCTAAAGCAAACTGAGGTCTGCCCTCCAGAAAGGAGGCAGCACAATCTGGAATGATTAGCTCTCTTTTGTCTGCGGCAGCTTACCAATTGCACGCATCCGTGTACACATGGTCACGGACGAATCGCCACAGAACCTGCGAGGTACCAGTACAAAGTGCATCTTTTTTCTGTTTTTGCCCGTATTACTTGAGTTCAGTTCGCCAGTGTTCCTGACAACATAACAGCACGCCAGCATCGTATCAGAGCATTGGATTTCCCCTTGAAAAAGACACAATACACAGATACAAAGACTAATTTCGTTAGCTTCAACAACTGAAGTAAAGTGTAGAGGAAATAGCATGACCTAGAAAGTCACAATGGTTAAGCAGACAAAGGAGCACCACACACAGAGACAGTAATGCACCATTTAAATCACATATTAGAGAACATATTGTTTTTTCACTTAACCACAAGGAAGAAGCAAGGGTCATGTTTGTAATAACTGTAATGTAAGAGCTGTTTATATTGGAGGTAAATGTCAGCATGTTCACCTTAATGTGTACAGTAGCAGATGGTGTGAACCATAAACACAATCTCCGTTTAGTTAAAACCCAACCTTTGCTAATTAGCATTAAATACAAAGTAGTCATTATGCCTCCAACACATCTTCAACTGTGCTTTATTAAGCCACCGTCTTATATCATATTAAAAGTATGTTTGTACAACCGCAGTAATATCAAGATAATTAAGTGAATACAACTCCTCCTAAACATGCATCTAAATCAAATTTCATTGTTAATCAATTTTAGTTGTGGACAGTTCGTGGTATCAAATGACACAGTGGCACACATTTGTTGAAAAAGTAGGTGGATCGCTAAAGGTCATTATGGAACATTGTCTGGGAGCCATGAATGCCCATCTAATCCTCCATCTAATCAATTTTGAGATTCATGGGATAAGTGACAGGATCACTGAAGTCAATAAGGATATATCCTTTGGGCATCTGTACCAAATTGTATGCTCTATTCACTAGTTAGTGAGATATTTTAGTGCTGAGAAACATTGCTATCCCCGGAGACAGCTCACTTGCACATCTTAAAACATGGAAAGAGTTATTGTGTGTGACTGTGGGAAAAGGGGATTATGCTCCTACTCTTATCATGTCAAGAAAACCCAAAACAGATAAACTTTATGTCATGCTGTCCTGATTGATCAGATTTTGTCTCAAAGTATGCCATCAACAACAATAACAATAACAGATACATACAGTACATGTTGTGTATATACCTTTATTAGACATACATTTGTGCTCCAAATACAGCTGCAGTATAACTATTCTATTTGTTTGCATATTTCTGCAAGAGATAGCCAAACCTGGAAGAAGTGTTATGATATTTATTAGGTATATAGGACATAAAAAAATAAATTAAACAATTAAGCCAGAGCATATGAGAAAGACTGGATTGGTGCTTTATGTAATCATGCTCATATTCTTATCATGTGATTGGGTCATTTTGAAAAAGCATATCATGTAAACTATGTACTCATGTCTAAATGATAAACCGACCTGCACAAATAGTTTAACTGAGGCCCTTCTGACAAACCCAACACAAGCAGATACATTTCACTAGTCCAGCTCAGCATTTGGCCACAGTAAGATGCTAATACAAATAAACTAAACAATTTTCGGCAGGATGGAAAGGCATATTGGCATTGAAGCATCCATAGAAGCAGAGCCAGTGACCCTCTTCCAGTTGTCCGAGTTCATCCTCAATGCTCTTCCACAAAGAGAATTACATATACAAAGCAAATGAGAGTACCCCTAAAGAGTTAAGTACTCTTTGTGCTTTGATATATCTTTAGTTAATCCATCGTAGTAAAAAGTGAGGCTGTTTGGCCAATTTTCACTAGATCGAGCACTGTGCATCTCCAGGGCCAAGCCTATTAGTGAATGATATGTGTAAACGTTGATAGGTCCAATGAATGGCTAGTTGTGTTTGGTTTTGTTGGGCTGTGTGGAGAGGCTCCGTCGAGGGAGCACACAAAGAGAAGGGCCTAAAGGGAGAAACGGCTCAGTTAATTAAAGCCCCATTTATAATCTGCTTCTGTCTCTCTCTTCTCTCTGTCTCCCTTTACCATCATCAGGCTGAGAAAATGAAACAACAGAAGCTGTATTCTAATGTGACCAGTGAGCAGAACAAAAAGATAAATAGGATTCCCTTTCTACCAGCTGTGGACCTGGAAGCCAGCGACAAGAATGTTTCCAGGAAGAAGGTGTGTGTGCATATTTAGTTTTTCAGTGTGCGTGGACATGTTTGAAGCTCATTTCTCTTTCAGAACAGACGCTACAGTTTCCTTCCTGGTACTCAAGGAAGGTTGTTGATATCCATCCATCCATTACACTATTCATTCTTTGATAATCTTGGGGTAAACCCTCGCCAACCTATCACAGGGTCAACATGCAGAGTCCAACAGCAAGTCATATTAATACCTACTGACAATTTATAGTCTCCAGTTGATCCAACCCTAATGTGAATGTCTTTGGACTGTGGGAGGATGCCGGAGTACCCGTAGAAAACCCAAACAGACACAAGTAGAACATGAAAACTCCACACAGGGATATCCGGTTTTACCTGGGAGGTGCAAGCCTACCAAAAAATTGGTAGGCATTTGCCTGGTCATAAAATTCAATGGCAGTACCAATAGATTTTGGATTTAGTGGTTATAGATTTGACAGCCATGTGCTTTACTTTTTCTACACTAACTATCAATAGACTTTTTTGTAGAACGGTGTCGTCTTGGGCATAGCTTTGAATTTTAATGATTGATAAAAGTCCTGGCGCGAAGACATCCAACATCAAAATATTCAGTCATGGTCATAGCATCACCTACTAGACGGACGAAAGTGACCGGCGAAGATTTCATACTTTCACGTGCTCCTCCGGCGATCAGTCAGTGGTCACACACCCTGGTATACGATGATCATCGCTACTGACAGCAATGTACATCAAACAAAAAAAAACAAGCTCATGTCGGACTCAGGTGTTACTGACAGGTCGTGTACATTGCAATTCCATCAGTACATTAACATGCATGTGTCTCTCGCCTTCTTAATGCCACTGGTAGGCCCTGGAATATGCCAAGACCATAGCCAAACCCCCTGTCAAGTTTCAACCCAAACAGAGGCAGAAGCCCCAGACTGATCACTTCACCGAGAACGCCGCTCACTGGCAGGGCTTGGATCCATCCCAGCTGACCAAAATGGAACTCCTTAGGAGACGACACGAAGAAGAAAAGCAGGCTGTGGCAAACCTCAGAAAAGTACACGCTGTATGAGTCATGACGCAACTCATAACACTCCTTGCAACAAGGCCTTTAGCTAGCAATTATTTTTGTAATCAAGTATTCTATTTATTACGACATTATTCATTTGGAAAAAAAAAACACATTTGTCTCATTTAATAGCTACGGTAAATGTGAAAAAAGAGAAAAATAAAGTGGAAGATTATTTTACAGTCATGCTTAGTTTATTTTCACTCTTATGTTATGTTTAGTCATAAAGGTTTCAGTTTAGATGTTTAGTTTCATGTTCAGTTCTTTGTTTAGTCATTTATCGTAATAGTATTCTATCAGCTCTTGTCTCACATTCCAGTCCTTTTTTACTTCCCGCCTTTGTGTGTCTTTCTCGCCATCGCCAGCGGTTGTCCCGCCCTTGATTGTTTCCACTGACCTCAGGTATAAATAGTCTTTAACATGTTTTATAGGTAATAACTTAGTTAAACTCAATATGCCTAAATATTAAGTTAATGATGCTGATTAATAAACATGTATTTATTATGTTGAAGGACATCACTACACCTGCTGACACCACTCACTTCAGTCAAACAAACAGAATTTTCCTGCTGTATTGGATTTGTACATTTTAGACTCAAATTACCACTTACACCACCTGATAATTTACTCTGGAGAACCCTAATGAATCACCGGGGAGTAATGATGTGTGTGTGTACACGCCTGCATTTCCATCATAATTGAGCTCAGGCTTTCAGTGTGTCGGAGTAATGCAAATTAAAGGATATCAACCACCAGAAGAACTTCACTGCGGCATTCTGTTATTTTTAACTCTAACAAGGTGACCACCGCCAGGCAGTGCATATTTACATGATTTAAAATATTGTGTTGATGATTTTCCGTAATCGAGTAAGTAGTTTGTTTCTGCCCTACATGGAACTCATGCGCTGATTTTGTACAACCAAGATGAGGGACACAATGTGAACAATTTTAACAGGCCTGGTCTTACATCAACATATCATTACTTTGTGAATGTTCACACATTTAAAAAAGAATTACGTTTGATAATTTCTGAGACAGTGTGTTGTGCCATTCAACACACACATGCATTGTTAATAACATCTAAAGGTGTGTTTAAAGAAGCAGCATTGAGCAGGCTTCAGCTGGCTGATAGAAGATCTGCAGCTTGAGGGATGTTGGCTTTTTTCTCTCACTGCTTGTCTTGTCATTGATTATTGTTTAGAGTTCCATTCAGCCTACGTGTTGCTGTGTGGTATCACTATCTGTAGTGTAATGTGTAATAATGCAGTGTTGTACTCACTTTCTGTGAGTAATACTGTTTAATTATATTCAATTTGTATTTCACTGTGACACTCTAGCTCAGATAGATGGATTGATACTGTATTCATCCCCTTGGGGAAATCCACACTGCTACACTGTTAAATAATACATTGTTTTGGATAATGTTTAATATCACCTTGCCTATTTGCAAACATTGCTGGTTCCAAAACGGGGCAAATTGTCCGAGCATCTCTGAAAATATACTTAAAGGCACTCACTATAGTTTCTGATGTGACCCTCATTGATGGGATATAGAGTAGGATATGATGGAAGTGTATGTACATCTTTTTTGAGTCTGGACAGTACCTTATTTATTAGATGATGTGACAAGGCTATAGATAATTGTATGGAATCAAGTTTCTGCACGTCATTGATTTTTAGTATTTACATTTATTATTAACCATTTTAATTTCTATTGATCAGAAATATGTAAACCTGCCCCAAAGATACATAGCTGTGTCTCAGTCTAAAACGCTGTTAAAGAAATTAATGGTTGTGTGACAATTGATTCTCATGTTATGTAAGTCATCTTAAATTAAATACATTATTGTTTAACTTGGGGTTCATCTGAATAAATATCTATTCTGGTCAGATTTTGTTTTATTTCTTTCTTCCTATAGTCTATGTCTTTTAGCCATGCCCTAAGTAGCAACCCCCCCCCCCCCCCCCAACACACGGCACTCTCCCCCCCCCCCCCCCCCCCCAACACACGGCACTCTCAAGCAGCAGCTCATTTTACTAATTGAACCCTCAGATCATTATCAAAGCACTATTTATCTCTGTGCAATATTTTAATTAGATTATAGTCTCTATTTAACCCATCATGGACTCTTTGAAGCTCTGTTTTTAGTGTTAAGTCCTCAGATGCGTGGTTGGGAACAAATGACGAAACCCTTTTTAATTTTATGGGAACTGCTGCCCATCCAGACTGAGTCTCCTTGCTTGTTTTTTTTTATTATTATTATTTTGGTCCCACCTACTACGTTTTTGCCATTGAAATCCAGTTAATTGAAGGGGTCTTTCACCACCATACATGAAGGAGCCAAATTAGCATCCCTTTCTGCCCATTGGGAAGCTAAGACAGACGGGGACGCTTTGATGTGAGAAGTGCGCTTTCAGTAGACAGCAAGCTTCCTGAAAATGAGCTGATGGCCCTGCTATTAGGCTCAAATGCAGATGCGTCCATGTGTTGCAAAACGCTTAATCTTTTAATTGATCACCTTCTGCATGGCCTATTCTCTGCGTATTCCCCGCTGCCTGTTAATCAGAATCATTTAGAAGATGACATGAATTGCTTTTCAAAAGGCAGGAGAGTATAACAAACCCAGCACAACGAATGTGTTCAATGCACAGTGAAAGATGTAGCTTGTAGGAAAGTAATTAAATATATTTAAGAAAAAGTATGTTTTAATAGTGTGAAGTGTGGGTTTATGTGTGTTTGTTTGTGGTGCGCTTACACAGGTGTGAGGAATGCAGTTTAATTGTTATGGCATGCAATACTACACTTTAAGAATATAACATCAGTGTCCCGCTACAGCAGCTTTGTTTATTGGTCCGGGGTGAAAAAGTTAATTTACATTATTCAAGGGTGATTTATAATAAGATATGTTGCAGCATAGAATTGTGGCAAATCCCTTTGTCTTTTGACGCATGAAATAACACCGAAATGGCAAAAACATGATTTTAATGTTTTTTTGTACATATACACCATATTTATTAGAGCACAGGAAATACTTCCGTAAATCCAAGCCCCAAATATTGAATTTAACTAACACAGCAGGACGAAATGACACAATGGGCCACGGTCTTTAGAATCACAATCAAATGACAAAATGTTGAATCTGTTTGTTGGATTAGCCATCAAGGCCTCTCAGCAAGAAGGTTCGACGCGGCTGTGGTCTGGCTTCTGGGTTCAGGACCTTTCTATTCAGGTTGGATGTTCTCCCCGTGCCTATGTGTACCTCCCGCAGTCCAGGGAAATGCAGGTTAATTAGGTCAATTGATGACTCGAAACGAGTTATCTGTCACCATGTGTGTGCCAATATGGATAAGTGGCTTCAGATCATGTTGAATTGATGTTTCTCTATTCTTTACAAGAGCAATAGTTATCTTAAAATGAATGGTGCAATAAACTCGTGTTTATTCCTGTAAAATGAGATTCTGATTACTGAAAAATATACATGAACTCGGTAGATTTAGGAATATTTACGTTGGCACCAAGATGTTTATAGATTCCGGCATTGAATAGTTTTTTGCTTTAATTGAGATGTTATATATTTCAATGAAAATTAAAACCCAAAACAAACCCGTGTCCATGTTCAACTGATCATAGGCACAAGGCAGAGGACACACAAGTAACACTGACGGAGGCTGAGCGCTGTGTATGTCACGTATGTACGTGTGAGCGTGATAAACACCAGCACTCAGACAATGAATGTGATATTTAGCCTACGTGTTCTAAAATATCCCTGTTCTACAAATGTAAACGGCGAAGGAGAATGGTCTATCCGTTCGTAAAAAAAATTATATAAAAGGGGTGACTGAATAAACGGAGCAGAGTACTGGTTAATTTGTATATAGGCTATTATGTATGTACATTGTACATATATTTACAATCATATATATATATATATATATATACACAGCGATTACTGTAGCACAGTGCTCTCGATCAAAAACTTCATCAACTAAAAAAACAGCATGACCAAACAACACAAAAGTCCAACAATAAGTGAACAAAAATACCAAGATAAAAATGAATTAGTTGCATGGAAATGTTCTTTCATATAAGTGCAAAAGATCGTTGGAGCAAGATGCTGCTGTTACATAACGAAGAGCTATGCGAAAGAAAGACAAAGGTGTTCATTGTTGAACTATATACATTTCGAAACGTTTTATCTAATAATAATAATAATAATAATAATAATAATAATAATAATAATAATAATAATAATAATAATAATAATAATAATAATAATAATAATAATAATAATGTGTTAGCCTGTGTTGCCACAGACGTACTAAGAGCCTGTACAAAGAGGTAATTGGGGCAATTGAAAAAAAAATCAAGGAACGAAATATGTAGGCGCGCTTTGCATGATTGAGTAAATATTGACAGTGTATTGTGTAGACACACACGCGCACACAATCCCCACCCTCCCCCTTTTACCCCAACAGTAACCTTGTGTGTTATCTACAGTAAATATACAGTGTGGGAATGTCGCTGCCGGGCCTACTATAGTAGATGATGCGGGGAACAAACGTCGTCCTCGATGTCCACGTCGTCGTCGTCGTCATTTTCTTCCAGCATGTAGGAGTCCGCAGGCCGCAGTCCGTGTTTCAGCTCCTCCGCGCCCTTTTCGTTCACGTCGCTCTCGCTGGAGTTCCCCGCGGAGCGCTCCGGGTCCCCGGGAGCTTTCCTGTCGTCCTGCGCCTTCCTCAGCTGCTTCTTGTGCTTCATGCGCCGGTTCTGAAACCACGTCTTCACCTGCACGGAGGAAAGAAAGGAATATGTGCATTGTTAATAATAATAATAATAATAATAATAATAATAATAATAATAATAATAATAATAATAATAATAATAATAATAATAATAATAATAATAATAACGTTTTTAACGTTTTTAACGTTTTTATATATTTAAATAAGTTCAAGGTAGATGTATGTGTGTTGGCTTGTGTGTCTGCGTGTGTGTGTACCTGTGTCTCGGACAAGCTGAGCGCCGTGGCCAGCTCCACTCTCTCCGGCGTGGACAGGTACCTCTGGATTTCGAACCTCTTCTCCAGGCCGGACAGCTGTGAGTCGGAGAACACGGTGCGGGCCTTCCTGCGCCTGCAGTGCTTCCCCGGTAATTCTGCGTGGTGCTGAAAAAGGGCCGGCATCTGCATCCCTGGAAGGGGATGGAAACAGTCGTTTAAAAAACAATACTCTTAACTTAAAAATGCACGTAACTTCACTAAAACAAAACGGACATGTGTTTCATGGTTAATAGTTTATATTATTATTATTATTATTATTATTATTATTATTATTATTATTATTATTATTATTATTATTATTATTATTATTATTATTATTATTATTATAAATAAACTTTTAATGCAGTAAAGTAAATTGGTAAAAGTCGAGAGATTCTTCTGTTGTACTTTCTGAACCATTAGAGATCAGCTAGATTTGATGATTCGTTTTAAAGGTGATGCGATGGGATTCTTTTCACGTGTCGTTCCAAACTCTTGTAATACAGAGTTGTGCTAATCGAGATGATAATACGTATGCACAACAGGGCTACCTTTGTAATAGGTAAACATTTGCTTTTATTTTTAATATACTTAGTGTTTTTTAAGCTGTGGATATTAGACCCCAGCAGTGATCAAACAAACAAACTCTCCTGTACATGCCACAGAGATGGGCCTTTTCCCGTGAGCAGGCCTCCGGTGCTTACCAGACGTGAAGAAGTACTGGTGCTCTGGCTTGTGGAGGGGGTGGTGCGGATGCGGCGCCAGGATCGGCGTGGGCATCAGCGGGTATCCATACTCCAGGATGGGCATCCGGGAGGCCAGCGAGGCGCAGAACGGCGAGGGGATGACATCTCTCAGCGGCTTGGGCTTGTGCAGTAAGATGTCCTCTATGAAAAAAGACGTCGACCTCTGTGTGGGCGCCACAGACGCGTAGTTCATACTCATGATGTTGTTTTTTCTTTTGTGGTTATTTTTTTCTGTCTGCCTTTAAACCTGCATGAGCAGCCTCCGTGTCTCCCGGGCTTTCAATGCTAGCCCGTGTGTGTGTGATAAGTGACAGCGAGATCAGTGGGAGGGCAGATGTCCGACAAGTAGCCCATTTATTCAGTGACAGTGGCGGATTGGGGAAAATTGATTTAGGCTTCGGCCAATCAGAGCTGCGTATGGGCGGCGAGGGGCTGATTCTTCGCTGTCATTGGTTGCGCGGGGAGCCCGTGAGGGGCAGAGCAGCAGATTCCAGATTAGCAGAGCACCTGTGGCCATAGCACACATCATTTAAGCAGCGAATGTCAATCCAGCCGAGAGCCGCTGCTCTTTACGGTGTCCTAGCAACAACCCTCTTTAGACCATGTAGAAGGATTATGTTTTTTTTTCTCTCCAGCCTAAATGTACTTTGTCAAAACTCCCAACAAATGAATCAGAATCTCTTTGAATTATGAATGGTTAAATTCGTTACTGCGAAATCAAACCAATGTTGCTTTAACCCGCCACTTTCCCATATGTAATGCAAACCACAGGCTATTATACGGGGCCATTTTTAAAAATGTTATGTGGATGCGTTTTATTCTGTACAAAAACAGCCACAAGAGATATATTTGTTTATTAATCAAGGACATTTTCTAGTTGACTACCCCTGAACACTGGTAGAACAGTTCCTCTGTTCAGTGGTGATTTCAAAGTGACTTTGTGCTAAAGAAGAATATGGGCAGTTACGTGTGGGTCTGAAAACACATTTGTACATATGCCATATGTGTGTCTCCTAAATAGCCTAATAGTGTTTTATATATTATATATACTGTATATATATATCTTATAGCAGCAACACACTATGTCCATAATGCTTCTATAAGATGCACATACTTAATTGCAGTTTCGATGACAATACGTCATTCTACAAAAGTCATTAAAATCACAAATTTAACTTGGATATTAAACTTTAGATCGACTTGCTCAAAGTGTTAGTGTGCACTGGGAGGTCTCCGGCAGTTTCTGACGGCAGGTGACGCAGCCTGTGCCACAGGAGGACTGGGCTGCTACAGGTCTGCCTAGTGGGCTAATTCCTCCCAAATTGGCAGTAATTGTGGGTATTAAAATCTGGGAGAGTACAAGTGCCGCTCCTGTGCCTATTTGCCGACAGAAAGCGGGGCGCTGTAATTTGTTGATACGGTGTTGTCATCACATTTCCAATCAGGCCGTTTAATGGGAAAGTGTCTTAATGTAGGCAGAATTCACGCTGCAATGCTATTAGGCAATTAGATCGAGGGAGATGTTAGAGCGGAAGCTGTAATCCTCGGGCTGAAGGACAGGATTTCCATTTGACCAGCAGCAGTCTGCAGGACAAATTCATTACTGGGACTCAGTTAGGCTGGAGAAATTATTACACATGCGTAGCTTACACTGCCAAATGTGCACCATCTCTAAAATGTCGTTATAAGCCTTTGCATTCTTATTCTTTACATTATTTTGCAGACATAAGTAGTTCAGTATGGAGCAGAACTATAACTACTATTACAAAACTAATTCAGATAATAAAACACTTGTTTCTCTGAGGGAAATGAAACGCAATTCCAAGAGATAAAGAAAAAAAAACGAATAAAAAAACATTTTAAAGTAAGGGTTTGTCAGAGACGCGGCCGCAGCAGATGGAGGTGACCCTGCCGAACATGGATGTGCGTCAATCCCCTTTATGGAGCGCACCGGGATAACAAGTTGCTTTTAGGGCTTAATAAGAAAGTAAATGAAACAAATGGCGTTGAAATCGTCTTAAGGAGTCGTTCTTAGGCGCAGCTAAGCTGCTTTTTGTGGCCATTTCATTAAGTGAAAATTTGAGCCGGGCAGACGGTGCATCACTCCGGTAAGTGGCACGTTTGGAAAAAGAGGTTTTCAGCAGTGCATGGTCTTACACCTGGTTTACAATTCTCAAAGCAGCCATAGTGCTGTTGCTGCTGTTGGTGAACAGTGCAATACAGAAAGGAGGAGCACAACTTAAATGTTTTTACCAGTAAAAGAAAACATCGGTTTAAATCAAAACACGAACATCATCAGACTTTGATGTTGTTTTCATACTCTAGCATTCATGTAGAAATCACGAATAATGATAACAAACTGAATAATGGTGGTAGATATATTTTTCTGTAAAATGCCAGAACAATTGTTAACAGTGGCATGTATATATAGTGAATATGCTATAAGAAAGCTATTGCTACTGTAATATTGACATGGTTGTGGGTGTCTGTGTGGGTGTTTTCATGAATAATTTCATAATTTGAAGATCATTGTTTTTTGCAAATGGGACTGCATTTTCTGGGACACATTGTAACTGCCTATTTTATGAATAACCGGGTAACTGTTTGTTTTATGAGTAATCAGACAATGCTTTATACAATAACTGTATACACGACCAATAGATAAATAAACCATGCGTAGATGAATCATGTAAAGTATAAAATGTAGAGTGTGAATGAGAATGAAGAGTCATTTTTTCCCACAATATTTGTATTTATTTAAAATCATTTAAACTTTGATCATTCATGTTTCAGAGGTAAACTCTGTGTCAATGTTGCTGGTGAGAATCTGCCCACAGCCTTGATGCAGCTTTCATGATCGTAATCCAATGCTTGTTTGTGGAGAATGGTTTAAGTGTTCTAATGAGAGTTAGCGCTCCTGGGGCATTCATGCATCCGATAGGCACACATATAGAATACACCTGAAAAAAAGAGATGTCGGGTCTTAAAGAAATTATTGATCGTGGAATTTCACATATACATTCATTTTAAAATTCAGTATATCAGCTTAACATATTGTATTGGATTGACAGTTTTTATTCATATTTTAAATGCAGACAGTTTTACTTTATATGTGTCGCTGTTTATCCAGAGCACAGCTGTGTTTTTAATAGAGCAACACCACATACAAATAGTGAACTGATATGTGCTATAACTTATATGTGAATACTTGTCTAAATTCACAAGAATATCCCAGCAGCCTATAATATGAATTCTAGACATGGAAAATGGCACTATTTTCTCTTATTGTTTTGTAAGTGTGAGAAATACATGTACTATAATCTGTGGAGAAATTAACTTTTGTGTTTTTTTTTTATGTGTCCATTGTAGTTTTACTTTGTTATTTTATTTATATTTTTTTATCTTCCTGTAATTTTTTTCTATTCCTATTCAGTGCATTTAAAACCAGACAGATTTAGAGATGAGCACTTACTAACTAAGTATGTCTTACTTCTAATATTGCATCAATGATTCAGCTGCTTGGCTATGCGTTAAAACTGTTTTCTGCAGCTAATGTGAGTTCTCACTTTGTGTAACATTGCATAGTTTTTGTATATTTTATAGGCCCTGACATCATGTGTACATAATACAACTGTGTCTGCCATACGCCCTTTAAAATGTTTAACTATGTGATTTATTGTCAAATTAATCCTTAAAATGATTGCTGCCATATGTCATCCGAACAAATAATCTATAGGTACAATTGTACAATAGTTACTTATTATTAAAGGAATTTAACATCACCTCTGCAAATGAGAAGTAAATTATCGTTTGTTGGTTGGTTTTTAATCTTTACCTGAAAAGAATGTAAGGACCACTGACACCCAGCCAATGATATAAGACCAGGAGAACCTCCAGTTTCCATAGCGTTTCCCATAGTAGTTAATAGTGACGCCAGTGTACACGGCCATAGCTAGAAACACTAAAAAGCCTGTGCAGGAAAAAAAAAAAAAAAGAAAAACGTGAGTTTTCCAGGATACACGTTAAGTTCCAGAGAAACACTAAATCATCTCACTTATATTGAATAAAGGCAAATACAAATTATCCAAAATAAACCTTTTATTAATCTATTGATTATTATTATCTATGAGTAAGGTCTTTTATAAATGTTACTGTCAACTATAAATGTCAACTGTGTTTTGTTGTGAACATACACTGACACTGGAATCATCATCAAAATACACTAGGGTCGGTGTGGTTAGTACATTATTTAAGTTTTTTTGTTGTTTTTTGGTTGGTACAATCAATTAAGAACAAAAGAAATGCAAATTACAGCTCAAACCCAAAACAAGAGACAAAAAGAGTGGAGTTGAACTTACATGAGATGAAAAACAATATGCCTGCAGCAAAGGTTTTATCAAACCTGTCGAAGGAGGAGTAATGGATGAAGGCCATAATGCCGATGATGATACCGATGAAACAGGCCAAAAGGGAGAGGATCATGAGGGCACGGGTCGCGTCTAAGTGGGCTGTGGACAAGGTCAAAGGTCAGTCACTGGTTGGGTCAATGCAAGTCAACAGAGGGGAATGATCTGAGCTGTAGCTGCGGTCAGGCCACAGAGATTGGGCAAAGATGGAAAACACCTTTGACAACAAAATAGAGCATACTAATAATTTTGTGACAGAAGTGGCCGCACACAGAACAGAATAAAAAAGAAAAAACAACGTAAGGAATCAAAAAGTCACAGTGTTTCTTCAGTTATGCAGAGCTGTGTTTGCGCATTTTCTTGTGGACCTCACTTTGTGGACAGATAGTGTTGTTTTTTTTAAAGGAAAAAAGTGCAACCATTCTTCAACAATAGTGCCATAAAAATGATTAAACATCGAACAATGAGGTATTGACTGCATTTAATTTTCTATGAACCAAAAGCACACATCCTCCGCTGGTTTCTAACTATTTGAAAAAGTTTCTTTCTTTGGCTCCACCCTTCGAATTAGCTTCATCAGCTAAATGATTTCCCCCTGCTCCACTCTCCCAAAAATGTCCACAGAGCCTACTGAGAGACATTGACGTTAGTAGTTTCCCAGTCATCAACACCACTTGGCTACATTTACCAATGCTGTCGCTGTGTGGGAAGCATTTCCCCGGCATACAGTAGCGCCACAGGCCCTGGTGCATGTAGTTGCTGGACTGCCGATACTGCATCCAGTAATCTGTTGCTGTGGAAACAATCAGGAGGATGTTCCCCACGCCGGCACAGAACAACCCTCCGCCCATAAAGCTGTACATCCTGCACCTGCAGACAAACACACACACACACAGCGGAACATAAGGTCATTTAGAATCAGCGGTCAGTGGAAGCATCCCCTCCTCTCCCCCTCACACACTTCAGGGAGAGAGGGTGTAAGTGTCAGTAATTGCGATGTAATGAACATATTATTTCCACTGGATTGGGCTCCGGGGTTGCCTGCGTGTGTATGCTCCACTTTGTTCTCTGGGAGATCAGTCCCCACAGAAGGCTTTACGTACACCCCCTACACGCATGCATGCACACACACACACACACACACACACACAAACACACACACACACACACACACGCACACACACACACCCGCACACACACACACACGTCCAACCACTATCAAATCCAGTGATGCTTTGATACTTGATACATCTATTGCTCATTGTTCCACCTGGGTGCAATATCCTGCAGCCCTCCTCTCTTTCTCGTGGAGAGTTGTCATGGATGGATTTTTTGGGGGAAAAAGATGACAGAAAGATATATCTTGTTATGTCTGAAACCTGAATGGGATGCTCACTGAAGAGCTCTATAGTTCCACATTTCCCCCTGAGCATCCTCTCTCACAAACTCCAGCAGCTGTCACAATCTAAACCAAAGCCCTTTTTAAAATCAATTTGCTCCCCCGCATGTAAAACAGATGAATATTGTCTCACAATGTCAAAGTTATGTGGGAAATGTAATTAAAATGATTGTATTCAATATTAACATAATTCAGCGCATAGGATTAAAAGTGTTGTCTAAAGGAAAACCCCTGAAAAGTAAATCATGTTAACTTCCATTTAATAAAGGACAAAGGCCTTGGTTATGGTTCGCACAGACGTTAAGAGTGACGGTTTCATCTCAATCACACAGTCACATCACACAACCTAACAGAACCTCTTCAACTCTCACTTTAAACATCTTATACTCCTTTAAAACATTTTTGGTACAGTATCTTGTGTGGTAACCAGATTATATATATATATGACAGATACAAAAAGACACATCCATTTATATATCTATATATACAAATTTTGTCAGAATGGACTGAATAATGCCTTTACATTAACCACAGTATAGTTACACCAACGCTTTTTGTATATTTGGGCCGGATAAGCGGTTAGGAGTGTCATTGTTTGCCTTCCTGGAACTTGTAAGACATTATAGACAAACAAAATAAGAAATAAAATGGTGTACACATTTTGTGACAAAGCAATGGAAAATGTGCAACAAGCCGTTGAATTCTAAGAGCTGCAGTTGCATCTCCACACAACAATAAAAACAGAATTCAAACTAAATCATCAACAATAGTTGAAAATTCAAAAAATTCTGTATTCCGTCTTACCGTAGTGAACCTCGTTTATGAAGAAGAGTAGGAGGACTGGGCTGCCTGACAAAATTCAGCACGTTCCTGTAATGCCAACACAGGCAGATTTCCAGCAAGCTAATAGCTCTAGCATTTGACAGGGGGAACAGGGGAAACTGGGGCCATGACAAACACACCGCTGAGACAATGGGCCAAGCCGACCATGGGCCAATCAGCACCTACCAGTTTTGTGGTTTGGGAATCTGCTGAAAAAACAGAAATGGCCAAAGCTTGGCAAGCTGAAGTAATACTGATGACAGCATGGATTCAATTGAAAGTGGAGGGCTGAACTGGCTTTAGTGGAGGGTAAAGCGGGCATTAAATAGGATGCTGCTGGTTTTTGTCCCATTTAAAAGCAAACACTGTCAAACTCACCAAAAAGAAATAATCAAATATTACGGTGACGTCTGAATATAGAATGGTTACTCTATCATTTCCAATTCATTTTAGTTCAATTTGCAGTAAATACCAATTAATACTTCCAAAAACAATGTGGATTTTTTCTTTCAGTCAATCTACTGTAAGGTACTTAAAAGCTACATTATTTCTCAAATCCACTTACATCTTTAACGTACTAAGTAGTAGTACAATACGTACAGCGTGAGCTGGATATCAGGTCATTTAAAAAAGCTTTCAGTAAGATTTATCTTCTGATTCACACATTAACCATGACAGTTTTAGTTCTACTGTGTGACCTGTGTGGACACTTCGCCGGACGAGGGACCAACACGCGGAAACAAACAGCAATTCATGCTGACATTTACACCTATGCGGCCACTTTCATTAATCTCACTGCAATGTGCATGTGTTGGAAAATGGAATGAAGCCGGAGTATACTAAAGAGAAAGCTCTCACAGACACGGGGAGAACATACAAACACTATGATCCTTGTTTGAACTGTGAGGCACGAGTGAGCTCTGACTGGGAAGTGTGGTGTTTGCGGTCGTTCCCGTGAAGGAAACAAAGGGTCAAAGTGTCAAGTCAAGTGTTACGTAACAGTGCCGTATAACATTACAACATTTACTTTCTGAAGTCATGTAAGTTTGTCGAAATCCCACTTTCTGCTGCAACGGGTAGCTATGAACGCAAATGGGTCTGGCAGATGTTTGAAGGGGCACCTCACACCAGTTCAGATCCCCTCGCTGTGCTCTAACTCGGGCGTTTCCTCCCTTCCCGAACATCATGGTGCTGATATTTCCCCCTGTTGCGGCTCTTTCCCATATCCGGCCAGGCCTTTCTTTGCTTTGACACACACACATAGGCACAAACCCGGAAGATGAAAGGAGAAGAGTAGCTCCATTAACTGCATTACAGCAAGTTGCTCAGACCAATTGACAACAAAATGCCCCAGAAAAAGCATTTTCCTCTCCGAGATTTGAGTGCTCTACTTACATCTAACTTCATTTTTATAGACTACAGCCTATTTTCTTCCATCTGGAGTGTGGCAGCCAGGAGGGCATTTCATATCCTCCCATGCACCATCAAAGTGGACAATATGCCTCTGTGACAGTAGAGCAAATCCACGTTTTCTTGAATATATCTAGCTTTTGAGAGATTAATTTTGTTGTGGAAAGTCTACATTTATACGGTATCATCGGTGGGTGAGGAGATCACGCAGTACTCTGAAGGGAAATGCCATGGGAATAATTACAAAGAGTGCTCGGCCGCTGTGTTTGGATTGTTGAGGTGAAGTCGTAGCGCTTAGGCACGTCTGAAATCCTCCTACACACGGGTTTGTCGTGCCCCTTCTGTCTGTGGGAGAAGATCTACATATATGGCATACGCTTGTCATCAAATGCATGTTTTATTTCTTGTACGTCCTTATTCTTACAGTCCACTACTGGACTCCTTGAAATGTTCTCGAGTTCTGCTCTCTGTGGGTCTATTGCTTAAATATGTGTGCATTGTATCTGCATTATTACATGGCTCTCTACATAGAGCAAATTCAGGGCCTCTGTCCACTGCTCTTCGTATACAGATCCTATCAATGAAAGCCTTCGATCCATCGTTGTGCTAATGGAGCAAGTGACAGCATCAGATGACCTTTCCATTATGGATAGAATGTCTAAATAAAAACAGCTGTTCAACAAGAAAACAACTATTATGGGTACGGTAAGAAGGGAGATGTGAAGATGACACAAATGAGCCAAAAATGGGAAATGCTGGCATTTTCCTGCTGTGCTGCTCACAAGACCCAAGGCCAAAAAGACCTATAATGGCCTCTGAGAGTTATCGACATCAGTGTGCAAAATGCTTCTAAATCTTTAGGTTCCAGCCAAGCTTTGCCTAAATGCCCGAATCAACTCCTTGGAATTGAATTTTCAAGCTTTCAAATTGTTAATTTGTGCAAAGAGTGCTTTCGGTGTTTTCTCAGCAAATGAACGGCAGCCTCTAATCATAAGAGCATGTGGATGGCTCTGTCTCTCCGCAGCCACCCGTGAGACAGCCGCGTGGACGGGCAGAAAAACCTTTCCACTTAACCACTTAAATGAATATATCAAGAAACTAATTTGCCATTTTAATTGCATGATTTAGGAAGACGCTACTTCACTTGCCCCTCTTCCATCTTGGTTGATTTCCAATGTGAGCGCACATTAGATTGATCTATGAAAGACTGCAGAAATCACAACACTTAAGTCTTTTCATTTTTCCTCTCTAATGAAATAATTGAAATTCCTGTCAGTGTCTGCACTTAGAGCACACACAAACATTGCCGGCATGCTGCATAGCTGAGTGAATCGCGAAAGGCTTGTTTTTTTTTTATCTCTCCTATTCTTCACCTTCTCCCTTTTCCTTTTTGTCTTTCACAGAACAGCCACACGCTCATTCCATCTGCCTAGGCCAGAAATAGACCAGTACATCAATTTTGTTGAGATTTGCCCATCCCATTAAGTGATTGCTTGCAAAAATGGCAGGGGACATTTCTTCTGATACGCTCCCTGAAACAGCCCTGGCAGACATTAAGGACACATTATTGAGTCCCATTTTCTCCGAGCCACAAGGATATCCATTAGAGTGGCACACAGCCCCTAAATTTTTCCATTTTCTCCCTCACCAAACTTGACTTTACACATTACTTCTGCCTCTGTTTTGTAATTTGCAGCCACAAATTATATCAGGGAAAAGCCATCTCGGAGCATGTGGCTCCTCTTCCTAGGGCTATTTGGCAAGACTTGATTCTGAAGTGTCAAAATGGGCCCATCGTTAGGGCTAATCAAGACTGACAGCAGGGTGCTTTAAAGTCCATATAAGTTGGCCCACAAAGGAAACTTTTTGTGTGTGTTTGATCTGTGGAATTTACTGTGCAGAGTGACATGCTGCCCTATACACACGCTGAGTATATTTCCATGTCCAATTATTCACGCACAGGGTATATTTTTATTATTTTGCTATTTGACTGAATGTAAAAATGGAAACATTTAAAATCCGAATAGACAAGAGTAACAACATCACAAGGTGAATATGTGAATGTCATCTAAACCAATGGAGTGAGAGGTAGTGAGGCCCGCGATTGATGCAGTGTTTGTGCCACTAAACCTGCATCACACTGTTTGTGTCCGGTGTTCAACGGAATATTTCAGATTAACTTACCTAATTAGCAGCTTTACAGTGACTACATGCTGGGCTTAAACTTTCTAATGGTCACAAGAGCATCAACAATCTTAACTGCTGTTATAGCGGTGCTAATCATCATTTTCAGAGGGCATCAGCCCCAATCACATAAACACTCATTCTTAAGTTAATTTATTGACTTTGCACAGGTTTGATTTGAGTAATAATTGGGTCTCATTTGCAATCCTCTCAGTCTGCTCAAATGTATTTCACCAGAGTTTGTGTTTTACGTGCATATAATTATGTGACAAGTGTGTAGGTTTGGCAAAATTATGAATAGTCAATATCATGTATCATGTAAAAAGAAACCAACAGTAACATTTCTGGCAACTAATGCCCAAAAGTTGAGAACTTTGGAAACACTGCAAGACCTATTTTACTTTCGAAATTCCAGGACTGTGTTTTAGTTAAAAAAAGATACGAGTCTTATCAATCTCTCTAAATTAAAAGTGCTGTCAGTAGCAGTTCCACCTTGACATCAGCCACAGGAAAATAAATCCATGCTTTTGCTCTTTTGTAAATTCTGCAAATAGACAATCAGCTTCCTGTTCAAATCAAGTGGAAAATGTTTCCAAGTGTGTCAGCACGGATGCTGATTATTTCTGATGAAAAGCTAAAATGTCTAGATGTTTCACTAATTTAAAAAAGATGCCATTTTAAAGCAAAATTGTGGATGCAGACTTTGTGTTAGTGTCTGTACAGTATCAACCAAAACTAGCATCACTCAACCAAACGTAGGAACGGTGACTGGAATTTTCAGCAGTTAGAGGCTATGTTTATTATTATTTTTTACTACTGAGTTCAGAGCTGTTTATAAGGAAAATCCAAGCCAATCCAAGGCAATTTACCTTTTAGCCAAACACGCAAAATGTAGGGATAATGGTGGAAAATGCCATGGTCGCTGAATTCTGGTAAATAATATGAAGAAAGTTTTACACACTCATGTTATCAAACGTATTGTTGAGCTGCTATTTGTGACACATATTTGACTGCGTGTGATAACACATTACAAATGTGGTCTCTAAAACACATATACGTTTTGTTATTTTTAAATTCAGTGATTATATTAAGGCCATAGACCTCTACGTAGGACCAATTGACATTGACCACATTAACTCCATAAATTCTTTAATGCTTCTATATTTTCTATATATATTATTATCATTATGTGTTTACCATACCATCACAGTGGTGACAAATAATGTCCATTCGATCATGACCTTAGCGCATTGCCCAGTCTTTCACAGACAACTCCAGGGTAAGCAGAGTAGCTTGCAATCAAATGCATTCAGCGCCAGATCCACCAACAACAAACAGGTGAGGCCTTTTCCCAGTGTTGCGCAGAGCACAATCACAGAGGCATCAGAAGGCAACTCAAAGGCCACAAGCCCCCCTGCGGAGCTGACATTCTCATCGTGCCTTGCCCATTAATTCTGTCATTGTTGCTGCCCCGGCCTCCTGGAGTCCTATCAAAGACTCAATAACCACTGCTTAACCAAAGTCCATTGCCAATTCCCCCATTTCTTTCTCTCTCTCTCTCTCTCTCTCTCTCTCTCTCTATCTGCTATAAACCATCAGACAGCATGCAAGTCTGCCGAGCAACTGCCTTTCACTTCAGCATAGCCGGGGTTGAAAAGACCATTATTACCCTGTAATTGTGGGAGTCAAACCCAATTAAGCAAATCTGTATGGGGGCAGATGCCGCCTGCCGCTTCCCCCATACACTTCGTTTACCCTTTTCTCTCGCTCGCTGTCACTTCACTTAGGCTGGCCTGATCTCTGATGCAAGGCTGAACAAGTGGTGGCCCGCGCCCCCCTCCGCTGGCCGAGAGGGACATGTTGCTAATTGAGTTCTTGCCTGTCATTTGCCACTTCCAAATGAGCAAGAAGAAAAACTGAAAACTGCTGCCTGATCTGCTGAGGCCATGGGAAGAAGAAGTGAAAAGTCAGTCGTGGGGAAAACAAGAGGATAAGGAAAGCCATTTAATCCACGGGGAAGGCAGTGAGAAAAGAGGAGCTTAGGCCCGTTGGGCCGCTCCAGCAGGGTTCCACCCAGCCATCAGGGACTCCCACTCAAAGAGCAAGTGCTCCGATTCAAGCAACGCACTACCCCCTCAGTTTGACACTTCCTGTCATTGAGCTGGCTGGATCTGAAATGAGGAGAGTAGAACTAAGGCAATGTTCACGCTTACATGACTACATCTGAGATCACATTTTGTTCTTTTTGCTTCTTTTGTATTTCTGACCCAAGAAGCAGGTGTTTCTCACAAATAACATTTTTTGCCAAAGAATTGCTTTGTATGAGACAGAATTTCCATTTCCTCCTCTGATTAGTTCTTGTTTTATACGTGCATTTATTATGAATATATAGTGTGTTCTATATATCCAGTATTTATTACTATTATTTATATTTACATATGTTTCTATATTTTACAGGTGCAAAGCCACATATGCGCTATGACCTAGGTTTTGCCAGTAGAAGATCTGTAATTGTTTTTTTCTCATAGTACATTGTACACATAGTATTTGTGGGAAAATGTAAGCCATGTAAAATACCTAATTCCCACAAATGTAAACCCTAACCCTAACTAACAGAATAGTAAAAATGTTGTCTTATAAAATATTTCAAATATAAATCATATTCATTACACAAATAATTAAAAAATATCTAGTACTCTGCTGGATTTTCTTTTAAGACTACACTCTCTAACCAACCCATAATACCTTAGTTTTGCAAAAGGAAATATATTTTGACGTCAACAATATAGCAAGTCATAAAAGTGTTGATACTGGTTAAACATTTCTACCTGCAGTTATTCCAGCTGTATCAAAGAGTTTTATGGTTCTGTATAGACTCTCATGGCACCAAAATCCTGACCTTAAACGTCACCATACCTGAATTAAATATGTGATATTCTGCTCCCTTGGAAATCTATTTTTAGACCCAATAAATAAAATATTGTTGTCAACAGCCATTACAAATCACCATGTATTTATGCATATATCTTTTTTATAAATTGCTCTGTGAGTGACATATTGACAAACCCCTCTCAACCCCCTCAAACACAACAGGAATTGAACTAATTGCACACTGAGAATGGCCACATTGTAAAAACAATGATTTAATCTATTGAACAGTGTGGTGGTTACCGGAGCCACTTAAGCCTGTCCTGGACTAATACGGAGGCGGTGAACAGGCAGGACATTGTCAGTGTTCGTCCCAGTGGGTATCACACGAATAAGAGCACTCATCCAGTTGATTTGAATGTGTGTGATGTCCCGCCCTCTTTCACTTCCAGCTTTGTTGCCTTCAGAAAGAACAGGTCACCGTGGGTCAATCGACACACACAGCCCTTAACAGGCTGCATGTGTGCACGTTTCTGTGCGATACCCAGTGCATTCGGGTGGATGGGTGGGTGGGCAGGGGGTTTGCTGTTTTAGAGTTCAACAAGGACCTAAATACAAGCTGAGAGGTTGTTTTTTGGGGGGCCACAATATAGAAGCCCAGCCCTAGACCTCAGCAGTGTAGGACCTCATGTAGTTCTAAATAAGTCCAGCCCCCCTCCACATCCCAAAGTACACAGTGTTCCCCTTTCTGACTCTGACATGGCTTAATCCCCTTTAACTCAAACTGTTTTACCACTTATTCTCAATAATAGTTTTTACAATTACATGTATATGTTTTCAGACTGCAATACTCAAGTTAGTTTGACAAAATGAAATGTCATATCATTCAATTCATTCCAATAAAAAGGGTTTACTTGTGTTGTTCTTTATAGAATCTGTCGGTTTGTTTCTGTGCTCATAAATGCCATTTTTCTTTATTTCATACTACCATACAATTACAATATCAAACAGCTCAGGCTTTGTTAAGACTGAAGCCACTTTTTTTGCAAATCATATTCATCTGGACAGAGGGTCCATAGTGTTATACAGTATGTAAATCATCAGACTGGGTGTAGGTGTCCAGACACCACCTATCTGCATAGCTTGCTGCAATGTAGCTAGTTTTGCTCTCTGGAATTGGCAGTGGCATTGTTGTGTGTCATGATGTGAAAGAGGTGACTCAAAAGACGCTTTCAAATCCGATTCCAGCAGCTAGAGCCAGATCCACTAAAACTATATTTGATATGAAGAATTTGTGGCAAAGAATGTTCCAAACCATTCGAAATACAATCTGGATATGCCTAAAAAGGATTAGGCTTTGATGATTGTACATTTGCAGATTCAAACATGAACAAATCTCACAATATTCCCAACATATGTTAATAGATAAATTGTTGACCGCATGCTTATAATTACGCTGCGAGACATCAGACTGCAGCCTGACCTCACCTCTTCAGACATATTAATCACTGGTCTCACAAATCGTCTGGTTTCCATGTTTAAATAGCTAATAAATAAATCCTCAGGTGTCTTTATTCCCTCCCATGGTTGCCGCCTCTTTTAATCAAGGCTTAATGGCAACGAGGAAACAAATTCAGCGCTTGGGGGGACAATTGAAGAGGCCAACAGTCAGTAATTAAGCAGTTCATAAGGCAATCACATTAATTATCCCCTTCACTGGTTGCTACATTCTCTGTGCATCCTGATTACACGCGTACTGTCAATTGCAAATTCTATGAAGAAATATTCCTCACCGCACTTCCTAATGGAGACAAAAAGAGGAGTCGCTTACAAGTGGCTTTATTAGGCAGAGTGCCCACATGGACCTTTAAAATGTTACTTCAAAATGCAATTCCACCTGTAGTTTGTAGGAGGCTTTCATGCACTTAAGAAGAGGTCATACAAACAGCAATATAATTAGCATTCTCCCTTTTTACAGAATCTGCTTGATTTGAAAAGCGTTACACACCTTTTTCTCCTCCATTCAGCATTAATCATTCATTCTAGGGGGAAATTGCCAGGTTTGTGAAAGACAAAATGTCACTCTGGCTGGCCGCTGCATGAGGCTCTTTCTTGGAGTAGATTTGCCAGGCATACGTATGGGGAGAGTTGAAAAGCTTTGTGTCATGTGTTAACCTACTGTAGACAAGGGAGGCTTTTGATTTCTCTGTGCTGGGGAGAGCTGAGGGGGTCAGGCAGCACTTTAAAAAATCACAGGTGTCACTAATCTTCTTTTCAATTGTAAAACAAAATAGAATAATTTAAAACCTAATTAAAAAATATTCTGAGGTTGAAATAAAAAAATATATATATTACAAAAGGTTGTATAGTATTGACACCAAACACCCGCTGCACAATCTAGATAAAGATCCATATGGAAATTGTTTCAAATACTACATCACCTGCAAACTTGCAACAAAGCAAACACAAACTATAAGCAAAATTCTCTGGCTATTGAAGAACCTCTTAAATGCAAGCAAATGCTGAAATTTGCCAAACCTCCTCAAAGCCCATACAGGCTCACGTCGAGCTTGCCAGCATGATTCCAAATGCAGATAACGAAGAAATGGAAAATGGAGGCCAAATTGACCCTCTCACAGCGTGTTAGGCCAGTTTGTATGGGTACCTGGAGTGGCTGTCCCCATCCCATCAATAAAATAATTTGAAGAACACATTATACTCCTTTAAAAGGGCCCATTTGTCAGACCAGGTGACTCCTAAAAGACCCTGCGGATTAGAGAAGCCCTGCATCAGGTATTTTTAATTCAGCCACAATCGATATGACTTAGGCCACTGTTGTGTTGGGAGTAAATATTAAAAAGGGTATTTCAGTTAAAATCTCTCTTGTGCATGCAGTCAATAAAAAAAGGGTTGGAGTTTTGACAGAGGTTGACACCATACACTGCACGGCCATGCAGTATGAATAATGTCACGAACAAAATAAAAACTGCTTCCATGACATACTGTCAGCATGCTAGGGCAAGACACTCCTTGACCCCAACAACCTGTTTAAGCATTTATTTTATATCTGTTTTGTTTTTTCAAGTCAGGAACTGACTTCGGTCACTTTGGCTCATAGCAATTTCACTGCAGTTTGTGCAAAATAAAGCACTTTAGTGCTAATAAAGAGCTCTATTGTTGATTTTGTATTAACTGGGTAAATATAAAGTACTATTAACCAGGAGTTAACTGATGCTACTCAGGATTGGTAGTTTCCTTTCTATACAGACAAATACTTTAAATACAGTATGTAGTTCATCCTCTTATAAATACATTTCACAATAATTATAGTCAATTGCTGCTATTAAGTCAGTGCAGTACAATCTTGCCCTTTAATTGTGTTGAAGTGGAATCAACAAATGTTATTAACAAACTTCCAGAGACAGAATGGAATACCTTAGTGCACCATGACTTCTTTATCAGTGATGCAAAGATACCAAGCACTGTGATCAACATGTGAACAATAGGCTTCACACAGCCTTACTAAAAAAGTGTGTTGGAACCTGTCATATACAAATTGACTGACTCCTTTAACACAGGGAAAACAAACATACCATGTGGCAGTGGTGTTATCTCAAAAAGCAAAAGAGTGCCGTATTTCAAAATATTATGTGGACTTGGATATTTACAAGACAAAACAAAATGGAAAGACAGATGTATAGATTGCAAACACAATTATAATTGACCTAACACAGAGTTAGAGGCAGGACAGACAGATGGCTCTGATGATTTGGCTCACCGGAACACTCAGATCAGCAATCTGGACAGCGGTCATGTCACATATCATCAGAGCCGATTGCATTGGGTATGTATATATGTATATCCACTTATCAGTGATATCAAAACAGTTTGAGGGTTTGTTAAGACTCCTGTTTATCAACTTGCATCAGCTTCATAACTCTCGATATAGTGTTACAAATAGATAGAATGCGTTGGGGTTTGCGCACCGGGGGCCTCTCTGTGTGCCCTTTACATACAATACAATACCTTCAAAAATAAAACCGAACACGACACTGAAAGTTAAGAGATAGATTATTTCAGATTCTATGAATGACCACGTGTTAATATGTTGTTTTAGTTTCAAATTCCCTTTGTGAACACGATTGTAATTATATCAAAAACATGTCTGTTTTGGTTGTGGCCTGGAACACAACAGCTTTATTTTTCATTGTCCTCATGTAAGCGCATTTGATATCAACACTGCTGCCTGTCTACCGCGGAGTTGCTGTTTTTTCCCTGTCTGTTTGCCATCGAGTGGAGGCTCACGGTGGCCGGGCGAGGCAGTGATTTGGCATGTTAGTGAGTGTGTTGGGGCTAATCAGACAGAGGGGCCGCTGTAATGGACAGAATCTGGGCAGAATCACAGCTAGACCTGCCACGGTGGGGAGCGGGTAATACAACTAATTTCTCCACTGTCTCAGCCAGCGCACAGACGGGAATGGGGTCAGCAAAGGTGCAGGCAGCTTCAAATGAACAGCTGTTGCCTTTCTCAGTGTAGAGCTGGCAAAGAGGAGAATGTGAGCGAAGCCCACCCCGTGCCCCCCACTCTGCTTTTTGTGCAAATGCAAAAGAATGTATGTACAAATTAAGGCCAGGACCTCTGCATATTACTTTGGTTCTTCATCTCTGAAGCCTGCCTATAAGTAATTGTATACTCGGGGAACACACAGTGCAGCCGTGTGATGAAATGTGCATACTGTTGCTCATAGATTCTTTCATTGGCTGAAGTTTATGCGTTTGTTGTGATGGAGAAACAATTGCCTATTATAAGGACACCTCTCACAGGGAAACAAAGTGTCAGCGTGTACATTGGAAAGTCTGGCGGTATCTGTGTGAAGTGTGGCTCTGTGATAAGAAGCCGTGTGTGTATTAATGCAGATATTCTGGTCCAATTGCTGTATTCTCCGAGAGATTGTTGTCACTTTTCTCTTTGATTGGATGTGTCCAATTCTAATCACAAAGGACAGATGTATGATACTGCATTTCACTGGAAGGCTGGTATTATGTTCAAGGAGAGCTGAAAAATATGGAACTCAATACACACTACACTCTAGAACTAAGTCAACGACGCATGCGTTCATTAAATCATATGTCTTCCTTAGTCTAGAAGATGTATTTAGTGAATTAATTTTGTCATTATGATGGCTTTTTTTCTAAGATGGTTTTAAGCTGATGTTACAAAGCTTTCATTTTAATGACAATCAGTTATTAAATGTACTGGACTCTATTTTTTTATCCGGACAAATAAATAAAGCCTGACAACAATGTGATGCAACACACCAAGATCCAGCCCACAAAGGTAGTCGTTGATTAAATACTAAAATACTGAAGTCAATTGCTGCTTACACAGTGGGGACGAATGAACATGCGACAAATGTAAAACAAGGAAGTCCCCATTAGTCCAGTTCTTGTAATTGTGTCTGCTGCTAGAATCAGCTTTATATGTGTAAGACAGCCACAGTCCATAAATCGGGTGGAAAGTTCACTATCTGACTCATTGAATGTTCTGAAATTATATGGCCCTGTCTTGATCACCTGTATCTGATCCAGGGCATGACCTTTCTCAACCATTTTTAGGCTCTGAAAAACATCACAGCCAATGGAGGCCGAAACCCATAAATTGCATGCATTTCAGAGTGGAGTTTTACCAACAAAAACTGTGGAAAGTCAATGCATCCAATACTGAGTGAAAAATGGAAGCTTTAAAAACTGTAACAAAAGCAGTCGCATCAAATTGAAGCTGTTTGCACAATGAATTCACAGATAAAGTAGTGGCATCACTTAATAAATGTACTATTCTTTAGTTACTCTATTCACTGCATTAATGAGTCTGGTCCCATTTTTCGACACACCTCGAATACAACGGTTTTTACAATTGTTTTAAATATGGTGATCTGGCCGTCTGAAGTATTTTTTTATTTTTATTTCCGATAATAGACAGAGTTAGATTCTTTTGAATTTTTTCCCATGCATTATCTCTGCTGTCATTTCAGACCCGGCTACTCCCACCTTTCAACATCCTGACTGTCCTCTTGGTTGTGCTGGGTTCAACCGTTTTTGCTCCTTGACAAAACCTTAATGCCCAACATTTCATACTGAAATCTTTAATATGACAAACATGACTCATAAGGGTCGGAAATAATGTTTTTGTTGGAAACACTGGATTGATTTACAAAAAGACTCTCAGCAGCCTTATCCTGTAGAATTTTTTTCCTACCACACCAAAATACAAACAGTCAGACATGAAGACCTGTATTTACACATAGGCAGCATTCCAATGTCATAGTTGGCAGATAGGGAACTACTTCATACTGTTGTGAAGTTTGGTTTATATCCATATATTATAAGCAGATGGTATATGTTATATATACACATCTTTGACCATCTTTGGTTACTGTAGGTGGCAAAAAATAAGTGTTCAAAAGTGTAAAGGCAATCAGGTAACGTAAAAGTAACTCAAATTTAGGTTTCACATTATCTATATCAGATGAATCCGTGGTATGGCCAGTAAATCATACAGCAGGCCATTGAAAACAACACATCATAGTGATAGCGATATCTTTTCAGTCCCAAAGGGGAATTATGACATTTCACTCAAGACAAGGGCAATATGTTGTGTAGCCTACTGTGTATTTGTGTGTAACCACTGTGTGATGAGTGGCGAGCAGACAGATGGAAGCTGTTCCAGCCAATACGATGAAAACACCACTGAGGGGTGTTTTGGTGGCTGGCAGATAAAGAGTCGTTGGAGAGCTTTGAATCACTTAAAATGAGCACAGCCACCAAATGCACAGTGCAACCAGGACGAGAAAGGATCCTGGCTTATGTTATTCAGAGATAAAAAAAAACGAAATCGATACAAAAAAGAAAGAAATCTCATTTCAATAGAGAAACTGATAGTGAGTGACATGTAGTTGAGCAATATTTCGACTTTGGTTATCATGGCTGTTAAGCCACCTCACTGAGGTATTCAATCTATACTCATCGATAAGGATTTTTTCTGGTAATAGAAACAATTTAAAATCCATTTAGACTTTCAAATATTCTTTCAGAAACCCATAAAAGAAGGTTATTGTTGTACTGCATTGATTTGAGTTTCTTTCCTATTTTTGCTGATTTTTGAGGTCTTTTGCGATAACTGGGTTTATCACACCTATGGTTGTGGTTGTCTTTGTCTGTTAGATCCTGGATCTAAAAAAGTTTAATATTATTCTGTCTTTTTTTCTTTTTTAAGTAAGTGCTTGTTATTTCCCATACATACGAGCATCCTGGTTCTGTCTGCAGATTCCACGGATGAAAAGCAAATGAACAGGACAAAAAATGAATGAAAGACATTTAACCTGGATAGCACACATCGGGCCCCACTTCTCTAATAGGCAGCCAGTGAGAGAGCGAGAGAAAAAAGAGAGAGAGAAATGCACATGCCATCTAGGGCTGAGATGCATTAAAGCTTCCCCATCAGGAAGAGTAATGGATTAAAGGCCGCTGTGGCTCTGCAGTTTGCCAGTCAATGTTCTTTCGCTCTCACACATCCTCAGCCCCCACTCTCCTCTCCCTCCTTCCCCTCTTCCCTGCCCTGCTGGAAGAAGTTCATTTGCCATCAATTGCCGTCTTGACTGGCGCCATTAATGCACGCCCACAAAAGGATGACACACCGCATTATCACCTCACTCCCTTTCAAATTAACGCTGAGCGATGCCTTGGCACAGCTTGTGACTGGTTAACACTATCAGCTATTTGTGGGGATTGTTCCGTAATACACGGTGCCTAAAGATTTCATCAGGCATCTGATGACGGAAATAAAACATTGCCCACAGGGAAATTGGACTGATTAATGGAATTATGCCTTGGAGGGGAGTCGATACGGGCGGCAAACACTCACATGGGGATGAGCAGAGCTGTCTGTCACACGCCAGAATGGAGTGGAGTGGCTCGGCCAAGGTAACGCGCTTAAAGCGGAGCAGGGCCCATAGGCTAGAAGCAAAAATAACGGGGGTGCCACAAACTGCCTCCACCCTAAATGTCCACAACTGTATCGATAAAGATCATTTTGTGTCATCCATCTTGCAGAAAAAGCACTATCAATTGTTCTCATGTATCAGGTAGGAGCGGCACTGAGAGGCCACTTCTCATGCTTTTGTGCTCTTATTCCAAGACAGTTTTCTGCCCTCACTCAGACTGGCCCCCCTCAGCATCGTAAAGTGCTCTCTTATTCTGCCCTAATGCACCTCTACCCTGCCACTGAAGCTGTAGACGGCCCCCTTCCACTACCATAACCCAGTCTGCCCCCCGCTTCTTATCACAAGCTGTTTCTGCATTAATTGTTTTTTGCTCTTAAGGGGGATACAGATAGGTGTGTTAGGCCGTCAGTCATTCTGCTGGTACACCTGTATCTATTTAACAATATGTACTACTTCAATTGAACAACACCAACACTATAAGTAAACAGGAACAATGATGAAGCCATATTTTACTGTTAAACACTGCTAAACACCTTGACATAATTATAATCAAGCATTTAAGAAGGGTTCTTTTCGTTCAACCTGAAGATAAAAAGAAATATATTGTTAATTATATATACTTCAGAATTGTAATGAACTTCTCTTCCAAAAATAAAATATGTTGTATTATAGGAAAGATAATAGAATAGAATAGAACTCTCAGAAGATCAGCAAGTCTTTCTTTTAATAATAATAATAATAATAATAATAATAATAATAATAATAATAATAATAATAATAATAATAATAATAATAATAATAATAATAATAATAATATATTTGTCAAACTAATGTATGGCTTTAGGATTCTCTCATCAGTGGATTGCCTGACAGACTATGGTTGCTTCAAAGCTTTCGCAGCACTGCCCTCTTGTGTAAAATGAGTGAAAATAAAACATGTCCAAGCTTAACTCACTTAAAGCGTTTCTTCAAAATGTTTACATTCACACCTTAGTATAACAGTACTCACTTGCTTATGGGTCCAATGGCCTGTTATGATAATGAACTGTGGAATGTTTTTTGTAAGGTTAAAATGTATATCCTATACAGATAGAGGGAATTTTCTTCTAATCTATAATTGTTTATTACATCCTTTTTATTTATAATGTAAACACAACACAAACAAAACATTTGAAGTGTATAATAACTATTTTACACGTTGTATATCCTATATGTTTTAAGACAGGTTACATTACCCACATCTGTTGCACAAGAAAAAGCAGGCTGATAAGCTCAAATAAATCTGTTTATTAGGGTTTTTATGCTATGCCTTTTATGTGACCCAGTAAAGATGCAATCTTTTTGTCAGTACACATGTACAGTTGCCCCTTCTTACTTTAAAGTTACCACAGTATGCATATATATATTAATTGTATTTCTTGGTGATACTCTGGGGACACATTCAAAATCATTCATGACCCATAATTTTGGCCATGACCCTGACTTTGAAATATGGGATGCAGCAGATCATTTTTATTCAGCCCATCTTTTTCTTGACTTCTGGGGTATGGAAGAGACATTTCACAGTGTGATTGTAGGTATAACAATAGACGTTCTTGTGCACCATAGACACAAGAAGACTACTATTTCATATTTCTGAAGAAATGCTCAAGAATATTTCCGTTCAGTACAATTCCATGTCCCTCTTTTTTGGAATTTATCTTTCATACGAAGCATCATTTGTTCATCAAAGAGCTCTGCAGCATCTATTACTGATTTCCTGTCACATTCTATTTAACCGCTCAGACACCACTTCTTTGTGTTCTGCATAAATTACATCCCCTCCCCGAAAGTGTGAGCCACCCAGTCTGTTTATCGACCAACTCAATCTTGATCACTGGCCTCAATGTGTCATTTTGAGAAAGAGTTGTTGCTTCATATTTAAAATCGCTGTGGGAACATGTTTGAAATAACTGGCCTGACAATTAGGCACTCAGTTTAAAAGCAAAGGGATAAGATATTGGTGCAGTTCTTTTGCTTCAAATCCCCTTAGTCAAGGCTTCTTTGCAAAGATCTTCTTTGCTGCAGATCCGGATGAAACTGAAGTCTAATACTCATGTCGGGAATTAGCCAGACCCTTTTCTCATTAACCCTTAACTTTCAACCAACAGGCACTCAGTAAACCTCATCTCGCTTTCAGAACTGCCCTGGAAGGGTTTGGGCTGTTATACGTCATTTAATTCCATTAATGTGAAATAAATGCTAAAACCCTCTGAGGGGAGCAGACAGTGGCATTATGATGGGAGTCCTTGGCAGCCATATCTGAAAGGGAATAGAGTGACTACGAATTAATCACTTCATATGTCTTCCTCCAGGTTTTATCTGTCGCTCTGTGATGATTTGCAGCTTGCAGCCACAGAGGCACGAGCTCTGTTAGTGGCAGGAGTCAAACAGACTTAGTATTTGGCTTGGAATGATTTAGGGAAACAATGCAAAAAAAAAAAAAAAATGCACCCTGAACCCCCGGAGACTGTGTTTTTAAGCTTGTGGTAGTTTGTTCCTCAAATACATGAAATAAATCCCTTTTCCACTGGCAAGTCGATAATGAGATTAAGCACAGAGGCTGTGTGGAAAGTGGGCCGAGGATAAAGGCACGGCTGAGTCAGGCTAGAGAGATGAAGGATAGTATGAATCGGAAGAGGGTGGAGGAAAAAGTAGGGTGCCGAAATAAACTGAGAAGTTGACATAATTCTTATTCGGTTCAATGAATGGCAATGGAAGAAGCTGATCGTGTTTTTCCACAGCTTAATTTGTTGACCCTATTTGAACTACTGGAACTGAACCATCATTAATAAATTCAGAGTGCTTCCACCTGTGCTTTATCTACTAGAACAGAAACAAATGCATGTGATGTGCATCTGATTCATTTGGAAAATAACAAAGTAGAAAGACTGATCCGACACTGTCAGGACACCAACAAATCCTCCAACTTCACTGACCATATGTCTCACTTTAAATTGTCATAGTTTGTTTTTGTGGAGAAAAACACTGCGTTTTGTTGCAATAAGTACATCTTAAAGGTTAGATATAATCATGGCTACGATAATAAACATGTGGTTTCACAAATGAAATAAAGCAAGGCCTCCCATCCACTGCCACCCCCTTAAAACATAGTTTTTGATATTTAACTTAACTTACGTGACTGTGGTGAAGCCAGTAGTTCATTTGTCGGTACAAATAGATTTAATTTAATGTACTTGTAGAGCTCCAAATCATATTGATCAAATCATATATCAAAGCATTTTCATAGTAAGACGCAAACCCTTATAATATTTTACCCAACAGTTCCTATAGTAGTGAGATATGAAACACATGGTAACGGAAAAGAACACTTTCAAGTAAGCCAGACTCATGGGGGCAGATTTCAGTCATTGCCAGGACTGCAGTTTGTATTCCAGTTGACAGATTTTGATTGACCTCTGTTGGTGACCAGTTGGAACAGCAGCAACATGAGTAGCTCAGCGACAGCCACTTGAAGTGAAAAGTTGTTGCAAAAAGAGTCATATAACCAGTCACTGACATGGACCTGCTCCTGGTGAAGTGGCGGTGCCTCTTCCTCGTAGACAGTCTCGACTGTGGCTTCCTAATATGAAGCCTATCACATTTTCACTCAAACAAGGAAAGCACTGTGTTCTTATTGTAAAAATGGATGGACACAGCAGGTCATCACAAGAAATGTCCCAGAGCACCTTGGAAAGTGTTGCCTATTTAATCGTCTGCCTTCTCAGAAGCAAAAAATAGAACAGTTCTTATCATAAAATCTGCTTCACGATTGAACTCAGAGCAGTTTACAGATTATTTCAAATCTAGACTGCTGCAAACCCAAGAAGGTTATAGTTACACATGACATGGTGGAGAAAAAAGCAATGCGCGTGCTGTATTGAGAGCAATGGATCCATTGTACAACTGCAGCGGGAGTCTGACAGAAAACTTGCACCGTAGATACGCATCAAACCAGACAACATCAGACAGCAGCTGTGTTGTGGAGCCTCCAAATTGTCAACCAACATCTGTAGCTTGTATGATCTGATTTATCCAAACAACAAAAAGTGTCTCTGTTTATTGTATACAAATCAAACAGCAGAAAGAAACTTTCACACGGCATTAAAATCTGAGTGGAGAACAGTGTGAGTTGTTGGTGTAGCATACAAATGCAAATCACACTGAGATACATCATCATCATCATCATCATCATCATCATCATCATCATCATCATCATCATCATCATCATCATCATCATCATCATCATCATCATCATCATCATCATATTACCTGTAACCCCGGGCTTACAGTACTTTGTATTTGTACAGGTTAACCTACTACACCTCTTGGCACATTTGTGCACACTGTGGCACACTATAAACGCCTCTGTCAAATTCTGTGTGTGGCCCACTACATTTCTGATCATCATCATCATCATCATCATCATCATCATCATCATCATCATCATCAAAATATTACCTGTAACCCCGGGCTTACAGTACTTTGTATTTGTACAGGTTAACCTACTACACCTCTTGGCACATTTGTGCACACTGTGGCACACTATAAACGCCTCTGTCAAATTCTGTGTGTGGCCCACTACATTTCTGACGATAATCTATTTTGCGATTTTCTTTTAAGTGAAGTTAAGTTAAGTTAAATCTTTTGCAGTAGTTGTGTGCATTTTTCATTATGAGCAAGTGTTTTTCCTTCAGGTGGTCATTAAAGTTTCATTCAATCATTTGATCTAATCCCTCTTTATCCTAATATTGGCTGGGGGTTTGAAAGAGAAGAGAACTACGGGATGGCAAAGAAATCACATTTTTAAATATGCTTAAAACTGGAGGCAGTTGATTTATTCAGAGCAGCGGGAAGCTCACACAAATCTCTGACTAACTCGGTGAAAAGCATTGATCGGAGAACAGCAGGGTCGCTTATGAATAACGGTATGCTGACAGAAAGGAGAAAACGCGTTATAAAGAAAATCCTCTTATTTATAGATATATAATCCCCCATTTCATGTTTTTTTCCCAACTGAACTACACTACTTTCCACTGCTGTTCGCAGCCAGAACATACAAACAAACTGAACTTCAGTTTCAGTTTAGAGGATTTCACCAGAAACTTCCCTCCGGGAATCAACATCATCCTGTTGTTCCAAAGCTTTGCGCTGTCTCCTTTCATCTGATACAGTTAACTATTTCAACTCATTTGTGAGGCATTATTCTAGGTGATCCTTGCCTCAAAGCCGCCATTAACTCCAAGTTGCTTCTTAAATGCATGACAAAAATACCCTTGAGAAGGTTGGCCAAATGTTTGCATGGCTATTCCTCCATTGCAATCATTTAGTATTGCTGTTAAATACGTTTGACATAACATTTGGAACCGAAAAGGTGGCAGTACACAGGAGACAGTCACAGGGGCGCAGATCGGTTGACGCAAAATGACAAAACTCCATTTCAAGAGCAAATATTGAAAAGGGAGCCAGAGTAAACCATTTCCTCTGGTCTAAGAAGCACATCTGACAATGTACCAACATGCACAACGTACACATCACAAACAAATTAGAATTAGAATTAGAATTGTGCAATGTCCCACACAAACATGCACATTCAAATACACACAAGTCGGGGGATATTTGATCTGTGCATTTGACCCATCTGTGGTGCATGCGAGGCCACAGAGCAGTGGACAGCTGAGAGCGTCCGGGGAGCAGATGGGATTAGTGCCTTGCTCAAGGGCATTAGAGGTGGCGTCCCTTTTGTTAGTGGCGGGGGTTCGTGCATCCTTCCAGAAGGAGACTGGCAACCCTCTGGTTGGATGCCTGTCTCCCTCACCACTAGGCCACCTCTCCCCAGTGACACCTTACCAAAAAATGACAGAGAATAATGAGGGGCACACTTTTCAGAGTTGAAATGGGAACAGGTGTCTCTTCTCAAACAAACCCATGCACATTCAAATACACACAAGTCGGGGGAAATTTGTTTTCTGCATTTAACCCATCTGTGGCGCATGCGAGGCCACAGAGCAGTGGACAGCTGAGAGCGTCCGGGGAGCAGATGGGGTTAGTGCCTTGCTCAAGGGCATTAGAGGTGGCGTCCCTTTTGTTAGTGGCGGGGGTTCGTGCATCCTTCCAGAAGGAGACTGGCAACCCTCTGGTTGGGTGCCTGTCTCCCTCACCACTAGGCCACCTCTCCCCAGTGACACCTTACCAAAAAATGACAGAGAATAATGAGGGGCACACTTTTCAGAGTTGAAATGGGAACAGGTGTCTCTTCTCAAACAAACCCGACGCCTGGTGACGTCGGGTTTGTTTGAGAAGGCACTTCTCAAGATAAGGCAGCAGAGGGCGCACATCTCATGTCTTTGAAAATACACTGTGAGCCTTTACCATCCCGTGAATAAATTGTGTGACCAATGGAACAATAAGTCAAACTATATGGAAACTGTGATATATAGAAAAAATCACAATATAATTAGAACATAACCATGAACATCAATGCTCAGTACATCAACCTATTCTTTGCATTACATTTTAAACAAAGTAGTGGATATATTTCCGCTAACAGAAAATAAAATAAATTAGAAAGTCCGACACAGAGCTTCACATCTTCAGACCCGCAATATAAGTAAATAAATGCACCAAGGATCTTGCCTTGTTGTGCTAATTGAATGGAAAAGACCAGAATATGTTATTGCATTCAGAAAAAAATGTTATCCATTCCACACAGAGAGAGAGGGTTAAATGAGGCATCTCATTAGGCTTTTTGAATGTGCTTCAAACATTACAACACAACAGCCCTGGCAGCTCTTCAGGGGAACACAACGGAAACCCTGAGTGAGAAAAATTAGCAGACAGAAATGTTCGCTTGTTCACAAAAAGGTTGTAGCCTCTTTTTTATTCTCCCTCTGCAGTACTTACCTGGTTGCATGAAAATGGATTCATCAATAATAGATTAAGACAAATGAAGGCCAACATCCAGAACAGAGAAAGACCATCTCCTGTAAAGCATGTGTGGACACGAATATTCGGCACGCAGCGACACGGCAGCTTCACCTCATGGTGCCTGTTGTGTTTTGACAAAGCGCACACTGCTAATCACACAACAGATGGGGAGAGAGTAGGAAAATGTTGAGGAATTGTATAACATGGGAATGGTTATTATGAAATAACTTTTGTGCCTTAGGTTGTTATTATTTATTGTTTGTGTACTTCAATTTACCCATACACTGGATGTTCCCTAGGATAAACATGTACAATCTTTTATACATAACCTGACCTGACCTACCACCGCATGACTCTGGACGAACACGGATGGAGGAATAGACATATGTGGCACAAAATGCACGTGAAAGTCCCATATGGACATATTGAGAGCTCAATATGATGGACCTGGTGAGACCAGGACCAGGTGAGAACACAGTGGAAGACGCCCAGTTCCACGCTGCTTCGCATACCTGGGCTCACGTATATATTACGGCTGCAAGCTCGCCCTTGTCACCTCCACTGCCTAACACATCAATGGCTGCACCTCCTGCCAGCTATCTGTCAAACTGGGGGCTTGTGGGTAATGGTGCCCTGGAGGTCTCATTGCCAGTGGTGATGAGCTCATGTAGGAGACAGACTGAGTCTGGGGATCGATATGTGTCCAAAACGTGGCGTGCTGGTCTGAGTCCAGCACAAATTCATTTGCCCACCTCCTCCTCATAGAAGTTAGATTTGATTCAAGTTAGCAGAGTTGATTATTCTTGTCTTGACAGTCTGAATGACACGGTAGGGTTGCCACGGCAATCCCAAGACTACTAAATAAAATAGCAGATGTACCCTGCGCCCAAATTACGTTTTGAATTTGAGCGATGTTTTCCAGGTACAGGGGACAGAACCAAAACTTAACAGAAAAAAATATCATATAACATTTCTCATCAACAGCAGCAAGAAAGGGAAAGGTGAGGTTAGGGGAGAAAAGGATTTTGATAATTTCGTGTGGAAAAGTTTCTATTGCAGCTAAAACTAACCACCTCAACTTCAGCAGAGTCATCCAGTTTCTGTGTGTCCACCATTTAATGAAAAATGAATCTACTTAATCAAGAAAAACCCAATAATGGATTTCTTTCTGTGGCACTTGAGCAAACTCATTAACTCACAACAGATCCAGGTCCAATTCTACGGCTCAGCTCTTCCCTGCATCATCAGCTTTAAGTGTGAGACTATCAACCTGGAAAAAAATGAGCCCACGGCTCAACTGAGCAAGGAGCATATTACGAATCGTCATTATGTGCTATTGTCAATAAGTTAGTTTGTGGTCATAGTTGTAAAATATACCCTCCAGAGATGCTTGGCTCTTTAGTCATCAGAGGGTGATCGGCTGCTGACTTGCTGACAAGTGGATCAGTAATCCACGGTTTCCCCTTTCTGGATCTACAGCCACCAGAATGTTCAAGGTGTCTCCTTCAAGTAGTTTGAGAGTTTCCTGTAATAAATAGCACGGAGAATCCCAGCAACCGATTGGCTTACACTGGGCTCTGCAGTCGTCGATCTCTCTAAAAGATCTATGTATCAAGCCCTTTTGTGCTTGTTGGCCAGTGATGGTGGAAGAGAAAAAAGGGTGTCGGGAGGAGGATGGGCTGGATGAATGGGTGAACAAAACACTGAACAAAGGCAGACAAATTTTTGTTACCATTTGAAATCGAAAGACAACATCGGTTGGTATATCCATGACCGTCCCCGCATTGTTTACGTGTACGACAGTTGGTATTAATCACCAACAACAAAGGTCAAATGTTCATTGTTAAAAAACCTGAAGATGAAGGGCTTGTATCGGAGCATTACGACAGAGTTGTGGTCTTGAAGTTAGACCTCTAGTTCCTTCCTGGCTCCTTCCACCCCGAGGCAGCGTTGAAGCTGTTTCCAAAGCTGATGGGTTCGTCACTGAAAAAAAACAACATATCAAGATTGAAGCAAAACACAACAGAGGAACGAGTACAATGTCTCACGGGGGTACTCTTACACTTTTTCGTTAACTGTTTTATCATTGTTATTCATACACAGTCCTGGTAGTGCCAATCTTGCCATTGTCCTTTTTGAACGACAGCTGAAGCAGGAACAAGACGGCTACTGTATATGTTCATATACTGTATATTTGTCATATATATATAGTCACAAACCTGCTGAATTCCTTCAGGGCAGTGTCCCGTCTAACCATTCTGCCTTGGCCTCAGGTGACGCTGTTCCGTGGCTGACATGCACTTAAGAGCTGGATGAATGCCTTGTTTTAATGAGGCTTTTGTTTATGATGTTTATAAGATGCTTTTGTTGTTGTTGTTTGTTGTTGTTTTACAGTGCAGTGTCACGTCATGTTTGTTGATGTGCTTTGATCAACTCCTGTGCAGGGTAAAGCGCCCCTGGAGGCAATGAAGTTTTCTAACTTGATGTCTTTGGTTTCTAGACGTAAATAAAATAAACGTGTCAAGATTACCACTGATGCTCAATCTCTTATTTCCACAATGGAAATGATATCAGTCTTCCGGATGGTCAAATCGTCACTGTAAATACTAAACTGCTCATTGAATAGCGGTTGATCTATGTCATTCAATATGGATTTATTACAGACTGTTCTCAATGAGTTTATACCTCTGGCAGTGTAGTATTTGAAATCAAAAGCTGTAAAACAGTACCTGACGTTAGTTCTCATATTCTGACATCAATCAGAATTAAGCAGCAGGGATTCTTTCGTGGAGGTAGGAGGTGATGGGAACACTCAGTTCATGTATTCAGAATGACTTATGTGGCTTCTGTTGGAGTATGTTTGCTGCTTTCTTTTTCCTTAACACTGAGAAAATGGAAACTTGCTGCTTTGAAGGGAGAACACTACTCAACCACTTACCTCAGTGTGGTAATTTACATTATTCTCCCCTTGTGCTGCACAACTTTGGCTCATTAGCCCACACTCACACACATAAATTCACACGCCTACATGCAGTATATGCATAGAAGAGTTCATTCATTCAGGAAACTACTCTGCATTCGTTTACCGCATGTAGACATTTTAACGGGAATGGCGTTTCCCCCAATTATCCTGTTGGCAGAATTTTCTCTTCTCTCTGCTTTATCTGTGCTTTAGCCCGTTCATGTGTTCCAAGGTTGGATCAGTGGGATATGGTTTGTGGCGGTGTGTGGGGACAGGTCAAGGGCAACTGGGAGTTTGCTTTTAGTGGAAGAGCAACTGTGCTGGAAGAAATGATGGTTAAATCATCAACCACAAAACCGTTTAATAGATTTGGCTTTTAATGTAACCTCCTGCTCTGTCTGAGAGTGCCTGAAGAACATGTTCCAAACAGAGGTTTATTATTGTGATTCCAGAACAACTCTGAGCGTTTCATAATTTGATGACAGAACAGGTGCCAAAAGCTGATTGGAGGAATTTTGCCTTTCCCCTTCACATGTGTCTCTCAATGAGGTCAGCGTTTAGCAAATAATCAGGGACAGTAGATTACATGCTCTGTCTCTGAGGAATTAAGCATGTTCAAGATCAGGCAACATCACGCATCACCTGCTCCCTAACGCCCACAAAATGTGAGGGTTTAGTAAGTGGTTTGATTGTATTGGCAAAGCAGAGGAGCTGAGACAATGGAGGGTTGAATAATAATAAATGTCTTGCAATTCGAGGCAGACACGATTGGAAGTGGTGAATTGTGGATTGGCAGGGAGGTGATCCCAATCATAGACAATTATTATTCAGGTGGACCTTCCATAGGCCCAAGTCATGACCGAAAACTCTGCTTCCTTAAGTTTACTGACACAACCCCTTTCACTCATGCTCCTTGGAAACGCCTTGCTTCTTTTGGCTCTGCTCATTCTGTACAGAACGGTTTTTCATCTGAGAGGCAAACTAGAAAAACATGCGATCTACTTTGTGAGGTAGCCAAAATAAGTTCAGGTCCTTGAATTGGAGGCAGCGCGTCTCCTGCGCTGGGAGAGGCGACTCTTTCAGATGGCCTCATTGTTGCAATCGACTGAGTTTGTTCATGAAGTTGAGTGGATCTGTCCCCACGCTCCGTCCACACGATGGAGGTCTTTAGGCGCATCCTTCACCTTTATCAGACAGCTTTCTAATCAGCTCCATCGACTGCTCCTGTGGCCACGTGGCAGCAGATACTGTGCAGTCTTATATAGTGGGTTCAGATGATGGCTTTGTACTGGACATTCGTTCAGCAGAGACTCTGGTAAAAGGATGCTCTAAATTTGTAGAAGCGGCTCTGGAATGAGTTTATGCGTGCACCAGATACAGTAGATATACTGTAGCTACTCGGTGATTTCTGCATTAGAAACGAGGGGCAATTTATTATTTAGCAATGTGGTTTAAATGAAATTAGAGCTGGCATGATTAACCTGGGAACATTATAAATGAAATGCAATCGGAAAGTTATGCAACAGCAGAGCTGCTGGCTGGAGTGGACAGTTTGCATGCAGCAGTGATATACAAACTAAGATGTTGAACTGTGGGACGTTTGAGTTTACATGTAGCAGTTCCAGCTGTTAAGTATAAGATAAGATATCTGGGCTCTTTTTTTTGTGCGCTCAGGGTGAATATGTGAGGTCCCCCTTTTCTGGCTTGGGCAGGCTGATTTCTCTGTTAATGCATAGTTTGGAAAACATTAGCCAGCTACTGTCCGACACAAGTCTCTGAACTCTTTCCTGAGGCTGAATGCCTGCCGGTGTCCTGGCCATTTAACCCCAATATCTGCTACGCGTAGGAGTTGTACCCTGATTGTTTGTAATACCTTTTCCTACTATTGCTGTGGGAGCATAAATTACTACATTATTCATGTGTTCAATTTTAGGTCATAATGTGGATACCTCTGCAGAAGTGACACGCTTGTGGAACACATCGGTAGGTCCAGCTATTCCTTGCTATGTCATTTTATTATGCTGCATGTAGTAAGTGGGTGTTTCGTAGGCAATTGCTGAAAACAGCCCAAAAGCATTACAATTCCCCTCCATCTTGCACCCTGGGGCAAAACGAATGCTGGCTGATTGGTTTGTAGCCCACTAAGATTCCAGTTTTATATAATTTTTTTAATCTTTACTCACATTTTAACTGGAGGTTAATTTCTATATATACAGTATATATATGTGATCCAAAGCCCGGTTTGGTGTTTTGCAGCAACTGGAGGGAGCTACATCAGCGACTGACGCTGCAGGAGAGCTGTTTGATTTTGCCTTTGCCTTAGGCCCTGTAATGTCTATAATGTGTTTGCATCGTCTTGGCTGCACTCACGTGCCCGCCTGAACAGATTAGTGACCGTCCATAGTCTTAAGTAGTCATGTTTAAGTACAGTTTGTTAGTCTGTTGATTTGCAGAAGAGGTACTTTCTGTAAATATTGGCTTCAGGATATTTTTGTTCGTTGCATTAAATTTTCAGCCATGTGGCTGCCTGGTTAGGTTACTTAATTATTTATTGTACGGCCAGCTATTGTGTTCATTTGTTTCATTTATAAAGGTATGGTTGCCTACTTCTCTCACTAATGTTGTTCCTCACCAAAAAGCTTTCTCAAGGTTATTGGTTTGCAGTAAAATGAGTTCCCTGGGTTTGAAATGTTGAACTTTCAAGGTAGATTTTGGTTCATTGTGATGCTTTTTTGTTTCACTTTGAAAGACCTCTGCCCTTTTCCATTTTATGATGATGTTGGCTTTTCTAATTCAGTGCTCATCGCTGCTTTGTTGCATGTAGATCTGATTTGTGGCAGCATTAGGATTCAGCAGGACCACTATACTCTCCGTAATACCCTGCTCTGAACAGCGAAGCCTCTGTCAGTGGCTCCATGGAGCTGTACAATATGTGACTTACAGGGACGACTTAATTATTGACCACAAAGGCCAACAGTATAAGTGGGGGCACATTTTAATTATGAATAGTGCCAAACTAATATTCATTTTGTGAAGTTTTATTTTAACTGATGCTCCAAGGTGCCTGGGAATTCACCAAGGTGAGTTAAATGGTCCTAGAAGGGGTGTGACCAACCTTCACAAATGCCCCAGACCCATCGGTTCTTCATTTGACCCCCAACTGCCCACCAATTATTCTCCTCAGTCAAAACCCTTCCTTAGCCAGCATTTAATCTAATCCCTGCTCCATAACGAACCATATCTATGCCTCTCATTTCCATCCAATTTTCTCACTTTTTTCAACGTCTTACTCTGAGGATAACTACCCCATCTCTAATCTTTCTAAGCAGGTAAGGTTTACTGTTTCTGACACAAATGGTCCCCCCTGAGTTCCATATCTGTTCTCTGCCTGCAAAGACAAGGCTTTTATCTTAACAACTGATTACTCACACAGTGTGGTAGAAAAGCCTTACACCATAAGATATTTTGAGATTCAAAGGTTTTCTCAATTTGTTGGTCAGCAATTGCTTCAATCATATTTGGGACTTTGGACATCTTTAATCCTTCAGTTCAGACTAAAAGGAAAGTTGCAGTTGTGTTCCTTCAACTAAAGCTTGTGTTCAGGTGATACTCTGATCGATTTGATCTACTCAACAGAGGCTTGTTCTCGGATCTCATCTTGCAGTGTTGGCAGAAATAACACTGTGTCTCAGGTTTCCAGCTGATCAATGTATTGTTATAGTGGATGACAAAGCGTCAGAACCTAGTGAGAGAGTCAGAAGTCAAAGTGTTTTTTGAAGCAGAGCCTCTTTCTCACAGCTTAACTAGAGGCTAAAGAGCGTTGAACTCTAAAACACAACAGTTGTATAACATGGAGAATATTGAAGATAATGGAGGATTGTCTTTATTAACTCTGTTCAACACCATTTCCATTTATAATTGAATTTGAATTTTAAATTGGCTCTTCAGTTACATCTCACCATCTTAAATGTATAGTTTAAAACTTGAAATCTGGCTGTTGGTCATCCTGAATCCATAGTAAACTGTGGGTTTCTGGCCTCAGGCCTTACCTTAATGTCTATTAGTCATTTCTGCACAGAGCCTCTAAGACAACCTGATGCTTGAGGATCTAAGACAGGCAACATTTAGTTCATCTAATTAGCACATTATTGTTACCTTTCTTTTAATGCACTTGTGTCGTCCTTCACTACAATATTCAATATCTACAGTTAAGTGGATGAGTTGTGCTACCCTTAGATCTACTGTGTTTGCCATTAGTCTCAACACACCACTAGCTGGTGTTTTACCATCAGAGAACAAAATCACATTATTTACATTATCATAATCCCACTGAAGCTGATTCAATTAGGCTCAAGCTAAGAATGAGATGAAATTCCCTTTTACTTGACCTCACTGTTCGTGAGCTCTGACTAGCCTATCAGATGGCCAGTGACGTTTATCATGCAGAAGAGCAGCACAAATAAATGTCAGAAAAAGTCAGGCCATTCATTTGTCTCTCTGGGGTGAATGTGTCATTTTACCATGAAAAAGATGAACTATGGCTAGAGAACGTTCAAGCTCATGAACGCAACAGCTGTCTACTCGTCAAACGCAATCCAGTGCCTCATTTGCAGGCAATGAGCCTTCCTCTGCTCAGTAGCACTACTGCCATCCGAGCCCCTCCCCATCCCTACCCTAGAACCCAGGTGCGTTTCACATCCTAAACCTTTCCAGATTCAACATTGACCTCCTGCTCTGCATTGTAAGAATTCCCAACAAACACACAGAGGCATATTTATCTGCTCTTCAGTTCTTGGAGTCATTGCAAATCCCCATGCAGTTGCTAGAGTTGATAGAGAACTGACACTGCAATCTACATGTGGATTAATACGACGAGGCAACCCTTTTTCATGCAAGACAAGGGATGCTGCTGGTGAATAAAAATGCATGAAAATGCTGGCATTAAATATGACCCCCCCCCCAGGCCCCCAAAGTTGGGGCATCTGACATATTCATGGCTTGCTCCCCTAGCTCACTGCTCCCAACAAAACTAGTCTGTTGGAAATCATTCCGATTTTCCACTCCCTAGCTACATTCCAGTGCAGTTACCATAATGCTGAAATACTGTAACAATTGTTCTTTCCCCAGCAATGCTGCTAGCAGAATTTGTGAGAATATATAGCCAGTTGCTATGTCCTGGCATACAAGCAAATAATTTGACACAGAGCAATTTACATGCCGGGAGGCCCACAGGCATGAATCACAGGAACTGCGGGGGCAACTTTATTTCTCCGTTTGGTTTCGGTGCCGTTGCATGACGCGCAGAATCTGCCTCTATCTGTCGTGGCAGTTTAGGCGGATGTGATGTGAAGAATGCAGCATCGGTGGATATAGTTGAAACATGCATGAAGCCATATATAGCCAGAGTGGATGTTCACAAGCAGGGGCAAACAGGTGGAGTTCGAAATGAAATCAATGAATCCAGGTCCCAGCCTGACACCTTTCACTTTGCTGCATGAGCTAACGATCACATTCGACTTCATGGCCTCTGCTTCTCATCTCATGTGTTACGTCTGAAGCCGGGGAGACCTGGGAGCAGCAGTTTGCGCAAAAGACAAATCTAAATTCGCTGAAGTTTTGAAGCAGAGGCAATAGATTCCGCATGTGTGTGTGTTTATGTCAGACCTGGATGTGTCACATCAGCCCTTGTTCCCTCCTGTGCAGTGGCTGTTACACTGAATCTCAGGCACTATTTAAATAGTGTTACAGAGAGACTGTTTAAAATACACCAGCACCGAAGGGTAGACGCTGTAAAATTACCAAAGCATCACATGACACACCAAGCAGCCAAGCAATGTGTAAATGCTCCAATGGAATATGCATTTTGTAAGAGTGGGTGAATTCAACTGTGGGGAGATCTATATGACCAGATGACACATAGGAGCGCAGGTCAAGGCCATTTGGCACTGTTTGGCACAAAGTTAGTGGTTAGCGTGTGAGCAAAAAGTCAACATGGCTTCATTTGGAAGAATTCATTGGGTTGCAATAATCACTTTATTAGTGTGCAGGAAGAGTAGCTTTCAGGGTTACATGACACAAGTTCTGACAGATGGCAGGAAACAAGAAGCAGCCAGTGTTCACGATTGCATCCCGACTTCTAATATGGCACATACACATAGAACACACGCGCAACATTTTTGTGTCGGCTCAAATGAAATGCAAGAGAACGGTTGAAACCGCTCTGGGCTCAGCCCAGTGCACGCGTGAGGCCGGAGGGAGGCTGATACCGTGGATTAAGCTGGTAGGCTGGTGATTAATTCGACATGTGGAGATGAGATTGTTGGAACCCAGCCGCCCACTGCAACTGTGATATCTGCTGTGCTACACATAACTGTTAGTGATCATCAGGAGGGCCAGAACACTCCTTATGTGAGTGATTGTCCATGAGCGTAACGATAATCCATAAGGCTTTGTTTGGCACGTGGAGTTAAGCAGGACAGTCAAATAATCAATGTTGCCCTATAGTGACTTCCTTTTTTTTGCCAAACAGCCTTGCTGTTTCTATTGGGATTTGACTCTGATTTCTTCCATTGATCCGGAGGGTTTCATAGACACGTGGGCTTGACTGCTGTTGCACTTTGCTGAACTTTGTGGCAGTCAAGCTCGGCTGGGCTGCCTAATGTTTTCTCTCGTTGCATATTTATCCATTGAGATGGCTGGGTTTTTCCAAAGTAGACTGATACTAATAGTGCATCAATAATGTATCTGGTGGCCTCGCAAATGAACCGTTTTGATAGACAGCAGCGCACAGTGAGTGGGAGAGTGTGGGGGGGAATGAAAGGGCCCAATTAAAACTAATAATTCATAATGTTTTCATAAAAATAACCATCTGCTGTGCTGCTATTACCAATTCATATTACAAAATACTTCATGAAAGATTTACACTGTCTGGCTGACTCCCCTTATTACATCTCATATATGTTTCTCCCAACACTATAACAGATAGCAAGATTTTTGTGATTTCACAGATGACAACACATCTAGTGCAATTTAAAATAACATCTCATTCCCACACTGTTTTGTTTCGGAATGCCATTCTTCATATGCTCTCTGCCCCCTTGTGTTCAATGCACAGAAATGCATTTCTTGGAAAACATACAAAAAGAACTAGGTGTTACCAATACTGGGTAAGTAGAGGTGGACTCCCTTGGAAAGATGGATGAGCCCCCCCACTAACAAAAGAGACTCTACCTAATGCCTTCTCCAAACGTGGCTTCAGCTCAGTTTATTTTAGTTTTTTTCAAATGCACCGTGGGTGTACCTCTATAGTCATAAGGGCAGACATGGACATCCTGACCAGGCAAAGATGAGGGATGCCTGGATGGGTACGACTTCAGACTCAGAGGATTTGACAGTTAACTTTTTTTTTGGCACTGCCCCATGTCTTGTAGGTTAAAGAATGTCTTATGCAAGCACTAAACCAAATAATGCTCTTTCAGTAAACTGCTTGTTAATACACTATGTTGTCCATTAAGCAGAACTAATTCCTCCCTCTACCATGTTTCTCATTATGTTCACTCTTTCAGAATTTAAATGAGACACTCAGGCTTTGAATATTGTTTGTGCTTTGATGCAGTTTTTTTTGGGGGGGGAAACCAATAGCAACAATTCTTCCCCCTTTTTTTTCCAAACTCACCCTTCTGCAGGAAATTAATTCGTATTGTATGACTAATGACTCACTGCTGGGGTTACAACTTGAATTTGAAATTCATCAATTATGATTTTGTCATATTTAGTTCTTGAGGGGTGTTAAAGCCATTATTTTTTGCGGTGAACCTTAACATGTGTGCTTTGCATTGGAAGAAAAAAGAACTGGCAAGATAACTGAATCACAACAAATAAAATCATTGCTAAACTTAAAATAAACTTTGAATCTTGCAGAATACAGCACAGCGACATTTGAACACCGTGAAATAAGAGGTAAAAGTCCAGTTACAGACATGCTTCAGATTGATGGATGTGGTGTTGGCAGTGAACAAGACTGACAGATTCTTCAGAGCCCTCACTGCCATCTGTGGAAGGAGTGGGGAGCAGTTATGCATGTAGATTCCCTAAGTGCTGACAGCTCACACGGCTGACGGGGATACCCGCTGTTAACACCACAGATTACAAAAGGATGATGAGAATTTATTAAGAGCCCATGCACATTCACTATTAAAGAAGAAAAGAAACGATTTGTACATAAATTCAGTTTTCAGGTAAGACGTGCTGCTGTGTGTGCATTTTTATAATTCACTATTCTCATTCAGATCCATAGTACACTTCATACTGGACCCTTTGGTGAAGTGTTCAGGTTATGGACCATCAATCTGAGCAGCAGTGGATCACTGTCCCCCTCTCTTGTGAGTCACCAGATATATGCTTTCTTTTTATTGCAAACGTTCTAAACAGAAACTGGTGATGCTACAGCTTTCCGCTCTCTGAGGTCAAATGTTGGGCTTGTTGGTTTTCTGGCCAGTGTTGCTACATGTTGACCCTTTCTGCCCTCCAGTTATGGACAGAACGAAACGCGCTCAGCTCAGCGGTGCCTGTGTGAACAGTTCAGCTGAAGTGCTGGTCCTCTGCACGAGGCACCTGATCCTGAAGGACACATTTATAACATCAGCTGGAGCCAGGAAAGCCCGGGTTTTATTGACTTCCTCCTGTGGCTCCAGTAATTGAAGCGAGTGATAACTGGGTTTCTCGCCATCCTTAACATATTGAGGAGCCCTTCGGTATGTCTAGCAAGGCATTTTATGGCCTCATCAAAGGATGCTGGAAAGCTATTTATCAACAGAAACTTCACAGTGGAGGTACTTCATCTTGAGGAATGGAGAGATTGAACAAAATTAATTATTTAATTGGTCTGAGTCTTTTCGATGCGAGCAAGCAAAATGTGGCTGCAATGGTTCAAATACATACTAACATACATTCACAGGCATTAATTCATATATGAATGCACACACCTACTGTGTGTACTGTGTCCTTTCCGAACATAAATCTGCATTTAAGCATTGCAGCATCACACTAAATTGCAACATTGTTTTTACCTATGCATAATGTTCCTGTCACTTCATGGCATTGTTACAACATATATTGTGATGGGGAAGATGGGTTTTATTAACGAGTTATACAATCATCAAAGTGCCTTTATTGTTATATAGTGGAGAATCAATTGATGGACTGGTTCATGTAGGAACCGATGCAGTACTTCTAACAAATGCTTAACAGTGTTTGTAAGATGGAGCTGATTGGAGAGCTGGATAGTCGTAACCAACCACAGCGCGTTACCAACGCATGGTTGCGATTGCAGGTCACGGAGCTCTGGCATGAGCTACTGTAGCTACAGGCACATGTTGAGTGCCAGTGAATAACTCTTATCTTGTCACCTCAGTAAATAAATAGATAACCTTGAATTTAAACTCCATCTTTAAACTCCCTAAACAATGCCTTGGTGTATGATTCACAGAACTGACAGTTAACAGGATCAATCAGTGGTTCAAGCAGACATTGATTTCGTTTTTAATGTTGTTTGAATTTCTGCAGAACCGAAACAGGGCTCTGTACAGAATTCTATAGAGCTGTTCCAATACAGATTCTGATATTTGGGTTACAATATCAGTTCCAAATAGATACCAGCGCATTTAAAAATTAACAAAATATACCATCTATTTTAAAAGCTGCATGCTACTTGCCCTCTTTCGAGTTTATGATTGCTTTTAATGTTTTATGGCCTGATGCAGGGGGCTATTTGTTTATGTCATATCAGTTATGAGAAATATGAAATGTTCTGGATTGTTGGGCTCATTTTGTATATACAAAACAAATTGCATTAGGTTAATTGTAATTTCTTTTTCATTTGCAAACCGCGTTGTGAACAGTTTTCAAAACATTCTCTAAGTCCGCTCCTACTTGTTGCAGGTGCAAAGCGGTGGCACAAAGATGATCAATTCTGTGGTAAATCATCTGTCCACATGTCCTTTGTTATCAACCAGTTCTGGAAGGATGATGAATTGAGCACTGAACGTTTATTTTTGATATTTTTGATGTCAGACACTGCCTGCATGCATTTTGCCTTTCTGTCCCTCTGAATTTATATAAAACTAATGTTCACATAATAAATATAGATGTTTTACCTCTCATGCATGCTCAGTGCAGGTTACTGGACCCTGTGCATGACTCAACTCTGTGCCAAAAGTGAAAAATAGTAGTTATTTTGTGAACAGTCTGTGTGGACGTCTCCGTCTGCTATTTTGGCTCATGTGGGTGCAGCAGTGCAAAGTCGAAAGGGGTTGGGTGAGTGAATGTAAATTGGAGTGTATGCTGATGAATCAGTTCACTCGGATACAGTCAGCTCACTGGTCCCATTGCTGTGACCCAGCTGAGCGGGTTACCATGAAGCATGACAACAAAAGCTCAATCAAACAACAAAGAGGTGCTTCTTCTCCAAATCATGTTGTTATCGGGGTGGTGCAGGGTGACACAGTCTGAACACACGAAACAAAATGTGTTCCAAAATGTTTGGCGTAACATTTAATCTAATATAAAAAGTACTACAGTATTTCAAAATCTGTTTTTATAGAAAAATACCATGTACTGTTCTCCATTGTCCAACAATCCTCCATCTTTGGGAGGTAGAATGTGTGATCAGATAATGACCCATTATTTTATAAATAATATATTTGATTTCAAAGATCAGGTTGATATTCACCATAAATGTTGCTTATTGGCCCTTAATTAACTTCTGTACATACATGTGGTGCATAGGCTGGTGTATTCAATCCTTCATGACCGAATGAACACAGCTTTCCATTGCAATATTCTATCAAAAAATTGGAGTAAATTAGGGTAAAGTTGGCCTATTAAACCTTTTCTCTTGTCATTTATACTGTAATATTTACAACTGTTTTCATCTGTGGAAATTGCTTATTTTTCTAACCAATGACACTGAGACCCTCTTTCAAGTTTATCATTGTAATTCTGGTTGAGATGCGATCCATACAAACACCTTCCTTCTTTTGTAGTTTTACAATGTGAGGGGTAAAAGGGCTACTTTCATGGACTGTGATGTTAACCCTCGTGTTGTGTTCGGGGCTCAAGTGACCTGTTTCAAGTTAAAATATTTGATAACTACCATATAGTTGTTTATATTGGAACAAGACTAGAGCGAATTTAATCCCATTTTCAACTTAAAAATATGTGATGTCATGTGTTTTGGGATATAGAATAACATTTCAACAGGAGTGTATGGTTATGAATGCATTATAAGTTAGTATTACTGTAGTTAAAGCAATATTCGATGTTAGTCATTGTTTTTTAGTGTTTTGGACTGAAAGCTTTTAAAACAGCGTGTTGGTTTTTCAAACATTATTTGTGGTAAAAAAAATAATAATAATAATAATAATTAAATTAATGCCTTAGAGAATGTTTGTATGACCCCATGCATTGTGCATCTGCTTGAGGTTAATAGGATTATTTTTCATTGCTAGTGACTCAACAGATTCTCGGTGAGAGGCTGAAGTTGTTTTGTATGCTTTAGGCTTTTTCTACCTCCACCTCTGCAAAAACCAAGGTGGAAAAGTGTAATGATGATGATGATTTCTATTATGTGCGCCTCTCAAGGTGCACGGAGTGAAGATATTTACAACATTATTAAAAATAAATAAAAAAGGAAATATCATCATCTTTAGGTCCAAGCCCATCCCATTGGCCTCGATATTTCTGAAAAAGTAATTAATATTCATATTATATTTAATTATATAATATGATACAAATAACAATCACAGAGAGTGGAAACATTTATCTAACGCCAAAACAAAATATTTAAAGCAATAAGCAAAACCAGAAGAGTGCAAAAAAAGCCTACTTAGTATATTTCCATAACAATTCTTCTGAGCCAATTTTGAATGCACACAATAGCGTGAGTGAGAGATTTGAGTGTATGGCTAATGTATAAACTTGTAATTCCATGTTTTGGGGGTGTACACGATTAGTGGAATGCATTATAAGCTTTAAATAATTGAGCAGAACATTTTTACCTATTTTCCTGTTGAGAGCATTCAGATCCCCTGACCTGATTCAAAAGCTTTAAATGTGATTTTGCAAGCAATATAATATCTAATGTCTGTTTTAAACAAAGTGAACCCAAATTATGTTCTTAAACGATATGATTAAAATTTGTAAATATGTCTGATGAGTAATTATCCAATTGGCCACACCTTCTATAAAATCGGATATAGTGATCATTTAGATGACATGGAACATTATCATTGGCTTACCGATATCCATCCATAAAGGCTTGTGGGTTGGGTCGTGCACTGATTATTGTTTTGCTTTGAAACAGAGATTAATTAAACCCATTCTGTTGTAACAAGCAACTCAATGTGGTGTTATCAAAAATAGCTCTATGCTAAACACATGAGAGCCGCTGTGCATTGGGAATGTGGCTGCATCCAAAGTAAGGCTAAAACAAGGTTGATTGAAGGGAAAATAATGGTTTAGGGTTAGGGTTAACTGGTTAACTGGTTAACTGGTTATATATTAATTAATGGGGAGCACATTTTGACAAGGGAAGATTGATAAATCTGATGTTTCCATAGCCTCTAAAATGAACATGAAAATGTAGTGGTGCCCAACACTATTGGTGCTCACTGTGAGAGTCGGGAAAAAATATGGCGCGGCTTTGATTGAGAAAGACTTGGCCCCTAAAAATCCAGCATATTATATATAAAATGGGGAGCAAAGGTCATTATTTCATGCTCAAAACATATTTTTATTTATTTATCTCAACGGAACCAGTTTCAGCAGATGTATGTTGAGTGTATGTTTTGGTGCTATCCTGATCAAATTTAATTGGATACATTAATACAATAAAATACACAGTACAATCACGTGTGCACAATGTGTCCATCATAGACAGCAGAATGGTTGTGGTTTAAAAATGCTGTATTAGTGCCTGCTCTTCACTCTTCTACAAGCCAGTTCTTAGTCTAAGTGTTGTGCTGTAGCAATCCCTTTTAACATAACGAGACTACTTTAACTAGAACAAGAATAATGTATATACAAATGCAGAGATTTAAATTACAAAAAAGAAAATGTAATAATACAATCTCACCTCATTTTCTTGGGCCTTGGCTGAATTTAACAAACGGATTTGTAGTTCCTTTACATATTGGTGATACTGTTTATAATCAGAGGAAACTGCTGGTCAGCTGGCTTCAAAGACCTCTGTTTCTTTACTGGCTTTCAGAGACAGAAATCTTAATGATGGGTGCCCTGGCACATGGTTTGATTCTATACCAGGACATCGAGACTGAATGTCCTTCAGTTTTTACTATGACCATCAAACTCTCACAAAGTATGTTCTTGAAGAGAAGCTGTAACCATTAGAATGGATTCCAAAGGCAATAGGTTGTCAAAACCGACAATAGTTTTATGACATCCACATAGAGAAACTTCATAAGCTACACCTCCGGCTTTCTAATCTTTGTCTGTATAGTGAGTTTGTCCCAAACACTCATCATTTAAGCAAATGCTGAGTAAACAAACCTCCTCAAAGCTGCAAAGCCATCTATGATGCAGCAGGAAAATAATAATAACACCATACTCCTGCAGCACCCACATTGTCACCTGGAGATGTTGTTGCTAATTTGTGAGCTCAAAAATGACATTCATTAATACAATCAAATATTCCTTTTAAATTAGCTTCTCAGTTTAAGCTACCTCTGCAAGAGATGTGTCCGATACTTGAGCGGTTATGTAACATTACGTTGTGGAAATTGTATCATGTACTGAGACTAAATTGGAGTTGGCTCATTTACCCAGCCAAGGGTTTGGTGAGGAGTGCATTGGACCAGAACTGAATGGAATACCATACATCCCTGTCCATGTTTTTGAACTACAGTTTATTTTTGTTACACCAAAGTGAATTAATGAAGACAATTTCCAAAGCTGTTTTTTAGATTAAAACTGAGAGCTGAAAAGAGATAAACTATTTAATATAATGTACAGAAATAAACACTGGGGAGGAAAATGAAGTACAAGGAAGAAGAAAGGATGACATCACAACCTCACTCATTCTGTAACCACTCACCATCCCAAGTTCTGATAAGAAAAATAACACGGAGGTAATCTTTTTCATCCATATTTCCAAAAGGCTCCCGTACCACAAATGTGCAATCTGTGCTGCATTGCAATCAGGACCATAATGCGAGCAATTAGGTATAATGATTTAGCAGGTACATGATACAGAGAGAGGGAACGTCATATAAAGCCGCTGGCTCACCAAGTTCTGCCTTTTAAAGATGATCATAAAGGTTGAGGTAAAACACAGTGGGAGGCATAAATCTGTGCATTAAGTCGACAAGACGGTGGAGCTGGTCATTGACTTCCGGAAGCACTCACCCCCCTCACCCCCCCACTCCACATCAACAACACAGCTGTTCAAGTGGTGGTCAAGTTTCTGGGCACCACCATCTCCAGTGACCTGAAGTGGGAGACCCACTCAACAAAAGTCATCAAGCGGGCACACCAGCGGATGTTCTTCCTAAGGATGCTGAGCAAGTTGAATGTCTCCCCGAAGGTTCGCCTCCAATTCTACAGAGCCACCATCGAGAGCGTCCTCACCTCCTCCATCACCGTGTGGTTCCCAGCTTCCTCTGCCCACAGAAAACACAGACTGGAACGCGTCGTGCGAACAGCCAGCCGTCTCACGGGTCACCAACACATGCCTGTGAGTGTTCTGTACGATTCCAGATCCAGGCAGCGGGCCAGCAGGATAGTGGGCGACCCGACTCACCCGGCACACAGCCTGTTCAGAACCCTCCCGTCAGGCCGCAGGTTCAGATCCGTCAGGACCAGAACCACCAAGCAATTGATCAGTTTCTTCCCTCAGGCCATCTCCCTCCTCAACAAGAGACCCTTAACCCATCATGGGCACTGATGACAAAACCAATCCCTCATGCACTGCATGCCTGTATTATGTTTAATCTATAATAACATTCAGAACTATATATTGCAGTATGTAAATGACAATAATCATGATTGATCATGAATTGTACTCATGATTACTGCTAACATCAAAGTTCTTATCTCTTTAATTTTTGTCTCATGTTGTATGTTTTATGTGTTTATTCACTGATGCTGTACACCAAGTTAAATTCCTGTGTACCTGTACATTTGGCCAATAAAGCGATGATTCTGATTCGGATTCACCTAGTCGTTCACATTATCCATTCAGTGCAGTTAATTCCTTTTCATTTATATATGTTATGGAATAAACATTGAATATAATAAAACTGTGACGTTGTATTGTGCTTTAGTGTGCCTTGTTTTGCAGCTACTTTGGGTTCCTTCCACCGCTTTCATCTTTTGCTAAAAACTGTGGTGCTCTGACGGCTTGTCACTGCTAAAAATGATTGGCAAGAGAAGCTTAAAAAATATTAAACGTTGTAAAAAGGCTGGCAAACGGTCAGGCTTCGTTAGAGGACACACAATAGATGGGACGGAACATACTGGGCATGTCTTCCTTTGCAAAATAGTCACATTTATTTTTCATATCAACAACAAATTACCTCCACCAATGGATTAAGTTGGGAAATATGGAGCCCCGAGGGTGCAGACACACAATCATAACAAATAGGCAGCATCTGCAGAAGCAAGTGAACATAAGCTTTGGTAAATAGACCATCAGCAGTCACTTGCTTTGTCATTCAGTGACATGCCTGTCGAACAAGATGAATTGGACCAATGCTTTGTGATTACACTTCAACATGCAGATGGCTGACCACCGTCACTGTGAAAAGTGAGTGTTAACGTCAGACTAAATGGCCTCTATAGTGAAACTGTCATCCTTGCCTGTAGTTTAAATAATGTTTTTCATTTGTCAACCAGTGTTTGCGTGTGTTTATGAAGCCTTTCCACTGTACTAAACCAAGACACCTTCTCTTGAATATATTCATGAAGTCAAGGATGAGTTTGGAACTTTCTTTTTTATATCAGATATTATTTTTTCCCTGCACTGTACTACAAAGCTGCTGCAAGAATTGTTACTTTCAACTAACATCTTGTTACATTTCTTTGAAAAATAAAATGATATATCTAATCTCTGCAAATAATTGTAGTCTGTTATGTCCTTTCAAAGTCAGTTCCAATATTGAGGCAATAAATCTATGATTTGAAGTAAAAGAGGCCGGTGCATAGGTACACACAGAGTTGTTGTTTTCTATTTAATGTGCTTTTCTTTCATGTTCAATACCTTAAAGCTCTGCTGTTTCTGCTGATAGCCAGATTTTCATGGCGTTGATTCTGAATGTCAGGAATCATCAAGTCTGGTGAGCACTCACCACAAATACATGCAGACTGTATCAAATGTGTTTGGCTTTTAACTTTTCAAAGGCACGTGATATTGAGGAGTTCAACACTTCAGTGAGCTTATTTAGTTTCATGATTTTTTTTTTCACATCCACATGCTCAGTTAGACCCTTTCATCTCGAGGAAGACAAAAGACACCTTCAATTGCTGCCTTTATTTGGGAAAAACAGTTGTTGCTGCACAGCTGCAGTTTTGTCATAGTGTCCTGACCTTTTATTTAGTTTAAATTGATGTTTTGTCAAATGTTGAATAATGAGTCAAAGGGGGTGTGCCATGGACAGGTCTCGAGCCTATCACGGAGACAAACAGCCATTCATGCTCACATTCACACCTACTAGCAAGTAAGTGTCTCCAGTGTGCTTGGCTGTGGGAGGAAGCCAGTAAACCTGGGGAGAAACCACACAGGCACAGGGAAAACATGCAAACTACACAGAGTCCTGGTCGAACTGGGATTCAAATAAGGTGTCTTCTTGCTGTGAGCCACACGCGCTAATCACTGCACAACTGTGCCGCACTAATTATTTGCAGCTGGTAAATTAACATGGCCCAAGGAGGAGATAGAGGCCACCAATATCAAGACAAGAAAGTCACCCTACATCCAGCAACCTGAGGCTGTACACTAATCAGAAGGATGGAGGCCGAGGACAAGTGTGCATCAGAGGATTAGGATTTAGGATGAAAAAAAAGGACTACATCAGGAAGATGGCCTCAGGTGATGAGTCTAAGTTGCAACAGAAACCCAATGATTATGATGAGGAGGAGGAAGATGACCAACAGGGAAAGACAAGCCAGTACATGGCAGCTGGGACAAGTGCTGAAAGAACAACTTGAACTGAGGGACGGAGGGTCAAATCCAGTGTGGTCCCCACAGTAGTAGGAGCATCAGGGGCTGTGACCCCAATACTAGGAGAGCGGCTTCAGCAGATTCCAGGAACATCTCAAAGATAGTCCGGAAGAGCGCAGCACAGGTACTGACTATAACCCACCAACTCCCATGCCTCTAAAGGACTGAGTCTGAAGTGTTTTATAGATATATGTATATATATACACAGTATATAATGAATATGGTGTTTGCATATATTTAACCAGAGTTTCATGATTTGCTTTAAAGTGAATAGATCCTATAACTGTCTATTCTGAAGTTATGGGTTCATGGCTGGTGCTTGGTTATTCCTCATCTTACCCCCAGCACCAAACTGCTTTAGTGGCTGCTGCAGCTTGAAGACTACAATAAATATCAGTGCCTCATACATAGGTGTGGCGGAACATTTCATTTTGAATTTGACATTAATGGCACTCATTTGTATCCTGTGTTCTGTGAGACTGTATCACACTATCTCTGGTCCTGGTTCTGTAGCTTCACTGTGCTGTGAGTCTGCATGCTGCTGATAGGATGTCACATTTATTGTCACAGCTTTTTTTTTGTTGTACCTCTTTTAGCTTCTCCCTTTTCTGAAATGGTCTCTTTTATTTTCACATTATGATGTGACATTATTTTTACGTCACATCACATCTGTTAATCTATGACCAACCTTCTACATCACTGTGCTTGTTGTGTGATCGTGATTGTATTCATGGGGTTGTTGTGTTTGTCTTGATTGTTGCTGCACAATGAAAAGCCTGGTACAACCTGTAATCTTCCAATGCTTCCTGATTCTCTCATCCAGGTAGCCAGTTAGAGCTTTCTGTAAAATACAATTGTTCCCATCCTTCTTTCTCACACTAAGAGTCAGAATAGCATCTGTGAAATTTCAAGTGGGGCACATGTTCTATGATGTCTCAATAACTGTTGTTTGATAAATATTAAAATAAAATGAATAAATATTTGAGGACTACAATGCCTTTTAGAGCAAAAGTCAGGTGTAAGTTTATCATCATGAACACTGCTGGATCTAGTCCAAGCTGTATATGAGTTTAATGAAAACATGTTCCCAGTTTCCCCTATCAGACACAAGAAAATGCAAAAGCAAACCTTCTAACATTAAAAAAAACTTGAAGGAAACATCAAAACGATCAAAAATACTTTTCCCATTGTGTTATTAATCCCTTGAATGCACCCTGATTATCTCAGAGGTTATAGACAGAATAGAAACCATGCAGACGTCTCTGCTGGTCGTTTCAGGACTCACAGTTTTACTTTTTACAAGTTCAAATCCTCCCTGCGAATATCTGCACGAGAGGAAAAAAAAACCTGAAAAGCAGCCTGCTGCAGAAATGTCTCCCTCTTTGCTTGTACTTCATATCTCTGCTGAAGACAAACAGCCCGCGGTGAGTGTGTAAATGAGCTTTCTGTCTGTGCAACACTCCAACCTGACAAAGCTCGAGGTATCCACCCGGACCAAGACAGGAAGCGTGCGCAAACTACCCTTTCACATTAGGGGCACCGCCGCTTGCAGGCGGCAGTGTCCTTTACTCTGACACCGCCCACACCGGACGTGTGGTGTCGCTGGGCGCGCACTTTGTCCGTCGCAGCGCGTGCCAATAGGCTCTCCGTTGAAGGAGGGACTTTGTGGAGCGCCGCTGCGTTGGTGGATGCTGTGCAGTCAGAGAGGAGAGCTGGAGACTTGAACGACCACTTTTTTTCCAGGATCTTTCACACACTCCCAGGCTAAAATATATATTTTTCCCTCCTCCTCCTCCACCCAGACGGCACCATCGAGCGGACCGACAGATCGATTGAACATGCAGAACCCCGTGTATTGGGCCGTGCTGATCGGGATGACCGTCCTGCTGATGGAGCAAGGTAAGTCCTGGAGCTTTGCTTCATCCCTTTTGGAGCACTTGTCATCGTGTGTGTTGGTGGGTCAGTGTTCGTGTGTGTGTGTGTGTGTGTGTGTGTGTGTGGGGGGGGGGGGGGGGTTTTTCCGCCGGGGGGGGGGGGGGGGGGGGTCTTTCCGCCAACCTCTGACTCGAGGAGGCTTGAAGTATTAGCCCGCGGCTTAAATTAAGCGATTAGTGAAGTGCAGCCAGTGGCGAAGACGGATTCAAAGTAGCAGACCGTGTGCGCTGAATGTTATTTTTACGGCAGTTATAATTGGCCACAGCCTCCTCTCCTTCTGCAAAAAAAACTTTAATCCCGCCACGTCAAATCAACTCGGCGGTGTCAGTGTTGCTTCAGTTGTGCATTTTCACGTTGGAAAAACAATCAAATCTAGAACTATTGTGTGGTTGACGATTGTGTCCGTGAGTCCGTCAGTTGCCCTAATGCACCTGCACCGTACGAGTGTCCCTTTTCCATTTATTGTGGCGCCTGTGGCGCCAGTGGCTGCCCGCGGATCATCCAGACACACGTCAAATCTCCGCGGACTGCTGGTCTTTGCTGCAAAGTTGATTAGGCGTTAGTTCTTAAGCCATATTGACTGCGTGCTCAGGTCATCCAAGTTAAGCCGTGTGTTTCTCCGGCCAGGCTGCTTCGTGGTGGGGGAACGCAGTGGAGCGGCTCAATGTTTCGGACTTTGTTTACACCTTTATTAACATTACAAATTATAGCAAAAAGATAGGCGCGTGCACAAACAAAAATCCCAAATTAATTGAATAATGCGTTTGTCGGTTTTAGTAAACGTAGTGTGTATTACGTTGCTCTTCCCTCTACGTCTTCAGTACACAGCGTAGTAGGTTCTCAAGGAATATGTATGCTGAATGAAAGAGGGAAAGAGGGTGGTCTTTGCTCTTTAGATCCACAAAACACTGTTGTCCCTAGCCACAGTCACAGCAACATTCTTGCACATGGAGCTAAATGTATACACAAATTAAAGTTGAAAGTAGGGGTCAGAAGTTCACCCCCTCCATAGTGGTTTTATATGTTCTAATTGAAGTGTGTTGACTTGAGAATGTTGTCTGTTTTCTTTCTCTTTTTCTTTTTTCTTTACCATGGACATGTTATATCTGCATATTGGTACTTCGTTGGGGCTGCACTAATACTATGAGCATACTGCTAAACTGAAACTCAGATGGGATGTGGCTTTTGGCATAGAAAGCTCAGAAAGAAACTGCGGCACAGAATCTGTTTTTTTTTCTTAAACTAATTATGTTCTTGAAATGTGCCAGTGGTTAGAAAAATATGGAATAAATCAAGGGTCCAGAGCAAGCTTGTTTTAATCCCACTTGATGGATTTCAGCGCATACTGTCGCTGTCAATACCTTATCTCATTGCATCCCCACAAAGAAGGATAGTCATTATGAAATCAAATTGTCAGTTTACCTCACAATATTTTATAAAACAATTATACCATATACTGTATATATATACCTGCAACAAATCATTATGACGTGTCACTGCACTGTTAAACTGTCTGCTTTTAATCCACCTGGAAAACAAATGTCTCTTTCTTGCCCATTTTAAGTCCAAGCTGTTTCTCCAGACAGCATCAAAATGTGTCATTTGCATATCAGCACATATCTAGCGGAATGAGAGATGTATTAGATTAGATGGAACCTAAATGGTCCCCATGGTGAAATTGGGTCATTGCAGAATCAGCATTGGGCAAAGATAAGGAACGATGCAAATATAGTGAATATTTGTGAAGATAACAAATAAACAGAGTCAAAGAACACATAAATAGATAAACATTTGTGGCTTTACAGCTGAACAGATACATCAACAGTTCTGGTTAAAATATGGCAATATTAAATCCCTACAGTCATTTTTGGGGTTGGGATTTGATATGGCAGAATTGTATCAAATCTATTAAACTTGATTATTATTTATCTTTACATTTTTGAGTGGCTTTTGAAATCACTTCATTTACATTTGCAAGGTCACATAGAGGTTGTCCTGAAGGAAGCTAGTCATAACACAGGAAAAAGGACATGACTTAAGCATCTTCTAAAAAAAGTAATTTGCATTTTGCTGATAAAACAAGGGGAATGTTTGTTTAGGGATATTTTAGTGTTGGATACTTTTTAGTGTTAATAGTGTCTAAAATGTAATTACCAATTGAAAACGAATTTAAATAATATGGGCTTAACCGCAAAGTATGCTGTCATGACTTGTAAAAAAAGATGGGCTGTGTGTCTGTTTCTAAAATAGAAAGTAGCCCTTATTGTAGCTATTGTGGGTTTTGTCCAAAACTTCTAATCAAGTATTTTTTCCCTGACAATATTGAAAAAAATACTTCTTTGTCTTTCCTCCTTCTCCTTTCTATTTACAATTTTCAGGACACTGTTGACAGCGCGCACTCAACAGCACAGTGTCACACAGTGTTCTTTTTCATATTCAGCTGGAAAATAATTCAAGGGTTAGCCTTCCAGTGCCCCCCACTGAACTCTGTCCTGCTGCTTGGTTCACCACAGTCAAACATACACAAGGTGTGTGTAGGCTAGAATGATCAGTTTGCATAATTTTGTGTTTTTTGTAACAATGCAGCTGGCTTAATTCTTAGTAATTCTTGGTTTTTCTGCGCTTCAGAGTGTTTCCTTAAGGCAGGTAGGAGGATCTGAACCCGAACTGTTGATCATTTTGTGAGAACAAATTAACAGTGGTCAACATGTGAGAGGCTGGTCGACATTGGGCATATTTGTTTACATATTTTTGAAAAAGGAAAGGAAAAATCTAACATGCACAAAAAACAGGAAGAAGAGCATTTCTTTCTTGAGTGTCAACGCAGCATAAGATTAACACTGGTAATGAGTCAGCCTCATTGTCTAAGTGGGCTGCTCTACCCTCTCTCTCTCTCTGTGGCTGAGATAGGACAGTGTTGGCTGTGTTGCCAGGATGCAACACAAACTCTTGAGTTTTTTGGCTGAGAGCCTCAGAGGTCCGCATATTGTACCCTTGTCCTTCCATCAGTTCGTGTCAGCCAAAGACAAGACTTATAGTTGAGCTAGATGGAAATTCGGAGCAACAAATGTTCTTGGGAGACCAGCCGTGAGAGAGCAGAGATGGATACAGCTGGTGGTATTGGGAGCTATGGTGTGCTTGTTGTATGCAGCCTTTTGTTTAAGACATTGAGATCATTGAGGATGTGTAGTGTGGTCTGTTATCGCAGGGATGCAGCTACAAAAAAAGTCATGCGGCACAATGTACGGGCAGAGCAAACAGGTAAGCTGTTGTGATATGAAATGGTACGAGTGAATGTCATGTGACAATGAGATACTACTGAAGCACTTCTTTAAAGCCTCACACACGCTTTACATGAGGATCTATCGGTGTATTTCCATATGAAACGCTGGAATGCATTTTTTTCTGATGCACTCTCCCTGAACCCTTCTCATCTGCACCAAGTGATTCACTTATTATTATTATTATTATTATTATTATTATTATTATTATTATTATTATTATTATTATTATTATTATTATTATTATTATTATTGCATGCAGAGCAATCTTATGGTATGTCTGACTTTAGTCAGCCTGCAGAAGGAACTGTTGATCGAGGTCACCTGAGCGCCGGCACGGTCTGTGTCACCCCACTGGTATATGCTTCAGTGACAGAGCTAACTGACACCATGTCACACATGCGGTCATGTGCACTCTCTAAACTGTTGTTTTTTCACATCTCATAACACATCTCATACAAACATTGTCGGGAGGCTTTGTGCTTTCACTGTGAGTGCATCATAACTGAATTCGTTCAATATGTTTGGCTCAATAATCATTTAACATTGTGCAGATACTCACTTTATATGTTAATTTGTAATTCATTTAGACTAATAACACTACCAGACAGGAAGCATTGTGCACTATGGCTGATTTTGCTAATCCTGAGATGCAATTTATTTTCCCGAATGATAATCAATTGGTCGGAATTTAGTCAAGCAAGATTTGCTCTGGTTGACTACAACTCTAGTACTTGAAATTGCTGGAAAACAGACTTAAAGTGGCTGCCGTTTTAAATTCAAACATGACTTTGGACAGCATTTTTAAGTTTTTTACCGACAAATGGTCAGATGTTGCATTAAACCATGGTGTGAATAACATAGTAATGGAAATTAGTTTCTTCTTTGATACTCTCTGTACACAAAGTACATGCTGGCTCATGGCTGCGTTGCATTATGCTCTATTGAATCTGCAGGCAGTACAGTAAAACAATATTTTGGGTTAAAGGGAAAATAGCAAAGTGAGGTTAGAGGTCATCTGGAAACAATTTAATTTCTTAAAAAAATATTCTAAATACACGCAGCGATCATAATTTTGTATCACAAAACAGCTTCATCGCTCAACGCATGACAGCTTTTTCCTCAGTAAGCTGAATTCGAAAAAGTGCCACTAAGTTGCTGTTGTTGCTACTGTACATATATAAAACCAAGGTTTATGTTTGTTTGTAATGTTTGCTATTCTCTTTCTGATATTGTTCAGAGAACACACATCTATTGTGCATGTGTGTTAATGATAATAATACTAACATTTATTTATACACAACCTTTGATGTAAGAAATCCATCGCACATTGCTTTAAAGCAATGGAATGACATTCAGAAACTGGGAAAATGAGCAAGACAATTTTAATTTAACAAAAGAGAATTGTTACTGCAGCCGCTGTGGCAAAATGTAATAGCAATGATGAATGGCTTCTTTAAAGTCCAAAAATGTGATTTTAATTAACATTTTAAATTAAATTGAGTCAAATTACATTGTATGAAGCAAACATTTGGGAAAGGTTTTGAATTCTCTGTAAAAAGAATTGTATACTGCCCCTATATAAATTCTACTTTTATTTAGTAATATTTGGATCTTACATAAAATTCAAATTTACAAAAACCCATTTGGCTCATTTTCATGTATCACCAATTGTGGCCACATTCAACACAATAAAGCCCTCAGTAGTGCTAGCAGTGGAAGCCCAATCACGTGACGAGAGGAGAGTGACCACGAAGGTGACAAGGGAAAAATGCTAAAGCTCCCATTTGGCAACATTTCAGATTGAGCCTGATTCCAAACGGATATCTGGGCACATTAAAGAGACACACACTCTCTCATGCACCATAAATACACAGAGAAGGGCAGGTGCTATACTCACTTCTCCATTACATAACAACGGTTACTCTGACAGTCCACTGGCTTCTCCTATTGCTGCTGAGTTTGGAAAAAAAATCAGTTAATAATAAGTCAAATGTGTAAACATGAGAGGATGACATTGTATATCCTATTGGTCAAAGGTGACTGATGTAACCTCACTGTGACAGCATTATGTGCTGTAAAAACCCTTTTCTGGTTGTTAACGCAGAACCGAGGTTGGATTATTTCCTGCGGTGCACTCATTCTAGTTTTTCCAACTGTTGTTCCACAGCTGAGTCAAGAGTTTGTATTTTATATCAACTATGTCTTCCAATTAAACCTCATGATGCTTCTATTCACAAAATAACATTAAGGAAATTAGACACATTATCAGATGATGAGTATCTATTACTGAGGGTTGTTACTGCACAGATGTGAAATGACCAATTTACCTGTTTAATGGAAACAAAAAGAGGCACTATTTGTTTTCTGAAAAGGCAAATTGCAAATTGGAGTTAATTGTTATCCAGTTTTCGTTTTCATTTTTGTGGTGGGAAGCAATCTATGCATCCAAATCAATTTCACTTTTGAGTGTTTTCGTGTGTGTGTTTTCAATGTTACAAATCACAAATGAATGATTTCTGATATGTACAAAGTTTATGAAGACATTTAATTGAAGTCTGATTGATTCACTTGTACTTAGTTTGAGTCAACACTCAATTGTGCTGCATTGTATATGGAATTGATAATTTAGCAAAAAAGGAAAACAACATATCCCAGGAGATGATGAGAAACACATATTTCTCAAATATAATTGGATTATTACTGTATACCCCATCTCTACCTTCAATTGTACAACATGGCAAAAAGCTTGAGACTGGAAAAAAACAGACAGACAGATACGCAGACGTCATCCAATAGAGGAAACTTCAGAAAGGAAAATACTTGAATTTCAAATAGTGTAAACATTTCTGCATTAATGTCATGGGCAGAAAAGGCTGTGTCAACATTTTGTGCTGTGAAATAAATTCCTTGCTCCTGGCTTCTCTCTTGACTTCTGGGACATGCGGTGTCATCACGCAGTGGCAAATACCTAAAGTTTCACAGAAGTAAAGGCTGATCCTATTGAGCGTATTCAACACCCGTTGGTGGCCAGAAGGGACCTTGCCAGGGAGGGCTGTTTAATAAGCAGCAGGGATAGTGACTTCAAACTGTGTCCATTCAGCAGGTTGTTGTGTCTGAGGAATTCTGCCTCCTTGAGAATCCAACAGCTCGCACTTGCACATTTTCTTTTTCTAAGAGGAGCAGCTTCACCGCAACACTGCCGGGTGTACATGCGTTTACTCTGGGGTGAACGAGAATGCCAAAGGTTGTTTTTATCAGAATTACAAAAAGCTCTTCAAAGTTGTAAGAGTTAACAGGAGCTAATGTGAAGAGACAAAAAGCACAGAGTCAAACATTCCAAGTTGCCAGACATTTACAACTTTGGTAAGAGCATTATTTATGAAGTAGTTGCAGAATATGCTGTGGCAGGTTATGCATCGTATCACTAGTGTCTTATTTACATAATCCGAGCTGTTAGTTTTCTTTTTCTAAAGCTCAAAACAATATGACCAGACTGACGAATGAGTCATTGTCAGGACTTGATATAAAATCTGTTGAAAGTAAATTTAAGGTTGTGTAATTTTCAGGAAGTCTTTTGGTGTCTTGTGTGATTGGTTAATTAGTTAATTAAGTAAATGTAATTAATCTTGAAGGTTGCACTGGGCGGGTGTGGTTAGTATTTCGTCATGTACTGGTGAAGTGGGATGCATCTCTGGAAAACATGTGTTTATTTTTGGGGGGTTTTGGATTAGGTACTGTAAGTTAATGGTCTGTCAAACGTAAACGCACCTCTTCTCTCATCTTAGTTTGTCAAAAAAAATTACTTACCGTGAGCAACATGGCAGAGCAGCTTAACATGTGACCTGTGATTACAGTTACAGCATGAAGGCAATATATGCAGCACATAAATAGTATTGCAAAGTATGTCATAGTGGTTGATGGCAGTTAATAGGAAATGTCAAAATTGGTTTAGAGTTGCAATCGAAAGAGAGTTGCTGCTGGAAACTGGAGCCACTGCAGCCATGTGTCGGGTTGAAATCACAGCCAATGCTTTGCATTGTGGGAGTAGAAAAAGCTTTGGGAGCTGCACATTAAAAAAACTGAAGTGGAATTGGTCTTTGGAGGCCTGTTTCATGCTCCTAGGGAAAAAAAAAACAATGTGAGCCAGTCGGACTGAGTGGTCCATGGATAATGACATGAGCTGAAACAATAGTTTATTGAGCGTGACACAAAAGGTGTACACTGTAAATAATGGCTGATATCCCCAACATGAACCCTGTGATGAGCAAAAAAGCTCTGTGTTGCCAGGGTGACCTTGCCACGATATGGGAAATTCCATTGTCTGCATTATAATCAGCTTACCTGTAGTGCTTGTGTGCAGAATGTGTAATGGCTTCCTTTTCTGTGTGTGCTCAACTATCACCTTCTTTTGCCTGCACTACTGATACAATCAACATCTTTCTGCTGCTATTCTTTATCCACATGATTGTGTCTACTTCAAGGCCTTTTCAGGCGCATTTATAGCTTGAAAGACGCTAAATCTTCCATAGCTTCTCTTTATCAGATTTGAAATTTCAAGGGAAGGAAACATATATTGAATTTAAGTGGGAAGACCGTAGATTCCCAGAATCAATCATACACCTTCCCCTTACTCTATGCTTGACATCAGCACTTTGATGAAAATGACACTCGAGAGCAAGGGGTGTCGCACACTCAGAGACTTGATGTGTACTTGAGTACTTAACTAATGTAGTGGTATGGTTGCAATTTAGGAGCAGATCGCCAAATGAGTGGTTAGCAAGCATGTGATGTATGGAATAATCTGTGTGCAATTACAGGGGGCTTGACTGGGCATTTGTGTCAAGCATGAGAGATAATATTTCAATTAATGCTTCATTGATTGGGCTGTAAGGCCCTTGGCAAAAGCCTTCGGTCGAATCTGCGGGAATGTTAATAGGAATGGGTGAGACTCCTGAGAGAGGGAATCCTCAGTGAAGATTTCTATGTCGATTTTTTTTTTTCTCTTAAAAAAAACCTCAGCAGCTCATCATTCCATCGTCTCACTCGTTTTTTTTGTCTGTGCATCCCCTGCTGTATATTGTATAACTACTGTGGATCGGGGATGTGTCTCGTGTCAATTTGATGTTTTTAATGTGTCCAACATTCCATGCTGCATCACAAGTAGCCTCTCGTAGGACACCTATGAACAATAAATTCTGGATTTTCCACAGGAGGTCAGGGTGCGATGATGTTATCAGAGTCACTCCCCTAGCCTTCTGATTGATGAATGCAAAGTTAATAGATCAATATAACTGATATAACTTCTAAAAACCTACAGGCTCCCCTAGCGTAAAAAAAAAAGCGGATAAAAGAGAGAGAGAGAGAGAGAGAGAGAGAGAGAGAGAGAGAGAGAGAGAGAGAGAGAGAGAGAGAGAAGAAACAGAAAGGAGCCTTAGCAGGCTCTGTATCTCATTTTTTGTCGTGCATATATAGATGTCATGATAGTCATGCTTCATCTATTCAGGTGAAGCACCCAGGCACACTGCACCATAGAGGACTATAGTGCAGACCATGTGAATAGACAAGCTTACATACACAACTATTTGAGATGATGTTGCGTTTTGGTGTCTGAGCCCGTGTGACCCGCTTGTGAGTCGACTCTAAAGCGGCTTTTTAATTGCAATCACATCAAGAGCAGCTGTCTAAGATGACTCCTGGTGCTATTTAAAAGGCTGATTAGAGCCAACGCATGGAGCACAGTGCATGTGCAGCTTTCCGCCTGTTTGGGCTTCCTGGTGGTAAAGCATCGCATCACTAATGACCAACAGCAGGTTTAATGTACCTGACTGTGTTGCAACTGCTCTAATTTAATTTGCCTAATCACTTTGGCATATTTAAAAATATATATATGAGCTAAGCGATGTGATGTTTTTACCTCAGCTGCTGCAAATGTCGGGTTGTATTTTCCATAGCAAGGATTGTGTTGGAAAAACACATTTTGTTTTAGAAAAAAAGGAAAAGAAGGATATGTCATTAGTATTTGTGCTGGCAATAAACTTGGCAGAGAAAGTTTTTATGATGTTGTTTCAGGACTTAATTTACAACCTGAGTCTTCACAAAGTCCCTTGCAATACTTTTGACTTTACAGTGCTCATTAAATTTCATGGAAGCTTATGTAGGACCACCTTATAATTAATGCTTAACGCTTGAGCGGCAATCTTAATAGTCTTTTAAATGGTCAATACAAAAAGGAATGTTTCTCATTAATCAAAATCCCATTGCTCTAATTTTTGCCAAGCCTTTTTCTTTGTCTTGCTATATCACACAGTTAACTTAGGCCCAAAAAACGTTTTCACTTTGTTTTCCTCTCTTGTTTTTCTTCTCTCATAATCTTTAGGGGCTACTAAAGTACAGTATACTGTTGTCAAATGAACCCACAGGACAATCCACATGCGCACTTTCAGTGATAAAAAAATGTAAAAAATCAAGCCCTCGTTAGAAAAGGTCTACTGGTCACTTTCTGTAGGAATCCTACAATTCCAACTGGGAGTGTAGTGGAAATAGTCAGACAATCAGTGACGACTTTGTAATTCTGCCACGACCAATGCAGACAATACATGTTTTGGGTTGTACAAACTGCTCATTATTTTTCGCCTGGTATGAGAAACAGAACAGCCCGACCTGTAAAAAAGAACAGAAGGAGGACACAAATGATGAAAAAACAAAAGGAAGCCGCTCCTGCTACGTGCTTGCCAGCTGTACACATGCCACTACCCCAGCTCATAGCAACAGTGCATCAGAATGTAGGAACTTATGTTTGATATAACCCCAGGAAATATCTGCTCATGCATCATTCTTGCCAGTGAAGCCCGGACATAAACATCGGGATAGTTAAGTATAAGGAAAACATCTATTTTTGACCGGAGAGGGAGTTGAGGTGTGTAGGTTTGAGATTCATTTAGCTCGAGGCTTAGGGGTTTTTCTGGCTGTCCATCAGTCCGTCCGTCCGTCCACCCTACCCATGGAACGCGGTGATGGAATTTCATTCACTTAGATTCAATGATAAGGGGAATGATTTGGAATTCGGTGGCCAAAGGTCAGGTTCACTGTGACCTCACAACACACATAAATCATATCCTTATTGAGGAAAAATATGTTTTAAACCTATTCACTTTCTTTCATCTTCCGCACATAACCGAAGACAGCCGTAATTCAAGCAGGTCCAACACTTCCCTTTTCTGTAATAAATGTAAGAACTGTAATTAATGGTACTGTCTGATTTGGTCTCCTACTAGACAGCGCTTCTTATCTACAGCCGCGGGGTCTTCACAGTATACCATGCTATGAAAACTGAAGGTTTTAATACCACGTGCATTTGATTATGAGCAGTACTGCAAAAATGCAACTGAGCAGAGTTTCTCACCTGTGTGCATGCATCTTCTCTCCTCCTCGAGAATGCCTGGCACAGCCACACACACAGGAGAGAAAACTTGGCAGAGAGAAATGAGATTGATATAACCAATCTTCATCTGTAGAAAAATAAGATTTTTCCAGAGGCTGGGATTACTTTTTTATTTTTCACCCCAGATATCCTAAAAATAAACATGTGGTTGTCTTCAAGTATGGAAAACATATGTGGAAGCAAAGTGCCTGCAAAAGGAGGGAACACATCAAACACATTTACCCAGAACTCCAGCACTCTGTAGAGATCAAGGCCTGTCCATCAAAATTAATCAACCGATCGTAAAATTAGAGCAGAGATTTAAGTGATTGACAGTGGCTTTCTTCCACTTTAATGGGGTGCACAACCATTTGTTGAATATTACATTTTCCATAAAAGTCTATTTGGTCTAACAGATCAACTCCTATATGTTTATAGTTCATTTTCGTTTGTTAGTTCGTTTTATAGTTCATTCATTCCTCCACGGGAATAGTAAGCAGATTTTTAAGTGCCAGTGTACCTGATGGTTGTTCTGCATGTGATGTTAAGTCAGCGCATACCTGAGGCTTACGTGCTGTGACAGGCAGCTTTCATCTCGGTTTATATTCGATCCACCTTTTTACTTTCAGCCTGATAATGCAAACCTCATTGCAGCTTGGTATTCACAGTGGAAGCTCACTTCAGGCACAAACATTAAAAGCATGTGTGCTGCTGTATCTGGTGAGATTCTCAACTTCTGGGCCAGATTATAAGTTATATATGCACATGACACATGTGACGAGAGGCATCAAGGAATCCACAAATAGATCAGCTTCAGGTAAAATCAAGGTTTTGCATCAAGCTGAAGGTTTCCAAGAATTAAATAAACCAATGGTAAATCAAAACATGATCTACAACTTATCTTTACACATCCTTCTACTCAGTGTCCTCACAGTACCAGAAGTTGTACCATTAAAATGACTCCAGCCTCAGTACTGAATTAGATCCACACGTCTGTGTGAAGTCAGTGGTTTGAAACTCCATCAG
>JAFBJU010015274.1:2733051-3018310 GCA_016785305.1 Colistium nudipinnis
ATATAAGGGAAACAACATATGAGCCGATGGTGTCAGGCAAATCACAGCTTTAATTGCCAGTGGTTAAATAATTACAAAAAAGAAACACAGGCAAACAAAACACAATCTGACAACGAGTGACTTGAGTCCAACGTCCACAATATTGCACAATTACACACACAGAACACCAAGTTTAACGGACTCCGGCAAAACACACAACAAGATTATTGGAGGTTACCAGTGGGAGGCACGGAACAGTGAACAGCTCACATTAAATCACTGCCCACCCTGTGCAACGGATTTCCATTCACTGCTGCTGGGATTGGTCCGTGCTAGTGATTGGCCGCCCAGCCGATGACGCTACAGGAGCAGGTAGACAGGAACGGGGATATCCTCAGGGCGTCACGTTGGAGGGAATCCCCAAGGAAAACGGATGACGTCATCGCGGCGCAGGAATAAATACAGGAATAACAGAAGGCGACACAATAACAGAAATATACAAAATATACGGACGGTCACACCAGTGGCCGTAACAATGGTACATGTTCAGGAAAAAAATTAAACTGATTTATAAATGTTAACTTGCTGCTGCTCAGTATGTGGGGGTTTATATATCATTTGATTACATGAATTAATGTTTAAGTTGACATTAACAAGAAGAAATTTAAATAGAAGGGATACATTCATACAATTCAATACATTCATTTTAAATTCATTATTGAATTTCGCGCAAAAACAATGCAATTAATCGCAAATAAAAAAATGTATCCCACTAATATACATATTACTCATCATATATGATGATATGACTTTCTCTGTCTTTGAACTTCTGTAAAGTTTTGGGCTTTTACAGAAACATCATTATTCGCAAGCTTTTGTTGACCCATGGCCTGTAGCTCTCAATCACGCATTGTGCTATGTGCACTCAACTGTATCACAAATGCTTCAGTTTTGTTGTTGTTAAAAAAAACAACCTGAAAGTGAAATACAATTCCGCTTTATGAATATAACAAAAATAAGAGCTATGCAATGAAGACATTTTAGCGAAAAAGCAGACTTTCTTCAGCTGGGTTTTTTACTGACCAGTGAAGCAGCACAGTTTCACAGTTATTCCATTTTCTTTTCAGAGTATTTTTTTTTTTATCACAACTCTGCATTTTATATTTCATACCTGTGTCTTATAATGAATTCAGAACTGAAGAACTTGTGTACTCGCATTTTTTTTTTGCATAAAATTGGTGCATGGAAATATCCCGAATACAAAACACGAAGTGACTGGCGACACGGAGAGCGGGGTCATCTCTTCTTAATGGCTGTTTATTTGGCCACTTAACAGATTTAAGCGATCTAAAATCAAGCCTTAAATGTTGGCTCCTTTCTCTTCTGGCTAACCTGAAGCCATCTGTTAAAAGGCAACAAAGAGCAGTAAGAAACTCTTGCTTGCAACATGCCCCCTCTTTCATCTCTTTGTTTTACACCGTATTGATTACACATCATGTACTCATATACCCAGTGTGATTTAAAGGTTTCCTGGACCAAATCTCCTGTGTGGTCTTCTTAACAACTTAATTAAGATTTTCGCCAGATAACAATGAGAGCAGGGGAATTTCTTCAGCATGACTGTACTAAATAACGTTAAGAGAGGTGTATTCTGCACCTGTTGATAGGTGCCATCAGCAATGACGTGAACAATAGTATCTGAACGTCTATATATCTAGATATCTATATCTTAACATCTTGGTTAGTTTCTTCCTTTTAAGTGGACTGATAATCTCCTCACTCGCAGTTTGCTCTTGTTATAACCACAATAACCATACATCATCTGTGGAATGTTTTTTTGATCTTTTGTCCAGTCAATGAATTTGCACATTTCTTGTTATGTCCTTGTGGCTGTCAAGAAAATGAAAATGTGATTTCCAACTGCAATAAAAGAAAGGAGCAAGAGATTGCACCTGCGAAGCTGAAACTGGCAGTTTGAAATGTGACTGTATAGGATTACTGTGCAGTGTGTATTAAGTACAGCCAGCGGGCGATTAGCTCAGTTTAGCATAAAGACAAAAAAAAAATAGCTTTGAAATAGCTCTGTCCAATGGTAAAAGAAAGCCAGGGTGTTTCTGTGCTGCATTCAGTGGCTTGAAGTCTTGTTGTCAAATTGAGGTTGCCGGGGAAAATAAGAAGAAAAAGGGGGAAATTGACTCCAAAGAGTCAGTGGTTCCATCAGGAAAACAGTTCCACCTCAGTGAAACTAATGTGCACAGTGATGATGCTGCGTTCAGTTTCAGAGTTGTGGGGGAAACAGCATATATTTCTGCACATTTCTGTCCTTCTTTTTTGGCCTCCATAATAATGGATATCATTTGCTGGAATGCTAGTGAATTCTTGTTTGCCTGCCTGATACAGTTACACTGCGGGATCCCTTTGCGCTTAATCAGCTCTAATAAATATTGTATTTAGCATGGATGACACTACATAAAAGCCGCATTTGTATTTGACTGTGTGGTCAGTGTGTTGGATGTTGGCCTTCCAACCTTTGTAAGCAATGTGAAGATTCTGGTTCACTTTTTTGGTGCTTCTATGAATTCATCAATTAAGTATTCATAATTGAAACTGTTTTGTCAACCATACACGTACACGTTGAAAGTTGTCTAACGCTGCCTGTGGTTAGTGGAGGTTAATGTGGCTTTACAAATGAAGCTGCTCTTTGTTTACAGTTCCAGCTCCTTTTAAACAGCAGAGGCAGGCACAGGGAGAGAAGGAGCAGAAGGAGAATTGCTAGAGGAAATATTTCAAAACTGCTTTCAAAGGTACAGCTGGCCAGGAGCTGACTGAAATATCCAGCAGCCTGTTTTTACATATATTACCATTACACCTTGTCAAACTGCAAGTACCCTAAATATATAATGATGAACTGTAAAGTAACAATATTTGCATATAAATGTATAGGCATAGTATATATTATAAATATATATATATAATGTATACTGTATATCATAGTATTTATTTTGGAAAATAATTTCATTGCAATGCGTATTTTCCATAAGATCTCTTATGTGAATTATGTCACTCTCGAGTCTGTGTACCTGTCACTTGTGCTCTGTTGCAAACTGCATGCTCATGTACATGTGTGTGCATGTGCACATGCATGTGCACCCGCCTGCTGCCAGGAAACACTGTAGGAATCACTTAATTTACTGGCCCACTCCAAGCCCATTTGGTTCCTTTTTACACATCAGTGGTTTTGCACATATCAAATAAAAATAGTAATTATGACATACTAATTATGAATGTTTAGATGGAGACAAGAGTGGACACAGAGTGCTACAAACAGCTGTGCAAAGTTAGACATCTTTAATGTCATTAGGAAAATAGTAATAACAAATTCTGATCATTATGAAACTGTCTTGGGACAAATTAGACTGTAGTGGGCTGACTTGGTAATAATGGGGAAACAATGCATGCAACTTCAAGTGAACCACAACAATGAGGCTGCCTGCAGTTAAATCTATGATGGAGATCAAAGTAAACAATCTACACATATTATATTTGTCACATATGCCATGAGTTTATCCACTGATGGGAAAATGTCTAAATCATGGCATCCATACTCTTTGTTTTAAATCAGGCTTTACCCCACAACTTTGCTCAGCTGTATTGTAAACAAAGTAATGCTCAAAGTACAGCTTCTGTGTTTGGAGGATTTGTTATCCCACGATGAACCAAGAGAACGCATAACACCTACAACAGCTCCACTTCTAAAACCCGTGACCTGGTTTGACCCAGTGGATGGTCCACCAGAATCCTTTTTTTTCCCAGGTGTCGACAGCTTTGACAGACAGTGTATGCAGGGTGCGAAATACCCACCTACAATCTGCAATTGGCAGACAAATTCTGATATTGCAGGGAATAATATAGTGCAGTCTATCTGCTCCCCCCCATGTCACCTTTTTTCACCTCTTCTGAGTTTGCAGGTATGCTATAAAGTGGGTCTCACATCGAATACTTAAGTTAGTTTTCAGAAGTACAACTTTTTATGTTATTTTAATCTTAAAGTTGGTGAATCATGTGTTTTGTTAAGAAAGCTAGATCTGCTTTGCTAACATGTTAGATTTCAGTTGCAGTTTGCATTGGTGGTTGAGCAATAAACCCCTGTTGTGTATTCAGACTTTTAGGCAGTAACAGACCAATATCTCTATCAAAAAAACAGTGTTTATTCATGTTTATTGAGAATACAGTTTGATGAGAAGATGCTATGAGCATCAAACAAATCATATCAATTATTTGCACCTTGAAAAGTGCATTCTAAACATTTACTATGCTTATTTCTGTATGATGTATGATAAAGGCTTCACCAGAGTAAGATGGTTGTAGTTGAGCAGGAACATTAACATGGCTACCTGCAGGCAGTTTTTCAAAATTTCTGACTACTTGCAATATTGCAGGCGATAAAAAAAAAATCACTAATGCGTCAGCTTATTGAGTAACTGTTCTGTTCATGATTTTAATTTCTAAGTTTGAGCTGCAGGAATGTAAATGATTTCTTTCGTCACTTTTTTAGCAATTAATTGATACAGAAGATTTTGGTTAGATTCCTTCCTGTTTCATATTGGGGCGGCTGTGGCTCAGGAGTTAGAGAAGGTAATTTACTTATTCATTTTATTTGTGAGTTAATTTATTTTTGTCCTTGGACAACACATTTTGGGTATGGATGTGTTTATGTGAATGGATGAATGTGTTTAGTTGTCCTGTGTCTTCTCTCACCGCGTGTGATGTGTACATTTAAAGTTATTGGTGAAAAAAGTCTTTCTTTTCAACATTTCTTTATTAACCAATAACTTAGTCTTTAATACCTGCGCTGTCAATTACTAACATTAGTGATTGCAAAATCCATGGGAAAAAATATTTTACCAATGTTCCCTCTAGTCTCCAAAGTGTAATAGATTTTGGGCATATGTGCAAAATGTCAATACTTAAACTAATTAGGGCTTTTATTGACAGTGCTGTGGATTAATCCTGGTTTACTCCGTGGATGTACAATATATAATATGCAGACTATTGTGGCGGGTTTAAGGAACTTGGTATAAAAAGCGAAATCTTCCGTCATTATTTTTACCAACCTCTTGAGGAATCCCTGGATATCTTCCTGTGAAAGGAGTGAAAAAAAATTCAAAACTGATCCGGTAATCGATTCACCAGGATATTTAAAGCAACATAGAAAATGGCTGATGCCAAATCGGATTTCAACTTTCTCAGATTAGGACAGTCATCCCCGAGGCTACCCTGCGGCTATACTGAAGGCCATGCATCGGTAATGCCCTCTGGGAATGTTGACACCAGCCAACAGCATTCATCCTTTTCTTTTTTTCTGTTTACTTGAGTGTCCAGGACATGAAACACAAAAACAAGTCAGCTAGATGTGTTTTCAATCAGCTCAGTTTTGGACAGACAGAGACCTGTTCCATCTTCTGGTAATAGGTGTGGTGCTTGATGTTGTATTAAGTCTGATTGGCTAAAGGTTTCAGCATGTTTGATTTCCTCCTACAGTATGCCTGCACTCATGTGTCTCCCTATCAGCAGCCATCAGCAGAGCCCCATTCAGAGAGACACACCAAATGATCATAAATGCTGTAATGCGTCGTCATCATGCAAGTTTTCTGTGCTGCTTTGTGTGTGCGTGCCCACGCCGAGCAGATACGAGTTCACCGGTATGTGCATTGCATTCCAAAATGAAGCAAGCCCAGACTAAGATCATCAATAGGCTGACTAACTGTTGCGGTGTTGCAGCCGAGAGGTTAAAATAATATCTAAATCAGGACATTCTGGGAAATGCAAGACTGGAATGAAACACTACTGTCTAATAGCATTTTCTGCCGCACCTCTTTGAGAGTCATGACACGCTGCATCTCTCCCAACAGATGGTGGTTCTCACAGAGGTTGTCTTCACAGGGGTTCCTTTTGCTCTGTAACTGTGTACCACAAGCAAGGGAAATTCTATTTTCATTTGTATGCAAAGACATCCTAGGGCCTTCTTTTTTCCTTAAAAAGCTTGGGCTTGTTTGCTCTGACTCATTGTCAGATTCCTCCCTAACCGATGTGGGTAATTCAAACGAGGCCTCTTATGGGGGGAGTTGCAATATTAAAATCAATACTGTATAACATCTGCACTTATTCTGGTCACAGTGTTTGTGTTGCATCCAGCATCCCAGGAGACATATAAAATTGGCTGTGAAATATGCAGTGCATGACAACATGATCTGCACTAAATTACTGGAATCTGGAGACAACATTCAATACGTTTTTTTAAAGCAAATTGTATATGGAATGTGTATTATGTAAGGATTGAACCTTTTCAATTAAGATATAATGCAGAAAAAACTCGGACGGTTGCCATGTTTTTTAAATGATGCCCCTCGCAGTCATACAGCCGCAGAAACAAAGTTGCGAAAGAAATTAAATTAAATTACACCGAGAAAGAACAATATCATGGTCGACAAATGTTAAACCATTATGTGCAGGTCTGTATTCTGTTGTCAGGGTTATGTCAACTGTGCTCCTCGGGGGGGCAGGTAAGCACACAAATGCTGGATACCTTTTCTGAGTGAAAGCCTTTATCTTACAGTGAAGCACCTCTAGCCTCACAGCAAGCTTGCTTGCTTCCACATGTTGTAATGAGCACGAGTGTGTTGGCACATTCTAGAAAAGATTGCAGCAGTACACAAACTGTACATTAGACTATATGTGTGAACACAAGCATGATTTGTTATTATTTGCCATCTCTGTGCACAGTGTAAATTTACAGCATATTTACTGAACTTATCCTTGCGAATATCGTAAAAGTCAAGTGTATCTGTGCATCATATATACACACACACGCACGCACACACACACACACACATATGCACTGGACATTTTGTACCTGCAGGATCAAATGTTCTCCTTTACTCTCTAATCAAATAAGAATAGTTTAACTTTTTTTTTTACTGTTCAACCCTTTAACAAAATCCCAAGTTTCAACTCGAAAAACACATTTCACTATAATTTCAATTAGCTGTTAATTATCCCCAACCTCGAGATTTTATTTTACAAGTGGTTTTTTAAAAGCCCCTGTAGCTGTGACCCAGTAAATGGATGGAAATAATCACATCCTCTGCCCTTGGCAGGAGGACACAGGACCGGGGCTTGAAGAACCCCTCAGACTGGCTTATTATTAGAACGAGGCACAGGCGTGTTTGACCTTTCAGACTCCAACCTGTGCCAAAGGAGCACATTATTAGGAACTCAAGGTCAGAACCGATAGACTGCAATCAGGTAATGATAGAGAGGCTTTCCTGCTCGCCTGCTGAGGAGTTGCTCTTGAAACGTGTGTGACGTGGCTCTCTTTATCGAGAACACTCGTTTCTCATTGTTCAGACAAAGGCTTATGTGCTAAAGCTCTGTTGGGTTCATCAAATGAATTCTGCTCCAACTATTGATGTTCACATTGTGAGGGCTTAATATAACTAGCAACAAATACTAGGCAGTCCAATGTTGAGACGGTTACTACTATCAATCTATCTGTCGGTCTGTTGTCTGTATATACTGATTATGAGAAATGTGTGGTACGGAAATAACAACCACATACAATACATTGTCAGTATATTTGAATTTGTAAAACCTAATATGAAAATAATGTTGGCTTTAAATTCAGTAATAATACCAGTTTTAGGGCCATGCATTCAATTTAAAAATGTGCATTTTTTTCCATTTCAATTTAATTCATTCCACTCTATTGCAACACATACACAAAAAAATGTCATCCCGCATAAGACACCTTCAGCATGACAAATTCAACTCAAACACAGTCTCCGCCGGCTTTAATTTCTTTCTTTGTGGGGTGTCTCACCCAGCAATCACAGCTTTATCTCCAGCCTAAGCTTCATGCTTCTGGCACATTTCGGTTTTTCCTCATAACAATTAATGGGCCACGTGTAAAATGATGGGTAAAATTGCAATCCTTTCAGTTTTGAGTGTGTGTGTGTTGTGTGGGTGTGGGCGGTGGGGGGGTTCTGAGCTGTGAGTGGAGTTGAGGTGTGTGCACGTACTTAACTGAGCCAAGCAAGTTGGTTGTAAAGTTAATTAACAGTAACTCCTAAGTGGTTGCAATTTTAAATCCCCAACAACCCCCCTGCAGGAAGCAGGGCTTGTGATTAGGATTTCTCTTAAGTGGCTCTCCCGCCTACATGCTTCACATGAATCACTTCATCATTTTGGTTTCTCATCAAATCCTACACAGGACTGTACTACAAATCACATTTCTAACTCAGGGATGTCACATCCTTCTTGTGGACATGATGAGATTCTCCAGGGCAGCCACTGCATATAATTGCTGCCGGACGGGTTTTCGGTGAATGTGTAAAGTCGTGTCAAATGCTTCCACCAGGGGGATAAAGTAGAAGTGGCTTTGGTGTAGTGCTTGGCAATCACCAGTCTGTTTCCTAGCTCAAGCCAGAGGTAAAAGCTCGGACATCAATATTCTTTCTCACACTCTGTACCTTCCCCTCTCCTTTCAGTCTTGTCCCACTTAGACAATCTCTTTATTAGATAAGGAGCAGTAGACCCGCCAGATCTAATGCAGCACTTTAAGGTCACCAGGCTTGAGAAACCCCTTAAAAAATAACTTGTTTTTTTTCCCCCCTGCATTTTTCTTTATTTTCCCTTTTAATATTCCACCCCCATGGAGCAGAATTTTAACATCTGGCAACATCTTGTTGTATTTACTGTTAAAAGTTTTACATGAGGATTAAAATAAATAATTTAGTTTGTATTTTACAAAGCATAGCTAGTGGGTGTTCAGCTACTGACTACAGTTAGAGTATGAAAGGACATATCCAGTTTAAAAGCTTCTTCTAGAACTTGCTGTAGATACCAGTGTGTAGTTACATTGGTAAATACAATTGACAGTAAATATATGAAACATTTGTCATCATTTCACAGCCATCTGACAATTTGTCATGTTTGGCGTCATTTTCTCTCTCGTGTAATTTCATATAATCTTTAATTTGTTTTACATTTTTATTCATTTATTTGTTTTTTAATAAAGTACAAGTCCCCCCTGCATCGGTGGGCTGGCAGTGCATACAAATATTTTTAAAACATTACTCGGTACGCACTTTAGAACTGCTAATTGCTGAAAAAGAAAAAAACAACTCTCTCTATTACACTGGTAAATGTTGCCGTAATAATATATATAATATATGATATAACATTGTGTTATAGATTGTATTAAAAAGGAATTTGTAAGCTAATCTACCCATCAAACTACACTTTATACCCCATATCTCTCTTAATTACCTAACCCCCCCATGGTATAAAACCATCTGTAATGCTTGGAGTGTTCCCAGGAGCACAGTGGCCTCATTAGTTCGGAGTGAGGAAGAATTATGGGAACTCCAGCACTCTTCATGGAGCAAGAATGACCTTTGTCGGGGAAGTGACCAAGAACCAAATGGTCAGTTTAACAGTACTTTGGAAATCCTCTGCAGGTATTATGCCACCTGTTGCATGTGGAAAATATTAAAAAGATCTCTGAGGAAAGGGGTCAGTGCGATGGAAATAAAAACGGAAGATGTGTTGTGGCTCATCACCTATGGTGAAGCATAGTGGTATAAGAGACTCTTTTTCATTAGAAACATATTAAACATCACTAGCCAGCATCCCAAAATGACATCTGTCAATCTTCAGTGATAACGATTTTTAGTGGCCATGGTAATTATGACAGGGGCAAAGTATCAATGCAGTAGATATTTTCGGGTTTAAAACTTATGATGATAATTTATTTTCAAAGTACCTGCTTTCTCCATGAATGAATGGCAGATTAATGACTGATTAATTGGGCCCAAAGCAGCTTTGACAGAAAACAAGTAATTGGTTTTAATGCAATTAATTGGTAATCAGTCTAATGTGGCATAGAAAGGATTTTTTTAAAGGTCTAAAAAGTAGCTTGTATCTACTTTGACTAAAGTTAAGTTCAAGATATGGCTGAAATCTCACGCAAATCATTTAAAATATATTGAGTAAAAGCATACCATTTCTTTTTTTCTTAAATGTTCTTCAGCTGCATAAACACAGTGTGGGAGGTCACCGAAGTATTTGCAAAAGCCTTGGTATTATTAACTTAGAAACAAGGCATTATTGGGTTTAGAGATGCAGATGAGAGAATGCCAGGGAGAGGAGAGAGAGGAAGGTTGTTTTTCTGTTGGTAATTACAATCTCGGCAACGGATCAATCCTGATATCTCATGCGCTCGGTTCCACACAGCTCTGAAATAGGTCTTGCAGTCCTGAAAATTAGACTCTGGAGATGGTTGCACTGGCGTTAATATTTTGTTTTGCAACTAGAACACGTACTAAACGCTGATATAATAAACCATAGTAAGTAGGAATTGTCTGCTTACATACAAATCCCCCACTGTTGATAGTTGAAATACAGGATAGGAAGAAAAAAATCGCAGCTTGTCGAAAGCTATGAAATACCAGCTATTACTGCGTACTTCCAAATACTGAAGACGACACATTATGATCGATATTTTTTTCATTATGTTCTCACACGCATAGGCTGTCTTTGTCAAGGTTTAATTTAAAACCTGCTGTTCTATTATTCTTTGAATGGGACGGGAGAGCCAACTTTTTCTTAGAAAAGTTTGTGTTTTAATCCTCCTCACCTACACGATTACAAACACTCACACTGAACTTTGTCTCACTACACCCATTGCGATAGTGTTAATGTAATTTAGTGATGACAACTGCAGCTTCAAATGATCCAACAAGTTAGCCTATGAATTAAATGTCTTTTCATTATTAATATTCTTTCTGGAAACGCGAAATGTGCTTTTACTAGAAAATATAGAACCATGTGGTCCAAGTGTTTGCAAAATCTGCACTCAAAAAGTGCTTGTTGTGATCAGTTTGCCAACTAAGATCATGACTGCTTATCAAATACAAATAGTTTAACCCTAAGGAAAATAGGACATTTTGACATTGAACAAATCAATAGTACATCTGTTTGCAGCAGCAGGGAGTAAAAGAGTTGTAATCTTATTAGAGGCACAGGCATGAGCAAACTTCGTCCTGCAGATCTTATAGAGCCCACTGTCTTTGGAAAGTGGGCCCTTGTTTATCACTTAACCAAGGAATGCTGTGTTTGCTGGGCAACACATGTCCCATTAACTGTTGCTAGAACTCCACAAGGTTTCCTCCTTTTATGAATTATTTTATGTGGGACAGAGCCACTTACATTACACACAATGCCTGGCAAGTTGCCTGAAGCATAAAATATGATTCCAAAGGCTGTTTTAATCCATAAAAAGCCTTGTCTGCTCGGAATTCTGTCAACAGTGTTTACATTTTCATCAATTATGGCTTTCCAGTGAGTGGTCTGATGAAACTGCTGGCAAGTAACGCTGGTGGTAGTCTTTACTGTAAGTTTATGTTCCTTTCCCTATCAACATGTATGCCTATGAAAAGTCAAAAGCCACTAATTATCATATTATTAAAATTTAAATGAGTGCCCCATGTGTCCCCTAATCTTCTAGATTTGCGTGTGTCGGTTGATGGCAGGGTTATTATTATTATGTTTTACAAAGCAGAGCCATGAAACTGTCTATTTTGATAAATTGTGGTTTTCACTTTTGCTCCCACAACTGGTCAAGAGTTGAATTACTGGGATGTTCAGCTATAAAGCACACCTGTAATTCAAGGTGTAGTGCTTTAAGATGATTATATAATGGGCATGTGTAATAACTGAACCAAAACATGTCCTCTCAAAGATTTTCTACACAGCGTGACTTTGACCCGTGTTAGTTTACCAATTTCAGGAATAATGTAGGGAAATCCGCTCCATCAAAAATACAATCTCTTCTCGTTATCTTTGGAAGCCTTTTAAGTACTGGTCTCACTCAGAAGGTTGGCTGGCAGCTCACTGCACAGTGGAATAGAGGGACGGGGGATTAGCTGGACAAATTGAAAATGAGTTGTGTCATTTCATACTCGAAAGACAGGATAAGGAAAAGAGAAGACAGGAGAAAGATTATGGGGCTCATCATCACAATCCTTATTTTACCTTGTTTACCGCGTTGTTAATGCTATTCGAACAGCATACAGGAACTTAGAGTAGTTTGAAGATCCTAAAGAATACATTGTTTGTCATTTTCCCCTCCTTCGGGACTGCAGGAAATGGATTACTCGCATTTGACGGAGGACATCTGTATGCAACAGGCAGACGAGGTGCACATAGCAACAGTGTGTTCTTATATTATCCCCACTGCCACACACCCAAACACACAAACAAACGCACAGCCACCTAGTTCAGCAAGCGAGTTAAGGTCACGGATACGTGTGCGCTCTCCCTGGTGCCTGTCAGACGAAAGAAAAATGAAAGCAGCACAGAGGAGGCTGCGGAGCAGTGCTTACTGCATCATGCAGATAACGTCCTTTCACCCAGCGCTACCTGCTCCCTCCCTCCGCTGTTCTGTTGAGAGTTTGAAGATATTGCTTGACTCGATCGGGGCGATCTGTCACCTTCCCGACAGCCGTGCATCCCAGACACAGGTCCCGTCTGATAGTTTTTTTTTCTTGGCACGCCTTTGACAATGTTAATTACATAATTGGCAAGTCGCAAACGCGTAACAACGTGATCATATTATCAAACGCAGACAATGCCTTTGTTTTCTGCCTAAATAGCTGAACCTACAGCACAATATCCACTTGTAAACTATCCAGCATTATTAAAATATGTTATTGTTCTCTCTGGAATCTCTGTTTTGGAGATGAGGGAAGGATCTTGGTCTGGTTTCATTACGTATAAATCTTGCTGATTTCAGACAATATCGGCCTATTTACATTTAAATTAAACTGCTTTCTCTACCTTAACCAAAGAGCTGTTGTAGTAAACGTTGGTCTCTGCTATAACCTCACTACTTTTACTTAATATTTCCTGTAATTGTGAGAGTGTATGGTTTTCGTCAGCGTGGGTTGGCTCCAGTGTGTGGAGCGTGTGTGTGCATTTATTTTCTACCATATTCACTGCAGTAACTGTAGCAACATTTGTGAGATTGAGGTTTTAATATGATTTGTAAACATGCAGTGATGTAACCTGCATTGTATTTTCTAAAATGAATTTGACAGAGACTATCATCCTGTGTTCATGGGAAAGGGAAAAAAAATGTTTCCTCTCTGTCTTCAAATTGACTGGTAAACGACTATTTTTTACAGCTACATGTTTTGTTGCCAGAGGTTGTTGTTGGTCTCAGTTGTTTCGCTCACATAATACCTTCATGGACACATTTCCTTGTGACAGTTTGTTGTTTCTTTCTTTCTTTCTTATTTTAGTGTTTTGTGTCCAAGAGCTGCTTTGCCATAAAAAATGCACACAAAACCCACACACACGTAATGAAGTAGCCAACTGGATGGCTACTTAATTAATAGTTCACTCACTGGCTGGCACCAGTCACTCATGGAAAGCTCTGTGGTGTACTGTACAAGATCAGTTTGTGCATTTTTCTCCCTAACCCTCTGCTTGATGTGTGTCAGCATTGCATTGGACTGGGTAGGTGTGTATATATGTGTGTGTTTTATTTAAACAATAAAATGCCATACTGCATTGAGCTGCCCTGAAGCAGAAGTTTACAAGATGCCAAGCTGATACAGAGTGAGTTGCCAGATGGATTAGAATGCATGTATATCACTCAATGGACTGGTAAAGACTCCCGTTGTGCTCTTGGCAAGCTCGCTGATTTCCTTGTCCTCAAGAGAGAGGTGGGAAAGGTATGTGCTAGAAAGAAAAGGTGTCTGTGTCACTGGCTGCGTAGACAGTGGCTGTGTTCTACAGATGAGTGACTTCTCTTTATATATTGACTTAAATATGCCTTTGTGTGTGATGAGACCTGAGAACACAAAATGAAACAACCTTGATTGTTTGATGACAAGGAAAAAAACAGATTATTTTTCACCTCGTGCCCTCTGTGCACATGTTGTCACACACAGAAACCAATATCCAATCAAAATGTCCAATGCACATTTGATTAAAGACATAAAAAAGGTATTATCCCTTGCCAATTGCCTGCATCCACAAAGTCATTTGTTCGGACTGCGATCTAGCCTGATAACCATAAAATACAGAATGGTAATGACTCAAAGGTCAGAGGCAGAAGTCCTGGTGAAGGTGCCATTAGTTTCCTAATACCCAGAGAAACTCTAACATTATTGATCTCCTGCATGGCATGACTTTGAAAAGTAATTACCAGGTGATGTATGAGGAGATTTCCCTTCCTAAGGCATAACTTTATTACTACAATATAACATCCGTTCTCGAAGCCTGAAGAAATACAGGATAGTCAATACGGTATACCAGTTGTTTTCATAGAAAAAGGTTGGACACTTTCAATGACAGGGCCAATTTGTGTTTAGCGGCTATAGAGCTAAGCCAAGGCCATCACAGGCTTGCACAAAACTGGGGCTCAAATGTGTTTCTCTCACAGGGGAGGCAAACTATTTATTCGTAAGAAAAAAAAAATCACATTATCTGTTTTTTTTTTAATGTGGCTGCCCAGCTTAGCTGCTCACAGTAACACGCTAGACGTTGAGGGACAGAGGTAAAGAGAAAAAGGAGAGAGCGTGAGAGAATGAAAAGGGAGAATAGGGCGGTGCTTGCGGGAGAAAGCAGGAGAGTTATGATTACTATGCTCCATGCTGTTTTTCACTGCACCTCTCCCAATAGCCTGAAGCAAATCAGGACTGAGATTTTGGGCTGCCAACCAAAAGGTGGATATCAGCATTCCTTTGAGCCGTCCTGCCTCTTCCTCCCCTAACCAGACTTCACACACGCTGCTTCCATCAACTTAGGCCGTGTGTGCTGCGCTTTGAAGTGTGGTGCTATGTGATGCTTTCATGCAAATTTAAATTCTCTTTTTTTAATTGTCAGCGACTTGGTCCAATTCATGAGCACGTGGCCATCACAAACCACTTCTTACAGGGCATTTACAATAATGTCATATTATAAAGCCAGTATGTAGTTTTTTTGTAATTGCAGAATTGCTCTGATAATAATGCAAAATGTTTATAGTCCAAACATTATCAAAATGTACTAAATAATGTATCACATGTGAAAATAACTGCTTCAGTCTCACACAGCCAGTGTTGTGTAATGGCACAGGTAGACTGAGGCTTTTTACTATATTCATAAAAAAAATCTTTGTTCATGCTATGTTTTAGATTTATTCTGACTTCGACATAAACAGAGCTGCTTTTACTACATGTTTTTAGATTAACATTCTTATCCTAGTTTGTTTAATCTTATTTAAATGTTGCCTTATACTGCATATAAAGGATTTGCACTACCAATGTCTGATCCATTAGAAAATGTGACTTGAGGGCACACACACACGAACTGATTACTCACTCTGAGAATGCGGTGTACCAAGTAAGGAATTACCTATATTCATCATCCACTTGCTCAGTGTGGAAAAATACTAATCATTTTAAGATCTGTGTTCTTTCTACACCCTGCGCTCCATCCTTGAACTAATATTACAGACTCATCTCTTGAGAATTCAAATTTTTCAATGGAAAACTTTGCTCCTCACCGTTAATTACAGTCTGCCAATGTTTTCCCTCACTCTATAATTACAATTCGGAAAACAATTACATATCATTCAGGCAGCATGATTACTTCCTGTCACTCCAGCCTCCCGTACCATAATTTAATAGTTTGCTCGATGATCACTCAGAGGATTCATAAAGGCAAAAGAGGCTCCCACTTACAGTGCATTTCCTAGTCATCAGACACTCTGCTTGTTCGTCTGATAAATGCTGGGTAGAGGAGGCACTCTGCTTTGACAATGTGCCATGAAGCCATCCACAGACACACTCTTGCAGACGCAGGATGATTAATGTCTACTCCTTCTCCCCATTTAGCCCCTTAATAATGAACCTGAATTAACAAGTCCCTGCCTCCAGTGACAACATCAGCAGAGTGGCACCAAAAATCCAGCAACCAGAAGATATAATTTGTAGTATTACATATAAAAACACACTAAACAAGTTTCAGTTTAATATGATTTTAGATTTAAATTGGACTTGAACTTCAGGCTGTCCATCAAACTGGCCTCATACAATGAAGCCATTTTTTGTGATCTGTTGTACCCAATAAATAATTAAATAAATAAGCACCCTTTTGAATTATTGCTTCATCTGTGTCAGAACAAGAGAACTGAAACCGCCCTGGGCCTAATTACCACTGAAAAACAAAAGGGCTTCATTTGCACTGTAATGCAACAGAGACATCGTTGGACTCAGTGCAAATAGTAACACAAACAAAGGAAGGGCTTTTGTCAGTGTGTACATTCCTGGGTACTCGGAGGTTAATATCATGCTCAGTGCACATTTACATGTGGCATACAAATAAAAAAAAAAAAGTAAAATAGACTTAAGAGAATTGTGAGCACTCAGGGAAACACTGTTTTTACATGCTGTGACATTTATGGTCTCTGCCTCCATCATTTTTCAATTTTGGCAGCACTTTGACGCTGCTGTCAGGATGTTTGGGGATGCAGTATATGTTGAATGTCATGTCATGCATAAAATTGGATTGCATTTGGCCAACAGGTGTAGGTTACATATTAGGTTAGATATCACACTGCTCAGAATGAGTTCTCTCTAAGATAAACAAGTAAGAATGCAGTGTTGTCTCATCAAAGTGCAGTTGATGTGTAGTACCGTGACCTAGGGCACGAAACATCCTGCTTTACACTTGGAACCTATCAACGTGATAAACAAGAAGTTTCATGAGCAAGGAAACAATACAAAGTTGGAAAAGCTGCTGAACCGAGGTTTCTTCAATGCTGAGCGAGTATTCGATGATAACATTGCCTTTATTTAGCAAATGCTTCTGGTATTTCAGATCAATTACCAGATATATGCACTTATCATTAACAAAATACTTCCAATTTCATAATACATCATAATTTCTTTCGATTTGTTTTATTCCAAAAAATCTAAAACAAGTAAAATTGTCCACTGTTTTTTAGAAGGGCATTTCATGCATTTGCATTGCTACGTTTATTTGACCTACAGTCCCACAGCCAAATATATTCAATTTAATTTGAATTTATTTAAGTAGCAAAACCTACTAGATTTTTGGCAGCTGTTGCACGTAAAAGACAATTGAATATTAACACATTTTCAAAATAGTGGCTTTCTATAAGTTAAAATGTCAAGGAAGCGGATGGGTGTGTGGCCGTTACGAATTTCATGCAATTGGCATTTTATTATTTAACCAAAAAATGTTTTTTTCAATTGCAGAGGATCGTCTTTGAGGATGTGTCTTTCTTTTGGCTGCGGTTGGTAGATACTGTATAAGTACTTTAAATGTCTGTGCAGAGGACGGGGTGGGGGCGGGAAGAAGGTCATTTCACCACTTTGGCCAATCTCTTTGAAGCATTGGCCAAAGCTCTTTGCTGTCCACCGATTGGATGGGCCCTGTGGATTGCACAGTGCAAGTCCTCACCGAGTTGCCTGTTATTAATGGAAAGGTCAAAGCAGGGTGGGTGGTTAGATAGCAGCAAGGAGATACTGTCAGCTCCCTTGCCTTCACTGTCGGCCAGTGCACCCTTAACTGTGTGCAAAGTTGTTGTGCTTCAGTTCCCATACCTGTTTAAAAAATGCATCCTCTCCTATTCAATGAAGAATGCTGCTCATTTTTTGTTCAACAGTAAATCCTTTTTGATTTATTCAAAAATATTCTTATTTGTAAACAAAAAATGTATATATCCTTCCCAAGCAAAGACACCTCAAAAACCTAAACAATAATTGTGTAGTGTAGTTTGTGTAGTCTGATTAAGGAGGAACTCAGATGATTGCTTCGCCAACAATTGGCATGTTGACATCCACAGGACGGGAGCATGAGATAATGGTTGTTTTTGGAAATGCTGTAGTCCCAGAAGCTATAATTGCTCCAAAAGATATGCCGTCCCATATTTGCCTGTGGATATTATTGTCTCTGCACTTTTAATTGGTTGACAGGGAAACAGTAGATACTCATCAGCTGCAGATTCACTCTCTTCCCGTCCTTTTTTTTCCACCAGTCAATCGTCAGGTACAGAAGGATAGTACACTTCTGCAGACATCATTGCAGGGTTTGACTCGAGCACCTTCGTGAACGTCGTCTCAACTTACAAAAACATTGTCTGTTTCCTCTGTCAACATTCAGCTGCCCACAGCAATTTATCTGCGTTTGTCGAGCATCTTTTCCCCAGTACCTTTGCTTCATTCTGGCATTTCAGGCACCCTCCTCGTTTTATGTGCTGCCATCTATTTTAACTTGTCGTGACAAGGTTAATGGTCTCATAAATGTCTGTGTCTGAGAAATCCCGTGGGCAAGATTTCTTTGCTGGAGGAGATTTCTGTGTTGTTTCCGCATTGACTGGTGCAGGAGGGTCCCCAGCTTTGATCTCGGTGGTTACGTTTGCTGGCTGCGCAGGCATGGTACAATGGCCACACCTTTTTGTGACTTACAGTGCGCCATGACAACAGTGGTTCGGCCCTTTTAAGCAGTGTGCAAATACTGTTGTGACTGATCATCAGATTCATGCTAAAATCCTTTATGGACAAAATGTATTTAGCAAGTGGATATGCATGAGGAATGACGGGGGCTGTCAATACGGTTGTGCAATTCATAGAACTGGGGGGAGTGGATTTACAAATAGGCTGCACTGGGGTAAATCACATTAAACTGTGACTTTCTGTCATTGTTAAATTATTAAATGAATATGAATAGGTCCCCACTTTGGTATTTCAGTAATTAAATTAGTCATGCAAAGTATGTGTGCTTGCATAAATGATTCATGATAATATATCACACACAATAAGTATTGTTAATGTTAAAAAAACATTTCTTAAACCAATGTTAAAAAAAACATTTTTTTTTCAAGAAAAGAAACTGCATGAATTGCCTTCATGCACATTCCATATACTCATCTACACGTACCCATGCCCGCACACACGCACACACACACACTTGTGTCTCCATGACTTCACAGTATTATACATTTACATTATTCATTTCCTGGCTCTAACCCTTAAACATTAACTACCTGCCTCGTTCTATTCCCAATTTAAATCTCAACTAACTCTCACCTTTTATCTTTTTATTTAAAAACGTAATGACTTCAGTTTTGTGGACTCTTTTTTCCCCTAGTCCCTAGAATATGATTCTGTAAACAGATAAAGGTCCCCACAACATGAGTTATAACTCACACACAGAGGCACCCACACACACAAACACGCACACAAACACACACACACACAAACACACCTACACACACACACACACACACACGCACGCACACACACACACACACACCGTTTTGGCATATTGAGTTTCCAGACTCCCTCTGGCCCTCTCACACAGTGAACTGCTTCACCACTGAGCCACTTCGTGGAATAATGTCCAGAGTAGAGGGAATACAAATGTGGCACTTCAAGAAATATCTCCTTGCATTCAACCTTGCTGTTGGAAAAAAACAACTACTTTTCATCGGGTGACAAAATGGCACATATCAGCAGGGGGTTTTGAGAAAAAAGCATCACTTGTCATTGACTGCACAATTCCAGAGCCTGCCTCCTTCCTTTGAATGTAGATAAAGCCTAATTTATTAGTTTTCACATTTTGTCGTAGTCTGATCCACTCTCAGTCAACAACCTCGTTAATTTTTATTATCAAATAAAGTTAAAGATTTTTGGACTTATGCATTTATTTGCCCCCTAATATATTCTAATCTTCTTTTGTCAGCTCAATATATAAAACAATGACAAATTCCTTAATTATTTATGTTTATATAGATGTATATATTATATAATATTACATTATATTAGATTAATGTATACATTTAACAATATGCTTCATCAGAAACATGGCTCGCAAGCGTTCAAGAAATCCCTAACATAACTTTAAGTATAATTATAATGATGTTTACTTTGTACATGAGTATATATAATGGGACGGAGTATCTCTGTTAATTCATGGTGAAATTATGGATGATCTCTTTCAGTCAGATTGGGCTCAAGAAGTTTTCTTGGAGCTCTGTGATAAACAATCAATTTGATGCATAACGAAAACATGGATAATTGTCCATGTAAATATATTATGGATTTGTTGATAATATTGAATATTATTACTCAATATTTGTAGAATCCTTGTCTTTCCATTCATGTATATTAGTTCTGGGCCTTTGATTTAATTGTGCAAAATCAAAGTACAGTTCAACGGTGTCGATACTGAGAAATGAAGACAAAAGGGTTACACTAAAATGAACAAATGATCTGGCAGCAGAAATAACAATGATCCCTAGGTAGCCTTTTCTTTTTGGATGTTGTTAACTTAGTTTAATATCCTCATTTAGAAATGCTTCCAATACCCACTGTTGAAATCTGTAGCAACAGATGACCCCTAATCCCCACTGGGACGTAAGACCCAATGCAGTCAATTATAGGCTTGTGGCTCTACAGCAAAAAAATGAATCTTCTTTTGTTGGTCTTAGCAGGCTTTATCTATCTGTTTCCAATTACAATCCTGGAGCCCTGGGCTGACATGCCCATAAGACGATCCTTTGCCAACTTCAGTGCCTTCATTTAATGTGTTAGGGTTAGGGTTAGGGTTAGGGTTTGCTGTTTTTCTCTGTTAATCAAGTATATGTCTGCATGTTTTTAAAATTCAAGATTTAAGATCCAAGAATTTATTTGTGATGTGCACAACAATTACAGGGCCAGTTGCTTATTTCTTAGGTGTTATACTCCCCAGCAGTGCTCATAAAAAAAGGAACAAGCACGGCAGTTTCATATACTAGGCAAAACATTTCAAACGGCAAAGAAATTCAAATAAAGTAGTATAAGTAAGATATAGAAATAAACAATATAAATAAATACATTTGTTGGCTAATTTAAGCACACTGTCAATTTTCATCCTTGAGGTTAGTTTTATTCAGATAGTCCATTGTTGATAACACTTTTCAACAAACTTAATAGTTCATGACTATGATGGGGCCTCTGTGTGGTAAAGTTAAAAAAATATGTTTGTTTTCATGCGTCAAACTTGCTATCCAAACAACCTTTCCCTCATTCAGCTGTTACTGTGTGGTGCTTTATTCATATTCACATAAATGAGCTGCATGTAAATGTAAAGGCTTTTTTAGATACTGTTATTACGATCTGCCATACCTCAGGGAGTGTATCAGCCCTTCATTTAATGCTGAACAAACCTAACGCTAAAGTTTAGTTTGAAGTTAATATAGGAGCTATTATAATACAATCATGCTTAGGGTAGAACAAATAGTTGGAGCCCATTTGAAACTCATTTTATACAAAAATGACTATCTGCTGTTGCACCTTAATTGAGCTGTTATCTACATTTGCTTTAATAACAAACTTGAGCACATGAACACATGATTCCCTATCTTCTATGGGAGGGAATGGGAAACTATTTTATGAAACGTAGCTGTCTCACTGAAAGAAATTCATTTTTTAAGCTGCCAAAATAAAAATGTTAAAATATATAATGGCTTGCAATGTGAAGAGAGCTGTTTTGGGCTCATTCTCAGGCACAACAAAGTGAAAAGCAGGAATGTTTCAAAAGGTTTAACCATTCAAAAGCTGGCAAGCATTTAACCCGGAGCATCGCAGCTATGACCGGCAAAGGACGTCCGTTATCAGGTCATATGTAACATGCTTCATAGCGCTTGATATTTGACTGAGATAATTGCTGGAAGGACAGCTGAGTGATAGAGACATTTTAGCAGCACTCCCACTGTGACACCTAATTGACATTTTCTTAACGGTTGCTGCATGCTCAGCAGAAAACCTATGCCCTTCAGAAGCTGCCCGTAGGGTCCTGATTTCTCTGCATAGTGGTGGCCTTCAGAGATGCACTACAGATCACAAGCGTTATCGTGGAATGTACTGTATTGCTACATAATAAGATAATTGTTCACAGGTTTTAATATGGAGCTGAGGCAACAGTTTTTGTCCCTTTAACATGGTTTCTATATGTGCAGGAGTTTTAAAGTAATTCATAAGAGTATTCACAAGCATCACAAATCATCATACATGTTATCGTATCAGTATCAAAATATCAAACCCAAATTGCAAAGGATTCTTTCTGCATTCATACTTTTTCAATGTGTGTGAATTTTGCACTTTAGATTCCTGTGTCCTGATTAATAAATGTTAACCTGCTGCTTCTCAGTATGTGCTGGTTTTATATTTCATTTGATTACATTAACTAAGGTTTGAGTTGAGATATACAAGTGTTACTGCACTTTTTGTTTTTTGCGATTAATCGGAGGGAGTGAAATATATTTAATGTAGTCATTTTGTCTAAAATCCCATCCGTAAAGAAACCCAAGAGTTGCTTAGCACTATCAAATGAGTGTTTGTTCCCCCTGAGGTCAGTCAGTGTCAAACTGCTATAAAGGATGTGTCAGGGCTTAGCATGGAGACAGGCATGACCACGCTACCAATCCTTACCAGTGGTGAGAGTATGGCAATCCAACTCACAGCGAGATCCCGTCGGAGCCTAAACTCCCAGCATTTCGCCTCAGCCAAGCCTGTAATTGATATTTGTCAGAGGGAAAGTGCGGTCCATGTCAGTGCCAAGGCGGCTGGGAGACAAACGTGCTCTCAAAGCATGAGATAGTGGGGAAGAAAAAGTCTATGAGTTATCATGTGACAGTGCTGCTGATATTTGTAGCACTGTGTTTCATCATAAATGTATTTACTTCATAGTTGTGGTTCTTGTGTCATCTTAAAGTTTGCGTCAAAGCTTTGTATGCCCTGTTCAGGCAGTGCCAGTTACATTAGGTGATTAGTAGTAATAATAGTATTTATGCTAATGATAATAATGGTAAGAGCAATGGCAGCAGTATTATTAATACTAAGCCCATGTATTATTCAGATCCTTCAATGTTAAAATAAACATGGCTTGCATTGTTGCAACATTGTAAAACGAGGATTCGCTCTCATTTTGGTGAAATTGAGAGAAATGCGGAAAGCCTTGAGCAGTAGTGCTCAAAGCGGAGACGACAGTTAGAGCCTGCGACAAAAGAAAGAAAAAAGGGAGCTGATTACAGAACTCATATTCTTATTCGAGACATAAGAGGACAATGAATGTAAATGGACTGGAAAATCGATCCAGGAAGTTCACTTTTCTCTTGCAACTTCAGTTAATTGCTAAGATCTATATTCACCACCACACACCTGATGAGAAATTGTTTTAGCATAGAAAAAAAAGTGGTCTGCTAACGAGAATACATTTCATCCTGTTGAAGTTAGTTACCGCTACTGAAATAAATGTTGTAGAGACCAAACACTATTTTTAGCAGTAGGAGCAGGAATAGTGGTAGTGGTGGTATAGCAGGCGACCATAAATCACTCTTTATTCTTTATTTAATGTGTATTTTTAGTCTTATATTAATAAAGTAAACTTTTCCTTTCATGCTTCAAGTCACCATTGACTTTTAGTATACTTCACCATGTCCACAATCCTTTTACAAACTGTAACTTGAGGTTTTGCCCACACAGAACCATGGACATCATTAATCCAGTTTAGTGCTTGGAGCAAATACCCTAAGACAACAAATATGATACTAAGTCACAACAGATACATTCAGTATCAGCATTTTCCGAACATTTTCAATTGATGTTAGTAGGACACACAGTATGTTAAAATTACTTTTCTCAGCCAAAGAGAGTCCAAACTGAGCCCGACTCGATCCCAACAGTCACACAGTTGGTGTTATCCTGTCTCTGACCTGCAGTTGCTACACGTAATTACAGAATGTTTCCGTTTTTTAACATGTCCAGTGTAAATGACCATCCATATGTAGGGGAGAGGTGGCCTTGTGGCGAAGGAGACAGGCATCTGACCGGTTCAAGGCCTAGTCGAGGCGATCTCCCCCTGGAAGGATGGACAAACCCCCGCCACCAACAAAAGAGACTCCACCTCTAATGCCCTTGAGCAAGGCACTAACCCTATCATGGGGCATGCATGTTTGTGTGGGACGATGTGCAATTCTAATTCTAATTCTAATTCTAATATGCAGATAAATATAAAATGGAAAGCCTGGCTCATGTGAGCAAACTGACCCGAACTCCAGTATTTTTGATTTTACATATTTGCAGTTTTCCCTAACATATTGGGTTGTCCAGTACGGTAATCACTCGTGGTGCCCACTTAATTACTAGAAAGACAGATCAAGGCTTTGGCTGCGAGTCTGTATGTTGAAGTGTCCTTGGGCAATGTACTGTATTATCCCCAATGGTGCATCACGTGTGTGTGTGTTAGAGAAGCCCTATGTATAGAACCAACGGTATATGTGTAAATGGGTCAATGTGACCTGTAGTTTGAAGTGCTTTGAGTGGTCATTAAGACTAGAGAAGCACTGAAAGAAAGAAAGAAAAGGTCCGGTGTCATGTATGTTGTACTTCCAGTAACACAATCGGACAGAGAACTATTGTGTATGAAGGTCACTGTGGTTCATCACAAGCATATTCCAAACACCTTGCACTCCAGAGGCCATGTCTTGTCCTCTTGCCCCCCCCTCCTCCTGTCATTCACAATTGAATGACTCATTGATAGACACACTAGTGCCCGACAAGCCAGTGCGAGAACGGCTTTGGGGAGACAGCTGGCTGAATGTTGAGTGCTCGTTCTGGCTTTTTGCTCTGTTGGTCGTCCTAGTTATTTCTCTAACTGACGACCTTGTGAAACTTGCCGGTTGCTCCCCAGAACCTCAGCCGTCTGGGTCACAGCATGCTGCCTCTCATCCACCGAAAGCTGCCCCTCAATGGATGCTACATTAAACGCTGCCGATACTCCGCGGACCACTCACTGCAGGAACCGTAGATCAGTGGGTGCATCGTGGGTCTGTGCTTACATGCATCAGACTGAGAAATGAAGTGGTTCAGCATGGGTGAGCCGCAGGACTTTATGTCCTGACACCCAAAGGCTAAAATGAGCTACACCGAACAGTCACTTCCACCAGTATTTTGACTGTCCAGTTAGAATTTGTGTTTGTCAGTTTGTACATCTACAGAAATACTTTTTCACATTTTCCCAGTTGCTTTTAAACTGACATTTCAACTGTGTTACCACCATGTCTCTTTGGCGTTTTTTTCTGCAAATGAAAACATAAATGCTTGAGAGACTGAGGGGGTTACAGAAGAGAAAACTATACAAAAAGAAAGGAAAAATAAATGGATCGTAATCAGATAGATTATGATTAGGCTCATTGGTGTGGGAAGCCTCTAAGACGGTATAGGACAGGCACTCTGCCGAGGCAGGTTGAAAAATAAATTCATGTCAGCGGCAAGAGCCAGTGAGATCAGAGGAAGTTTGGTGCGGATAGAGGCTCATTACTTAATTTTTCTCTCATCCTTATTACTGATGCTGTGGCCTTTGATACATATTGAAACAATGCAGTCAGTGCTTGAGTACCATTCTTAATATTTCATGCAGTTGCATCACAGAGTGCCAGGGATGTGCTGGTCCTACAAGGATCATTGATACCTCATGACATTCACAATGTTCAATCTCCGGGAGGACATTGTGAATGAGACTCATATTTTTGAGTTAAACAAACTGTGGGTTTTCTTTTGGATAGACATGTGCACGCAAAGGTGCAGCGCCTCCGCTGTAAACAAGTCTGGGCGAACAATGATGGTGGACCATGGTGGTCATTTGTCATTTTATTTCGGCATCAATTCAAGGTATCTATTCTTTGCAGACTACGCATTTAATTGCATATTATGATTTGTGGAGGAAAAAAATTGTCCCATGTGAATTAACGAGGTGTTATGAGGGATTTGTTTTTTGGCACACCTTCATTTCCACCTCCTTATATCTCCTTCTTCATTTTGAAGCAGCACTGTCATATACTGTACATATTTCGCTTTTAGGTGCTGATTGATCTCATCATTGTTAATTATTTAAGAGGAAGGTGGATCACTAGACTGTAAATTAAAGAATTCTGGAGTTGATGGAATACCTCTAGCATGCAGATTAGTTTTTTTTAATGTATGTACTCACCTTCATTTTTTTTTATTGTTCTCGAAACAGGAGTAGCATCTGTTACCAGTGGTCCAATATCTGGGCGGATTTTCTAAATAGATCAGCAGGAAGTTTGACTTTCTGGGCCATGAACTAACGTACCAGGGAACACAGCTCTTGAAACTAAAACAGATGCTTTGAAAAAAGTTCTTGCAGATGTCAATTCCATAATCTAATCCAGCAGTTGGTTTTGAACAGATTTGAGCAGTGACTTACTGTAGTGAATACAAATGACTTGGTGAAATGAAATTCTTGATGCCAGGTTATTTTCGACAGATAATTGCTGAATCATTTGGCTGCCTCGATTAGTGGAAGGGAGCAGAGAGTGGATGTAGCTGGCGATGAAACAACGGTGCATTTGTGTTTCTCTCTGTGGGGAGCTCCAACAGTCATATTTTCTCCCAATTTATTTGTTTAATGTTCTTAAATAACTTCACACGTGCGTGCCATGACAATAAATGTGTCAAATTTACCTGTTACCTATTTTTTTTAGCTGTAACTCAAAAAGTACTTGCTGTAGTTATTATTATTATTAGTATTAGTATTAGTATTAGTAATAGTATTATTATTATTATTATTATTATTAGTAGTAGTAGTAGTAGTAGTAGTAGTAGTAGTAGTAGTAGTAGTAGTAGTAGTAGTAATAATCATATTATTAATATTATTAATAATTATTATTACTATAGATTGTTTTTTTTTGCATTTGACCTTCTCATAAATCTTAGAACATGCGTCTGCTAGCTTATAAGTATTCATCTTAGGCGTTTACATGCAGACCGTACGCTTAGGAGCAGTGTGGCATTACAGACATTAATCTTACAAGAAAATGATGTATTGATCGTCTCCGCAGGTGTATGGTGAAATTACCTATGCATAATTTGGAAAAAATCAATTCAGACTAGCCCTGGGAAAGTGAAAGGTAAGGCATTGCTATGACACATTGTTCCAAGTTCCAAACTAAAGCAAAAACAAAAGGCACTTACTGTCAATCACACAATCACATTGACATTTAGCCTGTAACCAGCATTCCAGGCGTGTAAAAGCTCATATCATAGGTGTTAACATCAGTAATATTGATATTTTATATCTATATCTATATAGATAGATATAGATATAGGCCTTTAAAAATACATTCTTATGGTGACAATCTAGTGATACCTAATTTTGTTTTCATCGGACTATGATAGGCATTTCAAACACTAAACCATTTCCTTATTTTTTTTAGATGTCACCCAATCCTGCCTTCTTTAGCTCCACCTGTCTCTGCCTGCACATACTTTTTATTTTCCTGCTAGCCTGATTGATAATAACGAGGAGAGTGTTACTCTGGGCCTTTCATACCGTCATCTGTCAAATGCTTAGTTTACACTCACAGCCATCTTGCACAATTCAATAGGCCTCCATGCCCTCAGCTCCGTTGCATTCTCTATTGTTTAGCTTATCATACCACACTGAACATAAACAAATTGTTCAAAGTCAGCAAACGAAACCAATACAATACATAGATATTATTCATATCTATGTATTTGTATATATAGATATAGATATCTATATCTATATCTATATATAGATATATATATATCTATATATCTATATAGATATAGATATATATATATCTATATATATATGTACAGTATATATGTAAATAATTATATTAGTGCTGGGCACATTAACGTGTTATCGCATTAATGCATTAACTCATGCTATTGTTGGTGGTAACATATATCTTCACTTTTCTTAATGTGATAGTAATATAAAACACAATTAGTAATAGTAAAATAATAGCTATTTGCAACAAACCACTGTATATGCTTATATGTATATTCTGTATTTCAGCTAGACATTGGGATTCTTGACCACGATGCATGTTTCTCACAAAAATAGTGAGGCACCTGGACTCAACTTAGCACTCTGCTTTCCGCTCATGGGGAACATGTCTGCTTTTCTGTTGCAAATAAAAAATAAACCTGAGTGCCCTAGAAATACATTAATTATTTCAGAGGCTGGAGAGCTCCAGCAATGGGGGAAAAAAAATCTAATTCCAGCAAGATAGCAGGCCAGCAGTAAAATATGCCTCTATCTTTCAAAATCCTGACAAATTGGGACATTGAAGACCAGGTGCCACATGGGGAAAACATTGTAATCTGATATTTATGATTGCAACACAAACCACCAAGCACATGTGACTTTTCAAAGGTGCCTTCTGGAACAGTTTTCATTTTTACATTCTTTCAAAGCTTTCAAAAGCACTTATTTCTACAAGGCTTGTGTTGACCGTGATTATTTTGTTGGATTAGATTTTTTCCCTTTTATCTTATATTATGCATTTAAACCAGGTGTCACTCTCACTTTCAAAGCCTGATGGTACTGCCCCTTCCTACATATACACAAGATGAGGGTTCTTCAACGTTTTTCAGGCCAAAGACCCCCAAACTTATGGGGAGATGGTTAAGGCACCCCCTACTTTATATATTGTATAAAATTGTGTTTTATATTAAACTTGGCCTAGTGTCATGTATAAACATACAGTATGTCAAACAATATGTTGAGTTCATGTTAATGTATATTTAAAGGAATTGTGGAAAAAAATGTTGGCGACCCCCCCTGCAGTACCTTCGTGGACCCTCTGTTGAAGACCTCTGCACTAGATCATCATCCTCATGGCTGCCTTCAAAGCAAAGCCTGTACATGAAATCACTTTGGAGGATCTCAAAGGATATGAGGATTTCAGAAAATAGGTTCCTCAAACCTTTCCATTTAAGGGTGGCCATCGATTCGCATTAAGCAGAGCTTAAGTGAACAAAGAGCAGTATAATGGTCTTCCATGGTGGAATCGTGCAGCGGAGGACATTCGACTTTAAAATGTTGTTGCGGATTATTGGGGGATTAATGCAAGCATGGCAGATAAAAAGGTGGAGCGTGTGAGCCGAGACACCTCTGTTGTAAAGTGCTGATATATTCAAGAGAGGTTCTTAACGCATCCCGGCTGCAGCTCACAGATGCAAGGATTCAAAAAGCCCTCTGTCTCCTACGAGCAGAGATTTTGAACCCACCATTTAAATAATGCGATGATTAAAAACATGTTGCCATGTGATGATTTTGTACTTCAATGGCATACCCTGGTTCCTCTCTGCAGTCGCTAATGGGGGCATGGGGCACGTTTTTGTTTTTTATAACGTCAAAGTTCCCCTCCGCTCCGTTAATAGTGTCACAGCAGAGAGAGCGATGTCAATCACTATATGCAACAGCTGTTCTCTGTAGTAACTAAACAGAGGAACATGCTCCCTCCAGAACACGCTTCTGTCTCTGTAAAAGACCATAAACATCCCCGCCAGTGGTGAATGATAAATTCTCTGTAACACAATGAGTAGAAGTAAATTGTATTTCATTCAGAGAGCTATTAAAATGTCTAAAGCCTTCAAATGGGAAATGTAACTCAAACGATAGAAAGAAATCTAAGCATGTTATTTAATTAAATCTCTTCAGAATCATCGGGTATTCAGCCCAAGAATCAAAATTGAATCAAATTGAGAGATTTTCATGTCCCCCCCTAGTGGCTAAATGTTTGTTTTTCATTAGTTTTCTAATATGCTGGAATGTTGGACTGGTAGTCTGTCAATGTTGAACTTGTTAAAATAATTTTGTTGAATTTTGTCCGACGTGCACAAGGAGTCGAGCTTTATTTTCCTCTTCGGTGGATGAGCCTGACCTCTAACATCTGTAACTGTGAGATGTGTCATCTTTGCTATATTTCAAGACTTAAATCACTTCTTCCTCCTGCATACCAACGGCCACCTTTAGGCCCCTCTCCTCCCATTATAGAGTTAGTTTAACAGTCCTCAGCGCGTCAGACAACACAACTTCAGCAACATTAAAATCACCCACTTCAGGACCGCTGATGCTTGGCAGTGTTGTACGTGTAATGTCTTTAATTTTCCTTGTGAAATTTTGCTCCGTTTTTGTCTGTTGGGCTACCACAGCACCAGACCCTCCTTTTTGACTGTGTGTCAGATGCCCTGCATAGCCTCTCAGTTGTGCCTGTAGGAATCTGATTGTTTCTGGAAGAAACACTCAGGCACTGTGCAGTTTATTCTGAAAATAGTTGAGCTAGCATTTATGCATATATATATATAAAAAGATTGAATACTTTTTTACTCTAAAGCAGGTTCGATGCCACCACTCACACACTTCAGGAATGATGAATGCTGTTAGAAAGTACATTTTCTCAACTTTTCCAGTGTTAATGTTGCAGAGAGTGCACCGAAGTAGGACATGTCCTTTGAAGAACTGTCTCTAAACTAATGGAATAATAATAATAAAAATCAGCCATGCACCCCGAGGAAGAATTATGAACTGTTGGGCTAAATAAGATCAAATCCATTTGCTCAGCCTCAAAAAGATGGTGTAAAGTTTATCTAGTTCGAGAGATCATCATGAGAACAAAGCCTGCTCAGAACGAGGAAGGCTGTTTTGTTCTCTGGAGGGGGACCGGCATTCGACTCTGATATGGATTAGGAAAAATATTCCCAGAACACAGATAGTTATCATGACATTATTAACTGGCTAATGACTTTTTGTCTGTGTGGCTGCTTGCTTGTAGTTGTGTATCATGGTGGTACTTAACCGCACAAACAAATGTAAACGCATATGCCTTCTCCCTTCTCCACTGGGATTTGGCTCAGGGAATTATCTGAGCATATTGAATTCATAGATCAGTGTTGGTGGCTGGGGGATACTACTTCATAGCATCATTAAATATTCGGATTCTTGGGAGCTTGGAACTGCTCTCTCATTCCTTCTGTTATTGCGCGTTTTTCTTCCAGCTGAAAAGGGACATCGCGAGGGATTCTTGTCTTTCTTTTTTTTTCTACTTTGAACCTTGAAACTCATTGAAATGCAATTATTTTTGAGCGTTTTGTGACTTTGTTCATTTCCTCACCGTGGTTGTCGATGTCGAGTCATATCCTTCTATGTAGAGTCAGGCTGTAGAGGGACACTCTCTAGCTCGTAGCGATAGAGCTTGCACCCCATGTGTTGAGCCTTTAGTCGTCGCACGTTTGATCTTCCACTGAGTGTCTCCTCCTGTCTGTCTTCCCCTTTTAAGCTTAACCTGACCAATCAAATAAAGGCAAACAATACCTGAAATCTCCAATAATAGCAGTACCACTAACGATAGTAAAATTGAGAAGCTCTCAGAAGCTCTGATGGTTGGGTGTGTCAGTTACGAGTTGTCGTGTAATAATGGTCATCACTAATAATAATCATCCATTGTGGATAAGCAGTCTGAACAGGGAAACCAGACAGTCACGTGATCTTTGTTTTCCCATTTCCAGTAAAAGAGAGAGAAAGATAGGGCATACACAACTTCTCCCTTTCAATCCAGACACAGAAACTATGGTAGAAGGTGATAATGTGATCTAATGTTGTTCACATGATTAATATGATCATCGACAGATCCCTGTGTATTTTTCCGGGGACCTGCCAGGTCAATAATGTGCATGATAAACACGCAGGTTCCTACTGCCAACATATGCTTACTCTGTCTTAAAACTGGCTTCAATGATTACATGTATAGATAAAGTATAAGTCTGTTACTTCATCCTCATATTTTCAAGTTGAATGTGGCTTTCTGCCCATCCAAGGCTTTTTTTTGCTTCTTTTTAAGTAAGCAAGCTATTAAGGTACTTAGAGCCACCCTTACAGGAAAGGAGCATGGGGCACTACTTCAACTAAATTATAAAAACATTTCTCACAGTCTATATTTATATGTTTGTGTTTGTTTTTACTACTTCTACCTTTGAGATCATTTTGTGGCTGTTAAGACTGGAGGCAAATCCTTCCCTCAAAGAGAATGTAACACAGGAGAATGAAAATAAAGTATTGTTAGATATATTTCTATCTAACGGAATATAGCTGTGATGAAAGAATAAGAGTATGCTGGAAATCATAGATTCTTTTTTGTGTTTTTTGAAAAACGTCTTTATTTATTTATCTTTATTCCCAATGTCGGCCGAGACTGTCATTAAGACACAAGATATAGAAGAGTCAAGTCCACTCCCAGCGTCCCACTGTGCACTGGTACCTGGAGAGCTTTAATCACTCGAATCAACACAATGAAACCAATCTAACATCACCAAGTGTTGCCTGTTGTCCTTTACAAAATGCGGACTAATAGACAATGTTTTTTACTTCTTTTATACAGCGTGTGAACGGTTGAAGTTACTCTAAATAATTATAATAAATTCTTGAAAGTGGATACCAAACTTGAGCACATCCCGGCGAGGGGATAAGAGTTGGGAATGTGACATGATATAGGTGTCGACCCAATTGAAATGTCAGTTTTCATTCCATACACTGCATGTCACACTATCCCTGCCGCTTAACTTTGATTCTGCCCATGTCGAGGATGGATCTGCTTCTTTCCCAATCCTCAGACGCTCCGTGACACTTCTGATTCACTTTGAAACGCCAGCATAGACGCGAGCTCAACCCTTAGCCGTGAATGCTTAAGGCTCTTAAAAGGGGGTGCTGCGGAGGACTGGTGGGTGGATTCACTTTTACTTTCATCACACTTTTTGGTTTTGCTCTTTTCCATTAATCTGTCGAAGGGAGAAATAAAAAAATATATATATTTCTACACGCAAAAAGCTTCCATCTTTCAATGCAGCTTACATGCCCGTTGCTTTTTGCCGCTACTCAGATGCTCTTTCAGAGGCCACTTATCTTAGAAGATTAGAAATGGGGTGTCGTCCGAGCTCCGAACTAAAGATGTGTATGCCAGTTTGTTCCATTTGGTCGATGCACTTGCAATTATCCAATCTGCTGAAGTATGGGAAATCTTTAGAAGATTATCAAATTATCAAATAAAACGTTAAGTACAAACAAAGTTGGCTAATGATGATACTTGCACTTATGTATTTTTAACTTATGTATTTTTAAGATGCAATGTGCACAATTTTATATTTAAAGAAAGCACCCAGCTGTGCCAGTTGTTTTGCGAGAGGTGTGAGCCCTTGCCAACCAGTTGGTCTGAACAGAAATAAACTAAACAAGAGCACATAGTCCGTAAACATGAAGGGTGTGCTGTGTTTTATTTTTTATGTTTTTATGTGTTATTCCATTCTCTTAGATCATTTATTAATTTCCTCCCGTCACGGAGCAACCCTGTGGTTTCCTCCAGTCCAGAACGTTTGCCTTAACCGCTCCATTTTGTGTCCAAACATGAACTTCAGAAATCAGTGAGCTTCATTATCAGAATTGACCATTGTCTAGGTACAGCCCCCTTAGCTCACTCTGATTAACAATCAATCATCAGTAAAAAGAATAATGGCAGTTTGCCAGCTCTTAGAACAATAATGTTAAAGATTTAAGATTGTGGGCTTGTTATGTTAGACTGAGTACTGTTGTGAGTCATCATATTAATTAATTCAGTCACATATTTTCATTGTTACGTATAAATGACTCTGTTATTCAGACACTCAGATAGTTATTGGCCAGCCTTTGCTTTCTTTGTTACTAGAGCTGATTTAAATGATTTCCACTTAGGTGTGCTGGATATCAGAAGCTAGTTTAAATACAACATTTTTGCTCAACCCATTATTGGAATAAAACAAAATACTGAACCGAGTTAAACAGATGATATGATGGACAGATCTAAATACACTCTAAGTAAGTACACTAAGTACACTCCTTTCAACACTGGAGTAATATCTTATCTCGTAACATCTCAGGATACCTTATATTAGAGTTGCATTTAACCCATACACATTGTTTCACCATTTTTACATGTCAGAATTCATTGTAAAGCTCATTCTTACTGTGATTGCTTGGCTGTGTTTAAGGGCGGGGCTTAGCCATTGGTCAAAAGCTTGCATGGTTTGAGGTGTTGTTATGAATGTACGTGGTGTGGAACCAAATGCACGAGACAGAGGGCAATACACTTCAAAGAGTCTTTACTAAATCAATCAGCAAATACAAAATCATACAGAAGCTCAAAAAACATACACTTATCAAAAAACACTGACTTTCCTAACATTAAACTACAAAAATACTTACTACCTATATCTTACCTTACTACTATTGAAAACTCTGAGCACGATGACAATGACTATGGGACAAACGCTGGAAAACTTGGCAAAACACACAAGACGATCTGGCAACGAGACAAGGGAGACACAGACTATATATACACACGTGAGGAAACCAATCACCAGGTGAACACAATTAGGGAGGGGCAAACAATCGCCCTGGAGGGAAGGGAGTGCTCCCTAGACACATGAGGGAAGGGCGTGGCTGAACATAAAGAGACAGGATATAACTACACAAACATAAAACACATTCCATGACAGGTGTTAAATCAAACTGAAACTAAGTGGATGTCTTGCCTGCAGCTTGTCAGGATGTTGGACAAATAAGTAATTTGCATTTATAGAATATGAATGGCGGCAAAGTTTTATTCTACCATTACATTTAGAACATTTATAAAGCATGCAGGATTTCTTTAAACATCTTATGATTTCAGCTCATTAGTCCCCATATTGTTATGAATAGATATATACCCTCCATCTTGTGAGAGAGAGAAATCTGTTCGTTATACATCACCAAAACTCACTGAGATTATAGCTAAGTAATTCAGCTGAGCTTCAGATTCATACTGCAGGACAGTTTTTTTATCTGGAATAAGGTCATCCACAATCAACATGTTGACTCCCATTCTTTATTAAATCCCATTTTAAATTAGCACAATGCTCAAACATGACCAACAGACATCAAACCCCTTAAAAGATGTTGGCCAAGCCCCCGAACATGGGCTTTACACATGCAGAGAGGCTATCTCAGCTGTGTCCTTTGTGTCAAGGCAGAAGTATCATATTAGTGAAGTTGAATGGCATCCTTTCAGAAAGATGCAAATTGGCATTAGTACGAACCTTTGTGATCTTTGGACGTGTGGTAGTGGTATGCAGTGTGAAGGAAAAATATTTTATTGTATGTCATTAGCCCTTGAAATGTTTCAGAAAGAAGTTTTTCAAAGATGTCAAAGAGTTCAAAAGTCAGCTAAGAGTCAGTGCATCACTGCTGCACTCAGTGTTGAATATCAAATATTAAATATTCACAGTTACACCAGATGACGAGAACGTGACTTACTTACTCTTTCATGACTCTCTGATCCAACTAGTCTTTGTCCCCAAACTTTCTTCTTTGGTTTTGAACTCAAACTTCGAGACGGATTGCTTTGTCAAACGTATTTACTTTCTGATAACATATTTGCAGAGTTGGCAGCATCAACAATATTGACTTGATGCTGAGGGTTTGCCATTGAAGGATGATAAAAGTTGTTTCTTTGCGGGTGTTACTTGTTGACTCATTTGCATATCCATTTCCTGCATACAAAACACTAAAATGTCCGTCATTACATAGTTTTTGGCTTTCATGTAGTGTCTTGCTGTCAACTTAATAATAAACTTCAAAGTCAGCTAAGTTAAAAAGCCTGCTGCTGCTACCACTGCTGCTGTCTCCCTGCACTGTTCTCTTGTCAGTAATTAATGACTGAGGAAACTTAAGAAGAAAAACCTTATAGAGAAATGTTGTTGGTTCAGCTATTTTTGTTGTATAGATGGTAATAATAGGTGCCTTGAACATGACAGTGAAGTCCGTGCAGCTTCACAAATTCCTCAAGATTATGAGTGACTTACAGCAGGAAGATCGAAGGCAAGTGCTCTAAGTGAAGCTAAGTTAAGGGTCTGCAGTTACTTTAATGAATGAAATTATAAGCAAGCAGAGAACGTACAGTGAACATTTGTTCAATTTTATTCTGTTGCCTAATTTCTAACTTCCAAAGCCTTGGAAACTTGAGATGCTTTTACAGCGATAAGGACTAAACTACTGTTGGAAAGTGCTGAGAAAAGTCAGAAGCATGCATGTGCTGTATAAACAAAGTTCCGTGTTAAGACTTATATGGCACACACTGTAATGTCATTATGAATGAAGGTGGTTGATGGTTAGTTTAGCTGTTACTGCTCATGGTTCATGTAATGACTGCTAATGCACCCCATATCACAGCATATCCTGTGTCTAACAGTTCAAGGTTTACAAATGAACTCAAGAAGCATAATTAGCATGTGCTTAACCGTTTATATGCTGAGTATTTCAGTCTCAGTTATGTTTGGATGTGCTCTTAGTGCTGTGATCTCAGGATGAAATAACAGCTTTTATTTTCTTGCCGTATTTCGGTTAACCTATTTATCAGCCACCTTAGTCTGCAACCAATATTTCCATTTAACCTTGCTGCTTTTTACTGACAGCGTATGGATGCATGTCATCACAGGTCACTGCTCCAGATGTGCATGAATTTCAAATGTGTTCCCCAAGTGACGACGAGTAATTAGTGCCTTTCTCCCATTATGCTATGTGATGCAGTCAGTTGGGAGATTTCAGGCAATCTTTACCATCAGCCTCTGCATTTTACTCTCCTGTCACATATGATATTTGCCCTGAAGCATATTCTTTTTGATAAGAGCAAAGTCCATTGATTAAAGTAAAGGTCATTCATTAAAACTATTGTACACAATACGCTCACCGACAAATGAAGTTACAGTCTGAAACATTGTAAAACAAGCATGTCAAATGAATATATCTACAATGTTAAAGCTTAAAACAAGAAATTGACATTATCCATGATTCATTTTCAAAAAGGAAAAAGGCAACAGCACAATTTGTAATGTGTAACGTGTTACTCCAGTGGAAACAAGAAAAATATGTTGAAATGTGCTTTTTATTTACCATGGGCTTAAATCCTATGAATGTATGAAATAGCACTGGCAGCTTTTGCACACTTGAGACATATTGTTTTTCATGTTCGGTTTCCATTCTGTGTTTCTATACTGTGATTTAATGCTGATACAACTGTCGCATTGATGACAAAAACATGTACGCAACATTTTTTTTATTATTATGGTTAAGCTGAATGGATAATGGTGTCGATAAAATCAATTCTCATCTCTGAACTTTAATGTCATCCATTTCACACGCTGCTCAGTATTGAACACACTCACACATGGTTTTACAACCATGCATGGGAAGACGGCGTGAAGATTATTCACTGAATATTATTGTTTGTCATTATGTGTTGACTGCAACACAGATGTGTGCAGATGGGTCTTATGAAGAACTGTTAGAATTCCCTGTAACACCCAGCTCCTAGTGCCACATTATCACATTATTAGTTTTCAAGGCACGCCTGTGCGTCTTCCAACTTTGCTCTTGAGGTCACTTCTAAAACCGTGATGATAATAAAAGGAAACAGGAGGACAAATAATGTCATGAGCCTTAAAATTCCTTGGTAGTAGATATGTGCTATAAACCCACCGGAGTGTTAAGGTCGTACCCAATACGCCTCTGAGCAAATTGCTCTTGTTGTCTGAGTGGCTTAATTGTATTGATCCAGCTGCCTTTTTAAACGTGGGTTTGTCGATTATTTTGTACCAAATCAAGACCAAAACAAGTTAATATAATTTACCACAAACGAGGCTAGCTGATAACACAAATAGAGTAAACAGAAATGGCAACTGCATCCAAACTGATTCCCAGTTTAACAGGTCAAATGCCCTTTCACACCCAGCCAAACCACCGAAACCGCTGGTAATACTTTTCTTTGCCTACAAAAGTTGACTTTGTCTGATGTATGTGTAGTTGTGTGGCTATTTGTCTGCCACTAGAGAGCTCTTCAGAAAGTCCCCTTGCTGGGATATACTTTGAATAAATGGAAGCCTCGAACAAGGTCATGAACAAGGTTAAAACCACAGATAAAAGTTACCTTTTCACAAGGCCAACAAACTGGAGAAGCAGGAAGGACCGCCATGCAGTCTGTTAGTGATGGCAATGGCTAATATGATGGTGCACATTGGCTTGGCACTACACGTTTCAAGTGTCCAGTATTGGGAGTCCCCGCGACCCAATGAGGATAAGCCATCAGAAATAATGTGTGAGTGTATCATGGAATCTAATGCATTACATACAGCTAGAACGTTTTATTCATGGAGCCACAACTTAGAATCTTGGTCTTGGTCTGCGTATACCGAAGATGTTATAATATACTGTGAGTTTGCAGCAGAGATATATTGGAGTGCATAGTTTAAACTTAGCATCTCTAGGGGGGCCTGTGACGTCCAAACTTTGCAGCTGGAATAGTTTAACAGGAGCTATTGGTTCCGCTACTGCGGATTAAAGCACAAACATACTCAGCTGCTGTTATAGTGGCCTGAAATTGTCAGTGTAATGTTTCATTTACGATCATTTGTTACCCATCCACCTTAGTTGTTGGCATACATCAGAGTAGGTTTTAGTACAGACATTTTATTTTGCAGGGTTTAAGCTTCATTTTTAGATTTGATTGAATTACACAATACATCCTAGGTGTGGACAGTTTTGAATTGTATTGCATGCATTGCACTAACCCTAACCCATCTAAAGGAAAACCTTTTCAAGCAGTCTCTTAGTCAATCCGGATTTATGCTGGAAACGCTTTTGCTTTGTGACAATGGTAGCAACTTTTTCTCTCTTTAATTTTGAGCAAAGAGAATATTTGTATAGGTGATAAAATCCCAATCTTTACAGGAAGAAGGAAGGAAGTGTTTCAGAAACATCAAGTTGCCGATCTTTGCACTTTATATTTAAAAAATATATATAAAAATAGTATTTTTATTTACTTTTCTTCCGTAAATATCAAAATAATAAATAATAATAATAATAAGGTTGCACCTTAATGTTTCTGATCTCTGATGTGTCCCACTGTGAGCTAGGGCTTTTTAAAGGCAACTTTCTTAGTTTTTATTTGAATTTTTGGGAAAGATGACTTGAAAGTTATAGATTTCACATTTTATGTTGGAAGTCACTCACAGTTTTTTTTCTCAGAATCTCTTAAGGAACAGACAAAAAACCCACGATCTTGATTTCTGGGGAATTTGGATGCTTCAGAATATTTCAGATAGAATTTTGATGTTTGTATTCATGTTGTCACTCCCTAGCTCCCGCTGTGATGCAAAAAAGTGCCTCTATATAATATCTCATGTACCTCTTGAGTCTAATTAGCACCCCAAAAATAGAGGAGGGTAAAACACTGCACAAAGAAAAGGGATGGGATGCTGAATTCAAAGAGTAATTCACTTCCACAGCCTCAGGCCTTTTTTCGCACTTGGGGTAAGCAGGGTAGCAGGGTTCATTTGCAACACCCAAGGGATCTCTCTGTGGATTGCCAAGTCTCCGGAGGAGAGACGCGAGGCTCTTAGAAGGGGAGGGGGGCGTGGCAGTTGTTGGAAGTGAGTGTGTGAGTGGCAGATCTGTAGCTTTGCTCACAAAAACCAATGATTAGAGAAAATTGGAGATACAAATAGTGTGCTTCCAACCGTGCCGCAAGGGCTCGGTGATTCAGCATCAACCGTAAGCATAGATCAATGCACTGCAGAAAAACAGGGCCTTTTGTTGTAATCGCAAAGCATTATTCCTGCAATGGCTGCATCTTCTGTTGCACAGATACACCCTTAACTGTATACTGTCATAGGTGCACCCTAGCAGCACAGAACCCTAATTAGATAAAGTATTAATTGCTAATCGTCACTAATAACGCTATTTGTTCTACTCGTTTACTCCATGACTCAGCGAGATTCACTGACCTATCAGATGAGATTCACACAAGTGAGAGGACCTTCGTTAAACTGTTGCCATTAATTATCTTTCCCATCCTTTTGTGTTGATCCAAATGAGCAAATCTGCATTGTTATTCATTTATCAAGGAACATGTGGATCATAATGGGAGAAGTGCTGAAATGATTAAATGAATGATTTTGCTGGATGATGGTGTTACTGGCAATTAAGATATTGCCCACTGGAATGATTGGATTTGGTAAAATTGGATTCCAAAAATGTTTTTTATCTATGCAGAATCTCCTTATGCAAACAGACCCATACAGACAATACACACACACGCACACAGAAACACACAAACGCACACACTCACACCAATCAGAAAAGTCTTTGCTGTCATTTATAGACTGACTGAGTTGGACCTTTGCGTGTCACACATCATCCGGCACGCTTTTAACACTGTCCTCAGTGCAGAGTGCACAATTTCGCTCAGTGACTCTTGACATTGCACACTGAGCGACCACACAAGAGACAAAGACATAGAGAGAGCGAAGAGAGGGAGAGAGAGAGAGGGAAATAAAAGAAGAAAAATCACCAGCAGTCTATCTTTGCCTTGCCTTCTATTACCTCTCAGCTCTCAGATACATCTTGTTAAATCCTGTGACCCTCTGACCCGTCTCGGCGCCTCCACATCCACCACTCTTTCCTGGCAGCTCCGCAGGTACCAGCAGGGATCTGTGATGGATGTGGCTCGACAGGAGTCAGGAGCTTTGATGAGTTTCCAGCAACTTGTCAAGGGGAGGGGTGGAAAGAATGTGCGAGAGGAGGGAATGAAAAATGACTCTGAGAGAACTACAAATAACATAAATGGACGAAGAAGCGTCAAAAACCGTATGTGCCCACAGGTAGCTCATATGGTCTGGAAAGCCTGGTTTTCATATGCCATGCTGCAGTGTCTTATCTCCGTGCATTCATACGCTGTGTTATGCACTGGTATGTGTTACAGTCCAGTCTCTGTTGGTGGATTGGAGAGCTGAGCAGTGTCTTATGAGGAATTAGCTCACCTCAACGAACTGAGCTGACCACATCCTAAGCTTTGGGGGAGTCATCAGTCATCTGTTTGCTGATGACATTTATAATTTATCTCCATGCCTGTATCGGCGACAACTATGGAAGACACAGATGTGGCCTATTTGCGACACATCTTTGTGAGTGCTCACGTATGGCAAACGCTTGCATTTGGTATTGTTCATCCATTGCTGAAGATACTATAATGATATTTGAAATTCCTGCAACGAGGGCATACAATTTTTTTGAAAGATTTAACAGAAAGCAAGCACTCTTTTATTGATTTATTTCCCCTTATGTACATTTACAAATTAATGATATAAACTGAGAAATAAGAAGCAGAAATTATGCACAGTATGAAATTTCAGCTGATTTGTTTTTCATTAAGTCAAATGTTTTGCCAATGAGTCAGGCTTTTAATCAGAATCACAGATCATACTCATAATTCTCCTAGTATCAGGTCTGTTTAAATGTAGACATCACAAATGATAACTTAATTTTCCTGTGGTCATGAACATGTTGAATTAGGCTTAGTAGTGTAGTAATTATTAAAGCAATGTGGTACTGTAAAGAGTACTATTACCCCATATGATATGTGATTCTGTCCATAATGCAAATAGAATATGGTAAAAAAAAAAAAAAAAAAATTATGGTCATTGCTAAGTTGAGGCATGACTTGAAATGATGATAATAGAGGATATAAGAGTCAGTCAGACAGTGAAAGTATTTTTTTTCCCCATAACGAATAGATTTTTCTGATGCTCTTTATTTATCCTGTGTTATATTGCATGTTAGAAAGTATCCGATGACATCCATACATATTTTATGCCCAGTACATCATATCACACAATCAATTCACTAAGAACACTTACTGTTAGATACCCATGCACTGTGAAATCTAAACGCAAATTTATGGATTAGATACAGATCGTCCCTTACAACAAACTTTTGAATCCTTTTGTATTGTCAATTTCAACACTGTTTTGTATAAATAGTTGTATGATTCACACAAATTAGTGGTCGATAACCAAATCGGTTTTCTCATATTTGTATTCTGAAAGAGCTATACACATAGAAATTCCAGATACCCGGAAGAGGTAATTAGTTCTCACAGTGTATTCACCAGCATTATTGCCAACAGTGTTTTATTTTCAGAGTACTTCAGGATTCACTTTTATTATATTGTGCATGTATGATGAGAAAATGGTACATTGCCCATTCTCTGGTAAATGAAATCTATCAAGATAATAATAAAAGTGGGAGCGATTATTATAGTTTTCTACTTGTAATAATAAAGTTAATGCTTCTTTATTAAATAGCAGAATACAGAAGAATATTTAGTCAATTGTTTTTTTTTTATCTATAAAAATGTTTATCCCAGGAAAGAAAGGCATTTACCTCAAGCCATTATCTTTGCATTTTCAAATTTTCAACACTCCCATTTGCAATGTCAGACTCATAATATTTATTTTTCCCATTTATGGAGGCAGTCATAATTATGGTTTTGATCTCATTGAGTCTTTGGAAGTAATGATGTTTTAAAGTCTTGGGATCTACACTCCGTGGGGCTCTACAAAGTTTACTGGACCTTCATCACAATGAGAACAACAATTATACCGCCTGCAGGGGTGTACAAGTGGCGAGCATATCCTGGACTTCTGTTGCCATGGTCACAATGCGATGCGTTTTATATTGCAAATAGAGAAGAACATGACCATTGTTTGGGTTCAAATGCGTCCTTGCCTAAGTGTATAGGCCCTTTGTCATCACAGTTACCATAGGAACACACAGAAGGAGATGAAATGCGGATTATTGGCTAGAAATAGGAAACAAACAGCAGTCTTGTGTTTACACAAAGGTCACATCCGGGGAAAAGTTAGTGAAGTGTACATTGCAAACATTATCTACCTCATTGGTACTCATCTATCATGCTCCCGTCAGTACCTTGTATTTTGTATTATTAATTCAGCCATCATTCCTGTTCTTGTATGGAGAATGATCTCTCAGCAGAATCCCTTTCGTAGCGTGGTATCACTGACAGCTCTCCCACAACAGCAGAGCCTCTGCCACTGGATGAACATTTGCTATAAATGGCTATTGCCTTGATTTAAGTGTCTGGAAATATTGTTAAAAAGAGAAACAAATGCCTCTTCACCCATCTCAGAGCTATTTATACCTTACATAGCCTCTTTTATCTAGCAAATCTCTGATGAAGTGACTATTGTGCAGTCTCATCGTACTGCCCCTATTTTCATTGGTTATTCCTTTTTAAGGATATGAATGGAATCATGCTGTTGTACTGCAAGTGATTTTTCTCATTTTTCTCACTCTTTCTAAATGCCCTGATACCGTTATGCAGTATGAGTTAAGAGGAACATAATCTATGAAGAGGATGAAGCCCTTTTCTGACATTTACAGATCTATGATTGATCAATTTGTGTCACATCATCAATCCAGTTTGGTTGTTGTTTGGACCACTTATTTTCAAATCCATTGATTGGATTCAATGCGGCCCAAGAGCATCGACGTGAAATGCATTTGCTTAAATGTGCAAAGATTAAGATCATTGAAGATAACATCCTTAAAACAATTGGGGTCCTAAAAATCTATTCACAGACTTGAAATAGAATGAAATACAACAGTGCTATGATTGAGCTTAGCTATGGCCAAGTGTTGAAACACTCAAGTCCCTGGTGTCTTCCAAACTTCCTTGAGTTTTACTTTGTGTTCTGAACTGGAGGCTTGTTTTTGCCCGAGTCTACAGATTTGTGCAGTGGCCCTAATTGAAATCTTTCGAGATTCATAATGGAGATAAATGCTTATGGTTAAGCGAAGATTATTATCATTATATTGTAGGTGGTAGGTGTACTCACAGGACGTGGACTGATGTGTTTCCTTTGCAGCCAGCTGCATTTCCTTATCCAAGGTTGGTTGAGGTGACCACTACTGTTACTAGGAATCTCCTTTTTCTTTAAAATAATTACCATTCAACGGTATACTGAGAGATTTGCAGTATACAATAGAGGCTGCTTTTTTTCTTGTACTAACAGCCCATCCAATTAGATTGGAGGGCAAATGGTGAGGGGTAGCAGCCTCAGAGTTTGTAGGTGTTTGTCATTTCAGTTTTATGATAACTATAAGGCAAAAACAAAGCAAGATTGCATTTTTAATGACCACCCGAGTAAGCTGGATAAGCATTACTGAGGCATGTTTTCGATTTGTTGGCCCAAGGGTTAAGGGACCAGCATGCACCTCTGCACCACTGTGCTGCACATGGTTTTAATTCAATATCCAGGTCTAGCAGTAATGTATCAGAGGGCAGTAATCCGACTCCAGCTATCCAGGAGAGACCACCTATTCTCTAATGGAATTATTGTAATGTTGTTATATTTGTATGTATCTATAGCCACCCATTGCTTGTCCACAACAACCATTTACAACTAGCAGAAGTGTGCACAATTTTGTAATGCTCTCAAAAGATGCAAACCATAACAGTTTCTTTACTTCTGTGGTTAAAGGTCCCTTTGCTTACAAAATCCAGATTTTTTCTATCATGTGCTTTAGATTACACCTCTCCTTTCTGTGCCTACATTATTCTAACAATGGCTCACTTGAGAGAAGTGCCCCAATATGAGAAATACTGCATGTGTTAAAATGTAAGAGGCGGCTCTGCTTCTCACAGGAAACCTCTCCTCTCTTGGTGAGTCACCAAGCTGTGCGATAGCAGAGTTATACTTATTTCACAAGTCCAATACTCATTAGGGAATTCTTCCAAACGTGTTTTGAGGGATGGTGAATTTGGGGTTAATAAGATCACGTGTGTTGGATACTGCCAGCCTGTTTGGACAGTGGCAAAAGAATGAGACGTATCCCCGAGCACTCATAATGGGCATCACTGGGTCACTGGAGAGTCCTGAAACCTACGATCTAGGGAGGCATCTGCAAAACATGGCTGGTAATGATGAATTTAAATGCAAATGGCAACCTGACAGGGGAAACAAATTACACCCATCACTTGGCTAAATTGCTCCAAATTGAAGATGAGTCTTCAAACCTGACCATATTGCACTGGTGGTTTGCGAAAAAATTGAATATGGAAAACAAGGTAATAGCTAATTTTACCTCCTCCAGCCACCATGACCTGGGGAAATAAATGGAAAGTTCTGATTTTGATGTGCTACTACAGATCCTACGCACAAAGTTGAATTGATTCTTTGCTTGGTGTGTTGTGTGAACCCATCTGGATTTCCTGCTCACCAGAACAGGTGATCTGACATTTGCTCCTTGCATCTTTGGTGTGACTGAATGACAACAGGGAAATAACATCAGGGAAAGCGTACAGCTACAGTCATGTCGACGTAGTTTCATCTCTCGTGGAAGATGGCACTCTATCAAAGTGCCTGGGCAGACTAATGGGGACTCACAGCCCATCTTTATAGTCACATTCCTTCTGTCTCTGTGCAAATTCAGCTGCTGCCATTATGTGGAGCCAAACAAGTGGCTTGGCTTTGCCTGATAGATTGACTGTGCGACGGGTTGTTGACCTTTCTCCATCCCATTCCAGCTGCCAGCCATTTATTTCCAGCACACCTCCAACATAGACTAAATGTGCGCTTCACTGAAAGAGCTAACATGGGAGGGGAATATTGTCTTTTTTTCCCCTATTAAGCCACAGGGGATAAAAGAACACTCTTCTTCTTTTCACCCCCTACCCCCCCTTCTACTCACTCCACGTTATCCTCAAAGCAGGGAATGCACATCGACTTTGAGATCAGCCTCGGAGTCAAGTGTAGAATACAGATAAGCAGCGGGGAGAACTGATGCCCAGACTATTTTGCATACCTAATTGACCTCAAGCTGAAAAACCCCAGCTCTGTGACTAAGCGCACCCCCCGGCCCCACTAACCAGCATCTGCTGTAATACTGTTTTTGGACCCGGTACTTGCAGTCCTCTTCGGTGATGGTTGAGTTTAATCATTGTTCAAGTTGCAGTGAGTTTGTGTGCTGTTTGCTTTGCTACGGACCAGAAATGTTGTTTATACTCATTTTAAGCCAAAAGTGATGGTCGGTTAGGTGTACGCCTGTTGCAGAGATTAACAATCGAGCAGTGTTTAAACTAGAATATGAAGCAACAGTACTGCACTGTCCCAAAAAGTCCTGCCGCTGCAGTGGGATATCTCCTCGAAGGCCTCTAAAAATATGCAGTAATTAAGTGCTCAAATATACTGAGACATTATTTTAGATCTGAAGACTAAAGAAAAGGAAAGGAGCTCTACCAGATAATTAAAACTAAAATAGACAAACAAATGTTTCCTACCAACCTATGTGAACTAATTATATTATGAGGCTTGGAGGCTGAAATACTTAAATGTGTCATCCCCCACTAGGACTTGATATTGTACATTAATAAATACATATACTGAACAGTGTATTCCTTGTTATCATAACATACAGTATGAGCAATACAGTCAATTGGTTGTGGTGATTCCAACTTTGATCGGACGACATCTTTGTATAATCAGCAGTCTCAGGCGTGCCTCGAAGGGGGAATTATTGGTGTATATGAGTAAGTATTTTTACGAGTTTACGAGTTTTACGATTTTCTCGAGTGAATTGTTGAGATTTGGCACCTTGGTGACATCGCTATAAATGTACCATAACAATATGGAAACAACAGCAGGCAGCCAACCAAACAGTATATAACCCTGGGTAAGGTTATTTTGTAGGAAAATCAAAGTTCAAATGATTAGCCCCACCTGTTTGCTGTACACATCAATCACACACCCTATTAATGATTCAAGTCTCACCACTGCACTTACTGTAATGGCATCCACATCAAAAGACTATTAGTGATTTGTTTTAGATGAGCTCACTTTGAGTTTGCCTATGAGTAAATAAAGTAATTTAGATGTTATGGATCAACTTTTGGCTTGTTTACTATGAGTTTCTACGATCTGTTAGTAAACTGTATCATAAGTGATATTAACAATTGATTAACCAAAAAGAACAAAGACGTGCCAAGGTTGAAAAAAAGGACAAGTTTGCTTAAGATAAACTGATAAATATCGCAGTTCAGACAAAAACACATTAAAGGACACTGTGAGTCAAATTTTTTGAAACAAGCTAAACTCACAGTGAAGTGAAATTTGAAATTGTGCTGAATTGTGAGCTATTACAGCAGAGGGTAACACCAACATCTCAGCCGGTGTCCCAGACCTCCTTTCCGAGCATGGAATTACATTTTGTGTGGGACACAGTGGGCTTGTCCGGTGTTTCTTTATAGGCTGTCAGCCCCTTTTGTGAAGGCTTTGTGCCAGCACTTGTTGCAATTAAGAGATACAGAAAAACAGAGTGGGGTTAGAAGGCATGTTGTGGCGGTGTGTACACAGTTGTTTGCAGGAAGTGTTCGAGGCATAGGATTGTGTTGGCCACTTGGAATGTATCGGCCACTGGTTCAAATAGTGTATGTCAGTGTTTCCCATAGGTTTGCTGCTTTTTCATGGGGGGGGGGTCGGGGCAGGACCCCTTTACAGAGCATTTGGACCTGAACAAACAAACGGCTAGGAGTCTTATTAAGGTGATATTGTATTTACATAAATGAATGATAATTAGAACAAAAAAAAATGTACACCAATATTTTGTCTGTGTTGCCAACATAGCCTGCAGAACATTCCTGAAACCAAAAAAGAAAACTGAAGTTCATTCTCTGTGTACTGTATTTTATTTATTTATGTATCAGTGTGTTTATGCATTTATCGATTTATTTATTTAACGTGATCTGTCTTGTAGAGCTTGGAGGAGTATTTTTTTCTCTGACAGCCAAGTTTGGTCAAAGCCTGTCATCCTGTGACCTGCAGACCTGGGCTGCTGGTCAGGGCTCCAGGTTCATCACTCTGGCTGGTCGTAGCAGAGCTAACATTGGCATCACAGGTGCCAGCTTCAGGCTGTGTGCGTTTGAAAAACACGGATAACTTGGGCTGAGTTTCAGATTTCTTTTGATGTCATCGCTCCATTTATAATTCATAGGTCTTCTCTCCTCTCTTTTAGTCCACTCTGTCCGACCCTAGTTGTGAGCACACCTGAGTGTGTGTGTGTGTTGGGAGCCTTCGTGAAACTGAAAGCATCAAAGATAATAATAATAATCATTATTTTTATTTAATAATAATAATAATAATAATAATAATAATAATAATAATAATAATAATAATAATAATAATAATAATAATAACAATAATGATAATAAGAACAATACTATGTTTATTATTATTTTATTATAATTATTATTCTTTTATTATTATTATTTTTTTTAAACAACGTGCATTTCAGGGGAGGTGCAAGGCTCAGTTGGGGGGGCACAGCCTAAATGGAGAAGTTGTCAAAAGTCAAGCTGCAAATCCACAAAAAGTTCTGAATGCCAACGCAATGTGCAGTCATGTCTGTGAGCAACCAGTGAAGTCACTGTTTGAACCCAGGGCTGCAAATCTTTCTCTGTGAACCATCCTTGCAGGATTGAACACCTCAGAAAATGTTACGGTATAGAGGGGTACTGGGGTAAATGTGTGCTCAGCTTCAGCGGTTCAAAGTATGATAGCAGTAGCTGAATCACCATTTATCTCTCCCAAGTGCTCCCTGACCACTCAATTAAACCCCGGACGGTGCACTTTTCAAGAGCGTTTGCCATCACTTTCTTGACTCACTGGCCTCTGCTAAGATCACAGGATTTCATTATTTGGAGTAAAATTAATATAAAAATAAATGTACAATGCAAAAGCTATTTTATGGAAAAGAATGTGCTTCATTTCAACAGCAACAGCGTTGGCCACAAGGTGGATGTAGAAGTAATCCCATGCCTGCCAGTGATGCCAGTTTGAGTTACAGTCAATTTATCATTGATATAAACATCTCATCTTGTAGCAGAGCATGATGTCGTTTTAAGGGGGTAATTTTATTTTCATAAGGTGTAACAATAAATCTTTAGGGTTTCAAACATAGCTTGGAATGAACGAGTAACAACAGTGCACACCAATAAAGACTGGGAGGAAAACTTTCCCAACTATGGATGACATGTGATTGACATTAAGCAGTGAATAATGTAATGTGTAATGTCCAGATTTGAGCCTAAAATCAATGTAGCTAGACTAATAATCTAGTGTGTGCATGGACTTATTGTGGAACAATTCCATAAAAAGGATGAAAATGATCCTTGAAGTGTTTTCAGCTAGACTGCGGTAAAGACCACTTCACGCCAGTGACAGGGGCAACTTATTCTGTATTTAAAACACTGCTATTAAGTTAAGCTGGTTAAGCTTAGGCCTCTGGAGATTAAATACCTGCTAAAAATCACCTTGTATAAAAGACATTAGCCACAGTTAAGTTTTTTGAGGTGGTTTACGTTTTGCAGAGATTTAAAGGCTCATTAGCCGAGGTTGGTGTCTGAGTCAATCTTCCTTAGTTCTCCATGGCCCGGGGGGTTTATGGAAAACAGATGCTCCTAAAGGTCTCATCTCCATCCATGCCCCTCAAGGGATATTTGATTTCGTACACATGTAATGAAGTTGTCTCAATGATTTCTCCACATCACGCTGATATTCTTGTCAAAATGAATGGTGAGATTGTGGAACAGTTTTCATAACACAATGCTAGTGTGCTGTGATTGTAGATGAGACTCTTCCTGGGTAGGCATGGAGTTTTCACCACAGTGGGGAGGAGCCGTCATGTTATTTGTTGCATTTGGACATAATTGGTACTCTCCCTCTGACTACAAGTAGTTGTAGTGGTGCGTCAGCTCTTCGTTTCTCCAGTGAGTACAGCTGATCAGTATTCATGATTTGTATTTGTTACAGGTTTTCACACACCTCCTGGGGCAAATCTAAACTGCTAACCCATGTATGGCCCTGTCATTACAATCATCATGCATTCACCTCTGATTTGGTGGTCAAGTGATTTGTTATTGTTGTATATCTGCTCATTACAAGAAGGGTTTTCAGTGGGGGAGTTATAATCAATATTCTAATGTGGAAATATATTTTTCTTACAGATAGCATATAATATTGATATGTTTTTGGGTACACGTTAATGTACAGTAGCCTCTTACCAAGGCTAAGTATCAATACTATATTCTGATTTTATTGCAATGACTTGTAGTAGTATTCAGCGATTTGAACCAATGTCATTTGGAGACTGTTAGCTGGGTTAGAAGTACTTGATAAGAAAAAGCAATACTATGGACAGGAGTTTTATAAGCACATGTGTCACATTCTGGTAATAATGTGGTGCACATTTTCCTAGTTTATCCGTCCAAACTTACAAAATGCACAGATGGAAATAAAGCTCAATAGTTTTTTTCAGGATCCAGTGTGGCCAATAACACACTTTATTTGAGGTAGGGGTATAGTAATAGTTAGGAAAACGATTAGGGGTATCTTGCATGTACTTGATTCATTGCGACTTGCTTTACGTGGGATGTAGTGAATGACGATGGTGTACAAATTGTCACACATTGTTAGGCATTTCGCTTTCGTCATTGTCGACTATGGCTCTCTGCTTTTCACAAATGCAAAACTCGCCCACCTTACCAGATCCCATGGGCGAGTGTGTGTATGTTATCGTATCTGGCAGAAACGGGGAAAGAGCCTGGAGAGAGCCATAGAAAAAAAAGGAGGAGAAGAACAAGAAGTTTACACTTGCTGAGTTCAGAAACGGGCCCAGAAAATGGAGGCGGATTAATTGGCTCTGAAAAGAAGTGGCTCTGGGTGCATCATCTGGCAGTGGTTGGTATAGAGTAAGGAAAAAATCGGTTATATGCAACAAAATCACTGCTGCAAAAGGCAGCCATGCTACAAATTTCACCATTTTGAAACGCTACCTACTACTAAATTTAGATGACTTCTAACTGACTTCCTTTGGTGCAAGCATACGGGATGATGCAGATGAGGATCACCTGCTTTGAGGATTTAAGGGGCCTCAGCGATGCCGTTTTTTGTCAGGGCCAGGAAAGTTGAGGTCCTTCCCAAATCACCCAGTAGCTGCGGGATGTTTGAGATTCGAGGAGGACCGCTGGCACTATTTTGTTGGAGCAGCTCCACAGGAAGCAGAAAGCCTCCGACTTGGACAGAGGTGCCCGCTGCTGAGGATTGTTGATGCAACATGTTCTCTCTGCCCTTGGCATCTAGTCGTTCCGCCAGCGTCAGTGGCCTCCGTTTTAGGCATTTGGGAAGCCGCTCTGTAGATGCATCAAGGGCCCATAACCCCCCCGGTGATGTGCGGAGATTTAATGGACTGGAAAGCATATCACACGTCCACCTGGAACACTAACTTGAAATGTTGGGCTTATGACTGGCAAATATTAAACCAAAAGACCCTGAGCTGTTGCTTACTTTACCACCTGCTGCCACATTCTCGCCTTCCGAGCGGTGTGTGACACCACACATCAATTCACTCCATTTGTTTAGTGATTTGGAATACAAGCTATAACAATAGGCAATAGTTGGGTGTTCCTGAAAGACTAAAGATATTTTTAAAAGTGCTTTTAAAACAATGAAACCAGAGCAGACACCAACCAAGAGGACATGGTATTAGCAGCACTCAGTCTCTCACTGGCACAGCTACACAGGAAACAATGTTACAGTCACTGCACAGTGCCACGTTTAAGCCTCTGTTTGCTTTCTAATTCTATATTAGTGGAGGCTTTATTTGTATTACCATTGACAACGTGTCAGAGAGCTGATGTAACACACACACACATTTTGGCTGCTGACTCGCGCCAGTCATCAAGCAGATCCTTCGGCTGCAGTTGAAGTGTTGAGGAGTAGAGCAGGCATGATAAGTTGCGATGGCTGGCAGCGTGTCTGGCGATTAGCCTGCCATCGGTTAGCCATGTGCCGTCAGACGCCTTTTATCTCCGGGGCCAACGAGTGTCGCACAATAACCCAGCCAAGGGAGCCGGAGATAGCGGATAGACTGGGCGATGGTAATCGGCTGAGCCACACACGCGCTCACAACGGGAGAACCAGCAGAGGGCCAGGACGCCCGCCTGCCTGTCAATCAGCGCCGTGTCATGAACAGGACACACTCAAGTGTCATATAACCGAATCTGAACTGACAGATTGTGTGTGTGTGTGTGTGTGTGTGGACCATCACAATACTCTCTGCAAAGGTGTACGCTGGCTGTTACTGTCAAGGTTGATTGCATCACAATTGACAAAGATGAAAGATGACCTAGCAGGCTAACATCAGAAAGCTCCAAGCAAGAGCTCCCCCTGAACACTCACACGTGTGCTCTGTCTCACCGCGCATTTATTCACCGAGAAAACTGAAAACGGATTCAAGTTTTCAATGTATTTATTTCGTATTTTTTTCCCAAGCAATAATCCAAACCCGGGGCAGACAATAGACTTTGGCCCTCACTCCTTTATGATCTCTAGGTTTGATCCTCAAACAGAAGTTGCCACCGATCGCACACAAACCCTTTGTGCTGTTGTGTTTCCCAACATGTTGCCTGTGGGATATAAAACAAAGCAGAATGGGGCAAAACATGAATGGAAACAGCAATGTCTTGTGATTGTGCTCATCTCAGAGCTGCAGGTAATATGTTGAGGTCATAGACACCTATGCTGGATTCACATTTAGTTGCCTTTTACTTCAGAGAATGTATTTCAACTATGTGTTGTTCACATGTGAGTCTTATTATCTGTCTCTTTGGCAGTATTGGACAAATTACTCCGAGAATAGAATTATTTAAAATGACTTTTCTGCTTTCTTCACTCCTATTACAATTGAATTACTGTGTCACTCCTTTCGCCCTGTAATGAGATTTATTTGCTGATCACCTCTGCAGAAACTAATTGTGGTCAGCATTGCCTACAATCTGCTGCAGCTGTACCACACATTGTCTGCAGGTGGTGCAAGTATTAGTATTCTGTTATCTATTGCTTTCTTTGCCTTTGGGGGACTGTATCGACATCTCAACAGCTACAGCTCTGAATGAGTCCTTTTTTCATGTAGGTAGTAGCAGAGGTTTTGTAGAGCTTGCAAACTTGCACAAACGTTGCTTGAAGTGCAGTTCTTGCTTCGAGTATGGTCGAATAGTTTTTTCCTTTGATTCACGTTAGCATTGGTCCTCCCACACGCTACCACCCATATCTTGATCATACCCTTGTCTTATTTAGTTTTTTGCTTACGCATTTGCCCCTTTGAACAGTTCCTCCTATATTGTTAGTGTTCCTCGGCAGGAACCTGAACATATGAGGTTACTTTAACATAAAATATATATATATCGATATATATCGATATATATACACATACCATGTCTCAAGAATTCATACACTGACGAAATTCCATAAAAATATCTACCGGTAATAGAAAAAAAAAATAAGACCTGATCATCTTTTTCTAAGCTTATACAAGTTCCGAGGTCAACTTTGATTTGATACAATCTTCCACAGAAACACTACTTACAACCATCTCAGAAACACAGGTAACAGTGTTTCTATGTTTCTTGCGGTGTTACATGTTGATGGCAGAGTACGACCTTGCGAAATTCTAGTTATGTGTGATAAGTTCCAGAGTTCAAAGAAGGTTGATCCACCAACTTTTTTAATATGTGAAAACCATATAGTAGAGAGTTTGCAACACAAGGCTCCTTTGGCTTTTTTAGTGATGAAAGGAAAAGTACATGTGAAAAGGTAGTAGGCAGGATCTCAGAAACATGCAGATCCTTTTCCTGGCTTAATTGCCAGCTCTCTGTCATTTTTTGGACTTGGAGTTTTACATGATAAGAAACTGCTTAACCTTAAAAATTGACAAGGATGTGCCTTCCTAACTTATTTGCCAGTTTCTGGATTCTCTAAAAAAATATAATTTTTTGAAACCCGACATCCGAAATGCTAAGGTTGGGCACAGAAGCTTCTTCATTTCAGTGATATTATTTCCTCAAAGGCAATCAAAATCGAGGCAGTTTCCAGCACATGGAAATGATGGAGATGTTTCCATCTGTCATCACTGCCATTCACTGTATTAACAGTAAAGTGAAATGTGATCCAAAGTGCTGTCAGTGTCTAAAATTCATCACCGTGATCCTTCCTCTTCAGTATAACCATCCCTCACGCACAATCATTTCCACGAGGCATGTGAATTTAAACCCAACCTTCTAATGAATAGGTGTCAAACTCAAGGCCCGCGGGTTAGAACCGGCCTGCCAGAGGGTCTGGCCTGCGGGATGACTTTGCAAAGTTTAAAGATTTGGGCTGTCGATAATTTTACAGCTCCAGTACACACGCACAATCCCAGAGCTCTCTCCTAGCGTTACCTGTTGCTCCCTCTAGCCCCCTCTCCCAGACATCCACACTTCCCCCATTAACTCTCACTCGGCATTTGTCACTAGGACTATTTCAAAACAGTGATGCATTCGCGCACATTCTCTAAATACCAATCTAGCAGTGATAGGAGCACTGTTCTGTGCAATTCTTGCGGTATAGAATTTTTTCTTACCTTTAGAAAACTATTTGGCCACAAAGTTGTTGATTTTGTTCAATTTGTCATAGAACATATTTGAGACATAAAATATGCTCCGAAAGATGTTATGTTCTATTGGAGAAATATTATTCAGGTCAAACGGACTGTTTGATATTTTCTATTTTTATTTTGGTCCACAATTCAATGTGACCAGTGAAAAAAAGATTTGGATTGCAGGGGAAATAACAGATGTTGACCTACAGTTTATAAGGCCCACTTTTATATTCACTCGTCTTTGAAAACCATATTGAATAGTTTTAAATACGTCACACAGAAAATATTGAAACATATATATATATATAATGTATGTATATATATATATATATATATATATATATATATATATCCCTGGACCTAATTTAGCATCCTCTGCATTACACCCACATGCTTTTTATGTGCCCACGAGAAGGCTTGGTCCAGCCAGCTGTATATCCTTGAAAATGACATTCGTGGCACTTATAATGTGGTCCTTCTTTCTGTTAGCATTGGACCAAAGCGTGCATATCAAAGCTGCTTTAAATCAGTGGGCTTAATAGTGATTAATAACTGCAGATGTTTATAAATGGGTAAACGCACATTATGAGTATAGCTCTGGACCAACACAGCCCAACCCCCAACAAGCACCCTTCTTTCTCTCCAACTTTGTTAATTTGTTTATTTTTTAGTGATGCATAGCAACCCATAGGTTCCCTGAGATGATGGGTGGGTTTGTGTCTTCTTACTGTATACTAAAGTGTATCACTAGTTCAGACAGTTCAATCAGTTTGAAAAGAGAAAAAGCATCATTCAACTACTTTAAATAACTTTCGGAAAGATTGTGTGCAGTAGAACTGTGATTACTAGTCAAACCCCTTTCTTAAATATAATTAAATATTCTCCTCGTGAAATGGTTAGCTCAACCGGATTCCACGGTCGCTGTTGCGCATAGATCGAAGCAATGTCTGCTGTGCTGCACGTCACCCTTCTCTCGACTCACTATTTGTTTTTTGTCTTTTTCAATTTGATCACATATAGCAAAAATGCCTGCAGGGAACACTGTAAATGTCACATTTAAAGTTATCCTCAAGTACCAAAGTTATCTGTGTATTGATTTTCATCATCTCGTCACTTATGACACAGAGTTAGTTTGAAGACTTTTCTTTACATTGGAGGTATATGGGAGGCATATTTGGATTTAACAACCGTCCTGTGTTTGGTGTTGTCTTACTGGTCTCTTTCCTTCAACAAGAAGAAATGTATTTGGATGAAAATTAGATTACGATCTGGAGTTGTGTGTGTTGCTTAGATACATTATGCCAGTGTAACACAAACTGCTGCTAAACTAACCCACACAATAGCTTAGAGATGTGAAAGTCTCAGAGTCTCTGACTTTCTACCATTTTCTCATTGAAATGTATTCAAACAAAAGCTGTCACTGTCATTTCACACAATACTGGACTCTATAAGTGAATAAGCGTATGTTTTTTCTATTGATTAATGTTAAACAATGAACATATATGCAGCGGCCATGATATGTCCGTTGACTACATCGTAATGCCTACACGTTTAGGATTCTGCTCACATCACATCACATCACTGTCAGCATCCTGCTCTTGAAACCCTTTCTGATGTCATCACGTGTAGAATTTCATATGGCACATATGTGGTGCCAATTTTGGACCAGGTAATGTATCATTATGAGGAACAGCCCTCCAGGTATTCGCAACATTTATTAAAGTGAGGGAAGTGGGAAGGAAAAGCACTTACCTCCCCAGCCAGTACCATCAGTCTTATTTAACAAAGTATATTACAAAGATTGAACAATCCATCATCACATCTCTGCTCTGTTCTCATAAAGTAAATGAACAAGTGCCTTTCCCCATTCTGAAGGTGAGTTTCTTCTGACCACGTATTCTGCCACAGTTGTTGTTTTTTGCTCAGATATTCCACATAAATTCTGTTGTTTACATGGTGGCAGTGGGAAATGGATTAGTGTTGGTCTGTTGGATAGATACACTGTCCTGCAGTCTATTCCTTAATGTATTGATCCAATTTGGACAAAAAACAGGATGAATGATGTGCCATTTAGTCTGAGGCTTTTGTGACATTATGCATAATTCTGTTGGTAATATCGAAAATGCAGAAAATGTCAGGACATTGACTTAATGCCAGAACCACCACCCTGAGCAAATACCAAACCAAAAAAACAAAAGGAGTGGATGTAGTGTTACATATGTTTTTGGATCAGTTTTTATCTTTTTCTTTTTAAAATTGACATAGGGATGTGACTGTACTGTGTTCTTCATTTGACATGAAGTGTATGGGATATGGAGTATATTTTTATATTCTACTGTAGCAGGAAGGATCCGGTTGTATATGAATGAAGCCTTTCCGAGCATATTGTAAACTCTGTTTGGTGCTGCTTTTCAGTAGATTAAAACAGTAGATTAACACAAATAGAATAAGAATTGTCCCACTGGGTGGGGATAATATACATTCTTTTCAGTAAATGGGATTCATTTGAATTCCACTTTATACTAAATAGACATTCAATGCGAATTGCTGATATGTCTTGTAAAGCATTTTTGTGTATGTTTTGGCAATCTGAGCATCAAACATAATATTCCACTAAATTCCTCAAACAAACATGGTCTAATTATTATGGAGGTCATTGGCTGCCTTGAACAGGATGCCTTTGTCGATGGGACTTCTGCTCCACAGTTCTTCTTCTGTAGTGCTGTATTCTCTCACAGTATTTGTTCAGTATTACCTGTAGCCCTGGCTTTCACTGGAATATAGAGCACCACTGCATACAAGTTTAGGTATAAGGCAGCCTCAGATAAGCGACAGCGAGATTGTCAGCTCCTGACTTCTTTATTTTCCCTCTGTCGGTTTTTGGTGTATTTTTAAAACCTACATTCCACATTGATGAAGCAAAAACTTGAAATATCCAACTCACCCAATTTTTTGTCTTGTTCTCCATATTTTCATCACACTTATTTCTTGGACTCTAAAATGCAGAGGAGATGTGACAGTTCACAGCAGTGGCTATGAACAACTCACCTGGCAGTGGCACTTCACCTAACTTGTATAGAATCAACTTTGCAAGTGTGTATCTCTTTTAAAGTCTTTGTGTACCATTCAATTCACAAACTTTTCATTCGGTACACCTCCAAGCATTTCTCCTGACCACCTGTAAAAGTGTGATTTTTTTAGTTGACATCTGCTAGTCATTGTGTCCCCCGTGAAATATTTATTTTAAGACCACTATCCCGAGATAGAAAGTGAAGTGCCTTCTCCTGTAAAGTTTCTTGAGATGATGTTTGTTGTGTACAGCTGTGTTTTCAGGTTGTGAGGTTTATGTGAATCAACTTAAAAACAAACTGAATATTTTAAAACAGTGAAGTCTGTCATGGACAAAAGTCATCAAAACTATCTGACATCTTCAGTGCAAAATTACATGACTGACAAAAATAAATAAAAGATGAAATGATTCAACCAACTTAACCACAGGAGAGGCTGCCTACAGTGTGCATGTGTGTAAACCATATCTATTTATTATTTACTGATTTTTTTCTTTTTTGATGATTTTTCTTTCTTACTATTCTTACAACATATTTACATGATGTACACTTTACATGATGATCATTTGCTTAATAAATTTGCGGAATAATAAAATTACACAACAATTACAATTAAACATTTCTTGATAAGCTATATTTTTATATTTATATATTTGTGTTACATTGTCTCAGGGAGCCTTATGTATAAAGCCAGTTATCTTTTGTGGTTCATTGGTTTATATCTCATTTTTATTGCTTGGCCATTCGCTCCATATTCTGTTACCTCTCCAGAGATCTTTTTTATTCTCCTGAGGCATGTGCAAGGCTGTTCATTATCTCAATAATCAACTTGTTTATTACCTGGAGCCCAGTGCTTCAAAAGAAACATAATATAATTATGTGGGCGTGATTAAGACTGCATTGAACTCTTTTCACTAGGTTAGGCAGGTATGGTGTTATTTTTAGGCTTATTTCCTGAGAGTGCAGTAGAACATGTTCAAGCACAGAAACTATGTTTTGCAAGCACATAATTAGATTTTGAAGCAAAATTGCCTGTCATGCACTCTCACAAACTCTCTGCTGCGCTCGCTCGCCCGCTCCTCCCTCTGCGCGCTGGAGTTTTCCTTCTTGCACGTGTCAAGGTGGCAAAGCGCTACAAATGTGCCAAAAAGCCAACCAATTGGGGAACTGGAAGAAGGTCGATGCTGATTGACTCCTTCGTCTCCAATCATATCTTCCAACTGAGACACGGCAAGAGAGGGACTTTAGGTTGCCATTCACTGGACATCACCCTTATACCTGTACATACAGTCGATGGAAATGGCAGAAAACAACGTACGTTCGTGTTTAGTGGAAAATCTATAGCAGAAATTTCTGACTACTGGTCGGGTGCATCTTTTCGCCTTAATTATCTTTGAGATGTGCTGTGTTTCCCTTTGCATTGATTTATTTGTGGCATCCTGCCATGTCAAATCAACAGGGACACCCACAATTAGATTTTTTTTTTTTACACGTAAAATGTTATTTCTCTGTGGAGCGCATTCACTCTGTCTGTGAGCAGCCCCTTCTCTTTGTACACACTCTGGAGACACAATCATCCACAAGAAGAAAGACTGCTGGTTTTGTAGGCGGATAGCATAGCTGCTAGGCAACATTAACTGCTCATGCAAGTGGATCATTTTAATGTTAATTATTTAACGCTGAGGCTGACCGTGTGCACCATGAAAGACAGAATTAAGGTGGACATGCAACGATAGTTTGGACCAGAGGTATGAGGGAAAAACCTAAAAAACGGAAGAAAAGAGAACCCACACATGGTGAAACTGAACAGTCGGAGCTGTGTCATTTGATTGCAAATTATCCAGTTTAGAAAAAAGTTCCTGGCTTCAGATGGTGCTGCTGTGGCAGCGGAAACAGGCAGAGTGGGTCAGGAAGACGTAGTTGTAGCTAATGAAGAGAAAGAGAGGGGGCAAAGGCCGATGCCCAACATGCTGCTGAGGGAGAGAAGGGGGAGCAACAGGTGAGACTGACAGTAGGGCTGTGGTTTACTCAGTAATTTTATTCTATATGACAGTCTACTGTCCCAGATTACCAGACAGTATTTAAGTTACTACGAGAGCATGAGGAGGAAAATATTCTGTGATGTGACGAGATAAAAGCGTTGCGCAGAATTGCGCAGAAGTCCAGCTAATGTTCATGACGTGGCTTCCATCTCTTCATGGGGTGTGGGGGGTTGTTCCTGCTGGAGATCTGCAAATGACATCAGACTGTCTCTGAGTGTCCTTGAGTGTCCGACACAAAATTCAAAATTGATGTCAGTTCACAGGAGTTTCCCACCCAATCTGGCGGCGTTTAAGAGGTTCTGACAGGGAGACTCAACCGCATAAATCCAGGTGTGATTTATCCATGATGCTGACTTAAAGGTCAAAATATAGAGATTTCGGTTTTTGATTTGAAATAAATTAACTAAATTAATAGCTAAATGTTCCATGGTAGATTTTAAGCATATATTAATAGGCAAAGTGGTACATGTATTAATTTTATATTAAATCTACAGCACAATTAAGCTCTTAAAAATCTCTGAAGCCACTATAAATTGACTTCAGGCATCAACTCAAAGGGAACGCAGGTGTACCATTTCAGATGAAGCAAGGAATAATTTGGCCTATTGATTGCCCGGTAATTTGACTAAGCATGAGGCCATTGGGATTTGCGCCGCTTTGGATCTGCTGAATTCGAGTTAACTACTTTTTTTTAGGACAGATATATAAAGCTGTCCCATTACTGATTCTTTAATGACATACGTATTGGCACAACATGAGATTGTGCTGGCAGAAGGACAAAAGTGTCCGCATGTGAAATGTTGCTATTAGTAAAGTTTTATAGACAGAGCAGATGAGACCTGCCTGCGCACTCTAATTCCTTTTCTGTTTTATTAAGCCTGCGTGCTGCACTGTTCTTTATCGCTTCACCTTTTCTCAATCAGCTGATTTTATCTTTTATCCTACCACAAATCAGCTGCTTTTATCTGTTGACCTGCTCTGAATGAGGTGGTTTTATCTCTTAACCTACTCCCTGCCTTAAACGACATATGAGCCTATTAGACTGATAAATATCTCACCGAAGACATAACTTTATTCGTAATTCCCAAACAAAAATATTTTTGGGTATGCGCTCCAGCAGTCTTAGGCCCCGCCCCAAATGCTCTCATTGGTTGAGATGCCTGATCAACATCCTGCCTCTCCTGTGACCCATCGTCTGTCTGTATGTGTATTCAGAGCCAGTGAGTGACAGACTTTAAAAAGAAAAACAGCAGTTCACACAAGATTAAATCATTGACGGCGTTAATGAGTTAATGCATTAACGAGATATTAGCGCGTTAACGTGCCCAGCACTAATATATATATATATATATGTATTTATATATGTAAGTATTACAATTATGATGTTTGGTTTTTAATAGTTTGACTCAATAGCTTGACTCTTTTTCTCTGAAATCTTTTTTATGGCTTGGCTGACTGATTTGTGTCGTGTGGTGCGTTCGCAATGTACCAGGGAAACGTACGTAGTGGAGTGAGCTCAGAGGATGGCGGGCGAGGGGGGGGGGGGCTTGTTTGTAACATTTGGGGAACAGATTTTTCCATGTCTGTGGGGTGTTACCGGATCGAAAATATGGTCTGAGCCAATTTAAGCCAGTCAGCGCTGTCAGGTGTGAGGTGTTGGTGAGCGGCTCCTTCTGCTGCAGGGGGGTGTCGCCGGATCAAAGCGAGCCGTCTGACTGGTTGATCAAGCAGAAGTGGGAGAGAAATGTAAGTGGCACACGGCTGTCCTGAAGCGAGGATTGCTGAGCCTAACCAGGAGGTGAAGCTGTGCAGCACTTTCTTGTTGCTGAGTTCGCAGTGGTCAGCCCCTGCAGGTGGTCTAGTCTCCACCCACTGAGCTTCACCAGGGGCTGGGATCAAATAGAATCTCAGACTGCAGGTTTTACCTTTAATTAACACATGTAAGTGTAATTGTCTATTTCCAGTGGAATGTGTACAGCAATTATTAACTGATTTGATTAAGAAGTAGCAAAGTGCATTTAGCATAGCCTTGTTATTGGAAAATTACATCATGCCGAGATGAACAGTTACCTTTCTTTTTTTTTTATTAACATACAACTTACCACTTGTTTATGAAATCAAATCATAATTCGAACAGCCCTTTAAAGATAGATATAGAATGTCAGGTGCTATACTAATACACAAATACAACCCCCAAAATGAAATTTAGCTAAAACTTAGATATGATTAAGGACATTTGACATGCTTCGGTGAGAAACTTATGATGAATCGCTCAATGAATATATATGTTTTAGCCCTACTCGATATAAACGTATTATAAACTCACTATATCATAAATTACACAGCTGGAAAACCTCTGTTCCAGCCTGTCCCTACGTGTCATTTTCCGTGTCAGCCTGCTCCTGAGCTTTTAACACACACTCATCAGTCAATTGACACCTGGGACTGAGCAGTCCCCACAAACCTCCCTCCTCCAGAACCTCTTTCCAAATATGTATTTGTTTTCTTGCACAAATATGATTTCTGATAGGAGGTCTGCGAACACAGCACTTTGGTCCCTCAGCATTCATATGCAGTACATTGCTATAGAGTGTTTTCTGCCTCACCATATAAATATGCCTCCTGAAGCACATCATCTGCAGCCAACTCTGACCCCCACTTTAGATCAGAGCACAAAGCGCACAATCTGTCGGCCACATTTGCATGGAGGTTCCAGACGGACTGGGTAACGGAGTCTTTGTCAGCTTCACTACTTTTTGAAAATGTATTTTCACCACTATAACGGCTGAGAAAACATTTGACATGGAGAGCATGCTGAGGACATCTTCCTCAAATCTTTTGTTTAGATTAAATCGGACGTTTAAAATGCAAACCTTGCATGCTGTCTTTGAGCTTAACACAGGCCTGCTGCTTAGACCAGCCTCTGCATGGGTTGCCTTTGAATGTGAGTCACTCCCCCCCTCTGCTTCCACGCCCCCTGTCCCTTTTATCCCACAAAAAGGACAATGTCACATTGCGCAATCCCCCCTCGATACCAGTGTAAGCTGTCATTTGAGAGAGAGGCTCCAGAACACCTTCATTTGCTCAGCATGAGATGTAGTCGTGTAAGTGTGTGTGCGTGTGCGTGCATGCACAAACTCCCTTGGGCCTGCAAAGGAGTCTGGCCAGTGCAGTGGCATAAAGTATTAAGAAGCTTGCTGGGCAAAATAGCAGTAGAGGTGGAAGGTGTTCGCAGAGCTGGCGGACGGAGAGGGTGAGGGGGTAGTGGTGAGGGGGTATAGGCAAACCCAAGGCAGAGAGAGGGCAGTGGGCTTTGGTCTGCCTTGCCATACTCTCCCCTCATTGCGCTTTCAGAAACAATATGGTGCAGTCCTGCAAGTGTCGGACCATGTATCCCACTCACCTGGGACGGAAATCCGCACTTACCAAAGTTGACAAAATGTGTCTTTGCAGATGGATCAATAGTTTCACCTGCTATACTGACTGGACACTTCCATATCTTTATTTATCTATTTCCTGTTATTTATTTATTTTCCATTTGAATGCCTCAGTGAATCGCAGTTTTTGGCCTTTGGGCCGCTGTTTTTGTTCCAACTAAGTCTATTTTCTTTTCCCCTTTGGACTATTTCTACAGCCTCTGACTGTGAGCCAATCAAAGCAAAGCAGAATTCTGGCTGTCTATCTATAGGCTCCTGATTGGCTGCCTGTTTTGCTCACTGCCAACAGAGCGTGATTGGTTTGTGTTTCAGCACTGCCTCGATCATTAACTGGCAAAGCATGACTTGATAATTGATATCATAATGTGAACATTTTTGACCCAAAACGCTCCAATGTCAAACTTCTTCTACTTCATAATAAAAAAAAATAAAAAAAAAAAAAAATATATATATATATATATATATATACATGTATATGTTCTGCCGCATACACCCCCACCACCTATCTGATATTTGATGACTGTCCTCAGTTCATTTCCTCTGTGTGTGAGTATGATACATTACAGCCACAATGACGGGAACACAGGTCATCATTGGTCAGCCAATCCCTGCCTATGTTTCATTTATTTTGTCTTCCTGTTTTCATTCATTATCACTCCGAACAACAGCACAGTGTCCGTCCGCATTAGCTTACGGTAGCTCAGCTTAAGGTCTAAGTGCATAAGTGCATGATGTAATGCATCATTTGCAAACATCACTCGTTGGAAGTGACACAGAGATGTGCAGTCCTGATTTTCTTCCCCTCTCTTTGATGGGAACACAGTAATGCATCAGATCTTTACAATATATCTGTAGAAGGGGGAATGCTGGGGGATTTGTCGATGAAATTTGATATAAGGCGTCATGTTTGCCCTTGCCAGACATTCTTTTGCTCTTCTTAGTTTCTCATGAAGCCTAATTTAATTTTACACAACACATGGTTCATTTGGTTAATTCATGTTATCAGAAACAAATCAAGCAATTTCTGGGCCCTGTGTTACAGCAGGATTTGTGGATATGGAGTTAGTGTCAGGTTAACCTCTGGTTTTCATTCCCACATAGCAGGTTCAATTCTCAATGCTGTAAATCACCATGGTAACACATGATGAATTTCAAATTTTATTGCATATTTGCAATATATCTTTTGACAGATTTTAACCAAACTTTTTCTCAGTATTTCTTACCTAATGGTGTGATCATAGTGTTAATAATATATAATCTTCACATACAAACAAATCCTAATTCCGAGAAGTTTGCCTGTATAGATACTCAACTGCATTGAGAATATCCAACTTATCAAGAAATAATCACCCCAAGGAAGCCGTTCGTGTGTGACTGTCTTCATATGGTGTTTTTATTTTTTTTTTAAAGGTCAGTCAGCTTAACATCTGTTCATTTCTCATCTCAATGAGAATGATGAAAATGAAGCGCCTTGTCATCTGCTGGCTTTACCTTGTAGAGTGCTGTGCCGCAGTGCGAGTGGAGTGCTGAATGCTGAAAAAATGCTGGGTGCTCCCTGAAGGCACCAAATCAATGTCAGCCCATCCACCAGAGGGGTTTAGCCACCACCAGAGTACTCGTTTAACACAATACACCGTTATTTGACCAAAGGGCGCTCTCTCAAACACATCTTATACTTTCCCGTAGCTTTTCACAAATACCACTGCCCTGATGCATTGTAAATCCTGGTGTGGTTATTTCCTCTCCCAGGCCACAATGAATGATCATTGCGTTTTCCCAGCAGGCCATTGAAGGAACTTAGCAGTTGGCTACAATGTTCAACATACTTCTCCTGAGGTGCAGGTGATTATGCTCCCGCATTAGCAGCACCGCTGTGCAGGAAACGTAGACAGACGAAGCCTAAAGCAGACGGGATGGTTTTGACTTGAGAGCAATTTCTAAACATGCCCTTGCTGCTTTGTTAGAACGACATTTTCAAGCTGAAAAAAGCGACATCACATTTGCAGTTATCAATAATTCATGCCACTTTTTCTTTTAACTAGCTTAGTGTCTCTCAGTGTAATTATGGAAATGATCTACCTCAATGCAAAATGCTCAAGGATTTAGGTGAGCACAGCTCAGAAGGTGTCTTTACACTTGGAAAAAAGAGAGTGCTGAAAGTTTTTTTTGCCAGGTGTTATATAATGTCTAAACTCATGCAAACTCATCACATGGAAGAGAACATAGTAAGGAGTGGGGAAATGACGATAGCTGGATCCATAATATAGCGTTTCTGGCAAGGTATCATACCTGACTTGGAGCAGTTTCAATGTTTATACTGAACAGAAAAGAAAAAATAGATATCTTTTTTTCCACATGAAACAGCTTTTGTGAGACTGGCACGTCCGCAGCTTTGAGAATCTCATCATCCTGTGACACATTCTGAAACTGCATTCGAAAAGTGAACCACATTCGGAATTCCAACGTCTGTCGATCGTAAAACACACCAAGGACTGTCCATGTCCAAAAGGATATCAATAACTTTTCTGTAATTATAGGAAATGCAAAAGCAAATTTGTAGGAAATATGGTTGATACCAAATTGTGTTTTCTTTACAGATTATGAGGAAAGTCTTGAATACATTCATACTGAACAATTCAGTAAAATCCACACACAATATATATTTTTATTGGGGTATCAGATGTCACGGTAAAATATCCACTTTTGGTTTTACTTGTGGTTCAACCGTTTTATGATTCTGTTCTGTATGAGTCTGACACACATGGCTCTAATTTAAGTTTAGTGTTAGATCTGTGTTTGGTTTATTAGAGGAAAACATCATACTGACTTCAGCTACAACCTGTTCATTTATTTTTAACCAAAACCACCATCTGTCATTGACCTTATCCACATTGCTTGATATTTCTCAATTCCTTATTAAAAAAAGATGAAAACATACTTTCTGCTTATATGAGCTCTCTTTTTTGCTAAGCAAAATGTTATTTCCTGCCGCTTCACTCAAATTAATTTTACACCAATTGTTGGAGGGATCCTCTCCAGTGTTATTGAATATTAAAGTTCAGGTGCAGCTTTTCTGTTTCACCTGTGCAATATTTGTAATTGTAGTTATTTCGGTGACTATACTCTGAGGGTATTTCTCCTATGTAAAAGGGGGATGGCGTTTCTACCTCTGTGACCCAGGTCTCATTGCCTGATATGTAATTTGTCCACGGTCACTGAACAGGACCATGAAAGATTGAACTATAGCAGCTGTCAAAGACTGCTAATACATCTTACCAGCATCAAACAGGCCAGGCCGTGATCTGAATCTCATTCTTGTGCTTGATTTAACTTTCCTGTGCTGTGTTTTATTGTAGTTTTGATATTGACGCATTGAACGCTAAATTGTTTCTGATTGCTGTCCTGCTCCAACAACTTTGTTGAGTGGACGGACCGTGCAACCTTTTCCATTGGTCTATATTTGTGGTGGTCTATATTTTTTTTCAACAGTCAAGTCAGCATCCCATCAGGGTCTTTCTCTGACTTTATTTCTAATCACTATGCACACTCAGTGGGAAAAAGTGGGTGGTATCTAATCACCGATGTGGTCAGACAGAAGCACTGGTCAAAAATCTGAGATGGAACTTCTGAAGAGTTTCCTGGCTCCTAAAATAGAAAGAAGAAAATGTCAATACTGTCCTTTTATCATTTACCATTGATGTAACAAACAAAAAAAAAAACTGTCAGGGTAAAACGAATTAATATAGTGTACATCCCAGTAAAATGTGGAACCATAATTTACACTGGACCTGACAGTTTTATTGTGAGTATACAGTATGTTTGTGTTGTGGGATTGGGTTGTGTTGCGTGGTTAAATTGTTAAAATTATATTGTTGTGTTATGGGATTTCGTTTGTGTAATGGGATTTGGCTATGATTTGGTAGAGTTTGTTACGGTTGTGTTGTCAGTATTATTTTGTTGATTTCTTTAGTCTCAGTGTGTTGGTCTCTGAGGGACGATATTTTCCCCTTACAAAGTAATTACACTCTTAAAAATACTTTAAGTAAATATCAACATCCAAAAAAAGGTAAGAGTTGTTTTTTATGTATCATCTTATCCTTTATCATTTTATCTCATCTCATCTAATCTAATCTTATCTTATCTTCTCATAACAAATGTGAGATTTGGAGTTTAGACATTGGCCAGGAAATAAATGTGAATTAATAATACACAAACACATAAGAGGAGGATTATAAGCAGCACATGGTGCTGTCAGCCGGCTACAACTGTGAACATATCACCTTTCCTGCTTGTCTGAGTATAAATTACACTTTCAACTGATGTAATTTCTCTTCTCTGTTTGCGTTGATGGAATCTAACCATATTTGCTCTCATGTAGAATATTTTTATTTGTTCATGTTTTATATAATCCTTATTAAATCTATATATCAGGCAAAGATTTCAGTGAAAGTTTTATCGGCATGATGCTCAGAGACAATGGTGGAGGCGGAGAAAAAACGCCAGCTAGGTCTTGTCTGCATATAAACTAGTGCGTGATTTAGGAGCAGAGATTGTTAGTCAGCCTGAAGACGGGTCTGGGGTAACATTGGCAATATACTTTGGAAGAATGATGCCAAACATAAATAAGAATTATACTACTTATTTAATTTTATGACAAAATATAAACAGCAGTTGGCCATGAGTATATCCAAGAAAGCTGTTTGTTCTCTCTCTGAGCACTCGGTCTTGAGAGAAGTCTTCTGTGTGTGTGTGTGTGTGTTTGTGTGTGTGTGTGAGAGAAGTCTTCTGTGCGTGTGTGCGTTCGCGTGTTTGCATGGGTGCGTGTGTGCAACCCAGTCTCATGAACATTCGTGGGACTGTTTCGAAAATTATTTATTGATTTGTTGCCACCGTAACCATCTGGGCTCAAAAAACGTGGTCCTAGTTACTGTATGTTTTAAAACCAATGTATTTCAATGGGGAGGGTTTATCCGTTGTTTTTTACATTATTTCGAACAATATTCATTTGCAATTAATCTGACTTCATGGCCGTTTCATATATAAGCATCTCAGCACAATATACTGTTATTAACACTCAGTAGACAGGAACCACGGCCAACGCTGCTTATTGGTTGTATGGACACTGAAAAAAAAAAAAAAAGTTCTAGTACAGTAATTAATCTGCTAATGTACAGGAAACTTCATTTGAAGCTGTCTAATTATCTTTTTTGCGTCGCTCAACATAAATCCAGAACCCCAGTCTCATGAACATTAGTGGGACTGTCACGAAAATGTATCTATTGATTTGTTGCCAATGAGATTAATTGCAGATGAATATTGTCCGAAATAATGTAGAAAACGGATATACCGGTGCAGTCTGTGTGCACGCATATGCTCGAATAACGTTCGTTGCGAACGATTAACCCCTCCCCATTGAAATACATTGATTTTAAAACCTAACCAGGACCAACGAATTTTTGTAAGACTGGGTTAGTTAGTGTGGTGTGTGTGTGTGCACTTTCAAATGCTACAGTGGTGTACTCTGATCACATACACGATTTGACCTGTAACAGTCAAAGTAAATGCGCTAAATCTAATGCGATCTGATACAGTCTCTTCCTGGATTCATATCTATCCAGAAGCACACACACGTCTGTGATGTCTCTACTCGAGCAAATGTCACGGGCTGGCAGAATCCCAGCGCCTGTCCGGAAAAATCCTCGCTCCTCCTCAAAGGGATGAAGCAGGGGATCAGATAGTGTCTACCCATGTGCTGTCCTGCCCAACATACCTTGTTATCACTCTCAGTTTGGGCTGTCTGCCTCTCTTGTCACCACACGCATGCCCTGCTCCCACCCCGTCCGCTCTGACGTGGAAACAGCATCCCAAGACTGCACGCTTCAGACAATGAGAGGCTCACTACGTGCCCCATCCCCTGCCCCCAGCATGCAATACTGCCATGTCTCTTCAAGGCTTTAACCTTCTCTTGCCTTCCCTTTCCGTGAGGTCACTGACACCCACTTCATTAAAGCTTTGTAAATCCACACTCACGGACCCTCGCCATGTATTTCTCTATCCCGTCCAACCTGTATTCTTTCTCGTTCGCCACATTTGCTCTGCAGAATTATAGTGGTGCAGTATTCTCAGGATTGGATTGGAGGAGGGGGGAAGGAAGGGGGATGTGGGGGGCTGTAGGGGTGCAGAGAATGAAGGGAGGGGCAGATTGCCGGAAGGCGCCGCTCTGTGGCCGGCCTTGTCAAATTGATTGATGAGAAAGGCAAGCTTGTGTTCTTGGCAGGCTGAGGATTCATCCTCCTGGCTGTGCTGATACACTTATCTAGGTTTTAAAGTGGCAGCGGGAGGGGTTGCCATTGCGCTGCCAGGGTGTTAAGAAGGAGATTAGGCCACTGCGCATCGTGCCAAATGAGACCGAGCACAGGGTGGATGCACATGCTCCAATGACATGCGAACGCATTCACACACTCGCTGGTTGTGTTGAACAGACGCCCGATCGAATGGCGAGGCTGAGGCTGGAGAGCCTGAAGGAGATATGAGGAGAACATGTTGGAGGTCCATGTTTTCTGTCTCCCTGACACTGGAATTTGAAAGGAACACACCATCGCTGGCTAAATGTAAGATAGCACAAAAAAAAGGGGGAGGAGGTGAACTCATATTTGACAAATGATGTTCCACCTCAGAGGCTTTATAATACTCCAGGTCTCCATCAGGTTCATTTCTTTGCTCATGTTTGCAGAATGACCCCGAGGTCCCCCAGTATCAGCAGAGGGAATCACAAAACACCAGAGTTTTTTTTTGTTTGTTTCTTCTGCATGCTGTTGACAAATGCAGCATGAAATCTGTAGGACACATTGGAAATTCAGTGCAGCTGAGTTTATGGTATCATCCCACGCCAGGAATAAACCGGGCTTATTTAATTTACCCAGAGTCTAACCTTGCAATGTCAAGAGCGAAAAAAGACGACAAAATACACCTTCATAGTGACAGTCATCGTTTCACATGAGGCAATTAGATCACCCTTTCTGTCTAGTTATTTTTATGGTTCACATTGAGTTATTTCTGTATTCCACAGGGACCACCCTTAAAACATGTTGAACCACATTAAGAAAGCTTTGATATCATTCTTGCAAACAATGACAATTTGTAGTTCTTTGGAGTATGCATGATCAAAGGAAATCCGCTTAGTGAGACGATGGCAACATGCTCACGCACACACACGCACACACACACACACACACACACAGGTAATCGAAAAAGTTACACCAAGCTAATCATTTTTATTTCAAACCACTAAAACTAATGAATCCCTGAAACACTAATTAAACAATATAAATGTTTTTTCCCAGTAAATTACCATTGGAATAGTTATAGCTTGTAGTGAATTTGTAATATTTGGAAATTGTAATCTTCAGCTCGCCTCATACAATTACACAGCTGCTCTGTTCCCAGAACATTGCTTGAGGGAAAGGAAGATGTTCTTTAATTTTTTTTTGAAAGTTCATATTGCTTTGCCACGCCACAGCACTGACGGGGAAGGGATTTGTCTTTTAGATGTGACATTATCTTAATTCACTGTCCCGATCCACAGTGTGGAGAATAAGATGTCAGGTATATTTTCATTCTTGCTATATTCCTATGCTTTCCTACAACGCACACACTGCTGTGAAAGTGCTGTCTGAGAGGGTTTGATGAGTAGGGATGGCAGCTGACTTCAATAAGCATTGTGAGTTGCATCATGTTGAAAAGCAATATTCAATGACCAAAACAATGATTGTCCTCTGGCATAGAATAGAAATCTTATATATCACATGCATATATAAAACTATGAAAATCAGAAGAAACGGCCCCATGTACTCAGAACATGTGTGTTTGGAAGGCCAGAAGCATATGTCTTCCATTTGAACAGGTCCAAACCCAATGCCTTTGTTGGGTCAATCTCCTCACCAGTGATACATGAGAGCTTTATTGCTTCTCATTACTTCCAACCCTGTGAGAGCCGCAAATAAATGCATACAGCAATTTCTTTTTCAGCCTTTATTTATCCAGGGACTGTAGAGTAGATTAGTATCGTAGACTAGTCTAGGCTCTTGTTCAACATTGCCAAGCTTCACACTTCTGTACAAGTCATTATAGAGCCCGCGTCCAGGGGGTGCCTCCGGACCCCCTCCCACTCAGCTACCCTCTCTAGCACATTATTCCAGCATTAAAAACCTCAGCTTCAAACCATTTCACAATCTGTTTACTAACCAGTTACTTAGTTCAGACCAGGCACCATACCCTCATTTCCTCTGTTTTGCACATAATTAATTGAAATCAATACATTTCCATATCAGCGTTTAGCAGCAACATTAAAACAGGAACAATTTGAACAAAAATGACGCATCTTTCCACGCAAACACACACACACACACATTTGAGGAAAGTCACTCAGCGAAATGGGATGTACACTGTATGTAGCCTTGGTTACATTACATACACAAGACAGGCTTAAATTGTCAGTACAAAGCAGTTCAGAAGATTAATTGATGTTGAAGTTTTTCATACCTTGACACAGTAGGTGTACAGTAGGTGGGAATAATCAGTCAGTAAATGCCTTGATATTCTCTGGTGGAGCTGCAATGTGGATATGGGTTTATTGCACAGTGGCAGTGGCACAGTTTAGTTGTGTGTTGTAAAGGTCAACAGGCAAGTATGGGTCGTATCAAGAAGGCATTTTTTTGTAACATGTATTCGTCAATTGCACTGTAAGAAGTTATCCTGTACATTGAATTACTCGTTTTGCTGTCCACTCTGAATGCTGTAATATACTGTAGAAAAAGTAATCGGAAGTCAAAGTCAAGAATAAATAAAGTGGATAAAAAAACGGTATAAAAAAACAAAACACTAGTTCAATAATGACACTGTGCAATGCCAGTTTAGCACATTAAACCACAGTCATAGTTTTAGTCACTGGATCATTCAAATGTGTAAACCGCAAATTAAATGGCAGCCACCATCAATTAGTTCAGTAGAGTAAGAACACAAAGATGGATAAACTGTCCTAATTTTTGCCTTCTTCAGTCATCAAAAAATAATGCGTGATATCATCACTGCAATCAATCATCCATTTGTGCCTGTTGACAAGAGAAATAGGTTACAGCATTCATTTATTTAGCAACTCGACTTTAATGAGTTTAAAACATGTGCCAACACACACTATTCTCATTCAAGTCTTAGTTTTTGAGTAAAAAGGCAGCAAGGCTGTCTTCAGTTGAAGAACATTTAAACGCAAATTCTGCCCAAGGATAGATTTTGCTTACATTTTTGATACAGCTCAAATTACACCATGCTGTGTGCTCTTAGTCATAGAATCTAACACATGTACTTTCTTGTTAATGAATCCAAAAATAGCTTTTCACTTTGGACAAGAGACAGAAATATTTACCCTCGAACAGCTGGGAGAATGAATGATTACTGGCTAAAATATCCTGTGTTTATTCAGTGAAAAGCGATCATGGACATGGACAGTATTTGTTTCAATGTGGTATTCACGTTGATTAATGAATACCGTGGCACTTTACATTATTGCTTATAACTTAAGGCAAATATGCTGTACACTATAATATGGGATGTAATGCAAATCTCATCAAGGGGGTCCAAAGTTAGGCAAAGATTTGATTGGAGACTGGTGTCTCGCTCACAAAAAAATGATTTATCCCAGGCACAGCTTCCCTTGTGGCAGGAATAATCTTATTGGCTGAGTTAAATATCAATTGGCAGAACCAGAGAAATACAGGCCAAATATAAATTTATGGTATCAATTAAGATTCACAGCTTGTTATATTCCCATCTGTTTTGGATCGCTTGTTGCTATAGAATATAACTCAGTTTGCCTGTTATGTATTTATTCATAAAATGTCAGGCCTACCCATGGGCCATTTGTTCATGTTTTCCTTTTTGCCGTTACACCATTTCATGTATCTACAAATATCCCTCAAGGTAAATGCTTTATATGAATATTGTAACTATCAATCGTTGCCTTATTTTATTGGTTTATTTGTTTGGTTGTACTTTAATATGATATTGTATTATGTAGAAAATAATGGGGGAGGTACTGTTTAGCTAGCAAAATGCTAAGCTATGGACTAATCTACATGTCGATAAATAGTAAGAATTCTTGTGCCTCAAATGATTTCTATTCTATTATTCTTCTATTTCTTTCTGGAACGTTTTTTCACCCATCTTGTTTATTTTAAAAAACAGGGTCAGGTATTTGTTGCAGCAGGTCAACATATACCAGATTTCCCTCTATGTGGCAACGTTTTCCAGGTCCATTAGAGGAATCCAAGGTTTTCCGAGGTTAAATATATGCAGTATGTTCTGGGTCTACCCCAGGGGTCTCTATTTAAATTGAGGTGCCTCGAACACTACCACTGGAAGGCACCCAAGAGGCTTTCTAATCAGATGCTTGAATCACCTCAACTGATTATTTTCCGATGTGAATTTGTAGCCGCTCTACTCATAGCTCTGTCCAGATATCCTGGATCCTTACCAACATTTTAAAAAACTTGCTGTTTCAGTTGCTGACCAAAGCTCATGACCATAGGTGAGATTTAGAACGTAAACAAAACTGTTCGAATACGCAGTCAATGCAGTAGTTTTCAGTCAATAGCAAGTACATTTTTACTGCAATTCACTGACAATAATAATGTGGGTGAATTGCTGTGCCTGCTGTTAAACAGGCTTGGGTTACATCCAGAGTTTTTGCCCAACATAAATAATGATGTTAATATTATTACTACAGTCTTGGCATTTGGAAAAAGCAGGTACACAGTCAAATTGTCCCACTGTTAACAGTAATCTCTTCAACTGTATGAATCAATAATTGTAAAAATCTGAAAGAATGTTGAGGCTTGGGTCATGTAATTGCTGCTTTAAGTTAGTTCAAGTTCATTAGTCTTTTTCCTAAAGACCTGTTTCATCTCAGCCAAATTAACATAATTTTTAGTGCTGGGCAACGCTTACATTTTGAAATCGCGATTAATTGCATTATTTCTTGCGAAAGATTCAATAATGAATTAAAAAAAAAAGTATGCCAGTAGTATGAACAAAAGTGCAGTAACACTTGTAAATCTTAACTTAAACATGAATTAATGTAATCAAATTAAATATAAAACCAGCACATACTGAGCAGCGGAAAATTAACATTTATTAATCAGTTTTCTATTTTTCCTGAACATGTACCATACACATTGAGCACAGTGAGCAGCATAAACAGTCTATGTTCAGTAGCAAGTGTCCCTGTTTGAGCAGTGGTTCTCAACTGGTGGGTTGTTTGGAGTGGCTCGTGGGGGAATTGCTTTGCTTAACAGCTGCTTAATAATAATTATTAAAATAATTATACAAAGCATAAAACATTACTCCTATTTGATCTACTGTATAGTTATGAGAGAAGTCTAGATCAAAGGCCAGTATTTAAAACAACAACATAACACTGCTGGATAAAGTCACAATTCTATTCAATGTGTGCAATGCTCCTGCATATTTGTGATCATATGTTAATAAAGGCCAAGTTTGTGCGTGTAGTTCAAAGTTGTCATCAGTGGAAATATGTTTTTGTTATATAGTTGATGAAGTCTGCTGTGAAAGAAAGAATGCGTTTTGCTCACATGTTTTGAATTGGCTCAATTTAAATAGCCATCATGTTAATATGGATTTTATGCAAATTAATATTGTTTAATAGCTTATAGTGCGCAGTATGTATGAACTGTGCAAGAGTATATAAAGTAAAGTTTGTACACTATGGTTTATCTTTAGGCAACGTTTTGTTCCTTTATAACCCTAAATCATGGGCAGGGTATAACTGGTTTGTGAGGCTCCATAGTTTCCCGCTGCCCATAACATTCTGTGGGCCTATATTAGAGTTATGAGTCCTGTTTATCAGCCTTACCTAATCAAAAAGGATCATTATGATTTATAAGAACAACCTACAATCTGGAGCAACTTTATTGCAGTTTGCAATATATTGCTTAATACTATCATACATCTGCAGAAAACATTAGGGGCCACTCATCCATGTGTACAGCCAGACCACTATTCCAACACATGGCTTTGCTAGTTTAGTTAGTGCCACTTCTAGAACTCCAGCCAGCTGCTGCTATTAATGAATGTTCTCTTGACTCACTCTCCTGAGCTCAAGGAAAACAAAAAGAGACCTGTGTGATGTCGTTATGAATGGGAGCTGGCTCATTCGCCGGGGACGTACCACGGCTAAGGCATTGTAACTCGTAGTTAATGTACATAGCCTGGCTGTGCTTCCAAGAGATGAAAGACTTCTCTTAGTTTCTCGTCTGCCATTCTGTTTGAAAGCAATGTTAATATGCGTTGTGTGGGGCCTACAGGGGTATTGGACGGCATAACGAACAATGTAACCTCCCTCAGGTTTTCTCATCTGTACCAAATAGAACTCATTGGAGGATTCTTAAAATAAGTGCTGTAATAACGCCAATCCTATTACACGATTTTTCTGTATTCCCTCTCTTCCCTCGTCCTTTCAAGCACTACCAATTATTGAACTGGCACGCAGTGAGCCACTTGCTCGTTATTCATTGTTATCCCTCTGCATCTCGGGAGCGCCTTGTCCCCTCTCCAAGAATTTCTGAGACCTCAATCTCAATGAATGAGCTACACTAGAGATGGGATGCTGAAAAAAACAAACAAACAAACAATATACACAACGACACACTTATTTTATGACTAAAAGGTTTCTGGCCGAAAGAATCCCTTTCTGCCTCAAACCGTTAAAACCGACGAAATGCAGCTGTTGTTTTCTGGACTGGAGAAGAAAATGCACGTTCCAAAGAAATGATCCCCACACCAGTTATGTTCATTTTAGTGGCAGCAATTTTTGTCCATTTCCCCTTATGTGTTGCATCTGCACGCATATCGACAGTGCCGATCGCAAGCCGACATGGATGTGTTTGTGCCCTTACCGTAGATGAAATGCTAACCCATAGATGAATTCAAATCCATTTGTGATGTGCCAAATCATGACATACGGCTCCCATTATGAGCAAGCACTCTGTGACAGTGGAGCGTGAACTGGAAAAAAAAAACTTCCTAGAGAACCAGACAGAAAGATCTTCAGAGGAGGAGAGAGAGAATGGGAGAGGGTGAGATATGGACTAAGAACAGTTACTATTTTATTTAAGCTCTATTAGTATGTTCTCAAACTGAAGTAAATGTTTGACTTCAGGACTTCTAAAAAGGACTTGGAAATTTTCTTGAGCTTAGGCACGGTATAAAGCAGAGGAAAAAAAGGAAAACAAATGCATAAAACATACCTATTGCCTTGGGGGTGTACAGCATGAATGCGGCAGTGCATTTCAGAGACTCTAAATAAAACCACTGAATCAATTCCTGAAACACATTGATGTTATCTGCAAAAACAGGTGGATTTGTGCATCACTGCCTGAGCGAGGTAGCTTTGAAAGGGAGGACAGAGGAGCACGTTGAGCAAGAATGCGATGACACTCATTTTTCTATTATGTGCCGCTGTGTGGACAGACGGAAGAGAAGCGGTAGTTGAAGCATGACCAACTGTGGATCTACCAAGACGTTGTTTGACAAATTAGCTTGACCTTCTTTATGTGTTTGGACCATGCTGGTGTCCATGCAAGAGTGGACACAAAACCTTCTTGATGAGTCGCTATTGTGAGAATGAGTCGCAAATAGCATTTATTTTTTTCCTATTTTCAATACAGTGCAATACAATAGGGTTTCCTCTGTGTCTTTAAAGCTTGCTCACTGCAGTGAGAGATAGATTGTAGCACATATATCATTCGCTGTCTCCATCTTCATGATTGAACTGCCATTAGCGTTGTACAGATTACTTTGCCTTTCCATCTTAATGATCTAATGGAGAATTGACCTGCTGGAATGAATTAGCACATCAATGAACTACAGTAACACTCCAGCAAATGGTTTGGACGAACCAACTCTTGCTCTCAGTTCCTGCTGATTATGCAAGAAAATAAAAAAATCCTGACGTAAATTATTGCTGATGTGGAAAGTGTTCATCATTATGTCATAATCTGTGATTATAATTGAAACAAACTGCCAGAAAGAAAATAAAATGGTAAATATCCATAGACCTGGGTCTGACTTCTGTTGAAATTAGCGTTATTATGAGTGTTAAGAATCTAAACTTATGACCCTATCGGTAAATAACATACCTTTGCAAGGTATCCCATGTAAGGCATATCACATTGTCTGGATATTAATTTATCAGGATGAGCAGGTCACTTGGGTAATGCCTGGGATTATCATTTTTAATAAATCCTCCCTGTGTTACAACAGGGAAAATCACACTGGCAAGGTTTCAAGCTTAGTCAGCCAAACTTCAGCAGACTGCTCTCTGTGCACCGATGATATTAAAAAGCAGAATATATTTCCACAATCTCTGCTACTATAACTCTGTGCTCTGCCCTTTTTGAAACGTTTGAGGTACATGGCAATTATAAGCTAATCTATAGCCATTCACTAGCTGCTAGCAAGAACCGTACTCCTCTTGTCAATTGTGCTTTGGGCCTTGTTATTATTCCTGACACCAAACATTTCCTATTTGATGTGGAGCGGCTGTTTGCCATCCTGAGGACCCTTCCAGTAAATGAGGTTAAAGCGTGATCCTCACCTGGAAATAGATTCAACTGTAGCCATATATTACGAATGACTTGTCAGCTATCTTGAAATGCGTGACCCAGTGTGACACAGCTCCACTCCGCGGGCAGTAACATTGGAAGGGAACCCGAGGATTGTTGTTGCTCACTGAAATGCAGAAATTGATTAGACTGCAAAATCTCATCTGGGAAGCAGTTTTGAGGTGCAGCGTGGTGCTCTCTCACATGAGTTTGTCAATGCGCTGGTGGTTGTTCTTTAACCACAGGCTTGACCCGGATGTCCGCTGTAGAGAATATTTTGTCCAGATTAGCTGAACTTTAGTTGCCTGTAATGCATTTAGAAAAGCTGCGTGGAACACTGTCCCTCGCAGATGAAAGGTATGTTAAGAGGTCGCCGGTGTGGAGCTATTCAGGTTGTTTTTTTCGTTGTCTTTATTTGAACAAAAGGGGCGTAGTGGTTGTGGCATGATTCCAAGCCCAAACAGCAAACATGGCAGGCAGCTAAGACTGCCGGAAACCAGACTGACAAACACAAAGACAGAGTAACAGGGTGCCACATTTCAAATGTATGAAGTCTGAAAGGAAAATATGAATAATAACTGAAGTAAACACACACACAGCAAACATTCTAGTGGTATACAATCTTTAGAAAACAACACAGACCGGGTTCTATGAACATGTGTAGAAAACAATACATAAACCTCAATACGTCATAAAGACAAAAGCCTCTTCCACTAAAGTTTGGTGGAACTTTAGTTCCATCGGCCTCCCGACACACCAGCTAACATATACTGTTAAATGGTGACACTAAACAATGCTGCTGTCGTTTCCATGATTTACCTGCTTAAACGTTGGGCGACAATTCACCTGCGTTGCCTGATATTAATAATTTTTCCACCACATCACGTGTCAGGCTTTGAGTTCAGACTTACTGAGAGCGGTACATGAAATTACCAACTGACTGCAACATTGCAAAGGGTGAATCAGCAAAAGCTCCCGAAGTTTCACTCAAGATAAGCACATTTTAGGAGTAATTTGTCGCAAGTAAATTTTTTCTGCTAAAATGTTGAAGATCCAATCCAATTTACAAGTTTAGAGAGTTATCTCGCCATCTGCGGTCAGATCCTACTGGTTTAAGTTCCCTTTGTTTTTTGGATTACCAATTATTAATATGTTTCCTGGTTCTCAGAGTTTAGTTTAATTAGTATTTTTAGTTTAAAGTTGTCAAAGGAGATCTCTCGGCCCCCACAGCTGTTTGAAATTTCCATGTGAAAAATGAATGCTGAAACAGGCGTGCTATGTTATCAATCTTGGAACTGAATATTGCTAAAATGTCATAAGCAGATGCAGATATTCTGTGATTCTTTCATTTTTCATCTATCCTCTAAGTTTTTTTTCCCATAGATCTCAATTTGTGATGATTTGGATTATGTTGGCTATAGTGGCTTTACATTTTGCTCAGAGGATGCCAAGTCACCTGTAGCTCTCTTCTGTCCCGTGCCACCTCCCATCTTGAAAGTATTTACCCTCACTTTGCCAAGTCAGATGTACAGCTCCACACGCCTTAATTTCCCAGTGGCCACGATTCTGCTAATGTTGACGAGCAGTTGTTCCATGGGAGTGTGCCTGCCTCACCTCTACACTATTAAGGCTCGGCTTTTTAAAGATTACACACGCACCAATTGTAGAGTTTTCAGTGCAACCAGTAGGGCATGGACTTGCTTTGCATCCGAGCTGCAGTCATTTTGCTGCCTTCTCCCAGCTTTTCTTTGCCATTTATTTCCCATCAATTCAAAGTTCAAAGTGCTTAGAGTTAAATGGCTCTAACACAATCCTCATGAAACACTGGTCTGCTTCAGTTTTTATTAAATAAATATATATATGTTTTTATTGAGTGGGACTATTTGCCATACTTTAAACAGTCCATCCAATGTATGGAGTGGAGATCAAATATTCAATAGGCTCATCTTATTTTCTAAAAAAGGATTGAAGTTGAGGATGATTTTAATGGATTATAACCTGAGTGTGGAGGTTGAATGCTTCTCCATGAAAACTGCTAAAACATAGTGCTTTGGGACGGTAAAGAATAGTTATGCTTCACAAATTCTGTCTTAATGAAAGGACAAGTTCAAAGTCCCTGTTGTGTAGTTGTGCTTGTGTTGCTGTTCAGAAAGGGTCACAGTTTGGGTTGTATGAAAAAAAAAAAAAAAAAAACATAAACAGCATAGCTTATCTTTGGTTTAGGGCGTGTCCTGCCTCAGTTTGATTTCTTTTTACCCCCATTAGTTTGAGTTAAAAGCACATTTCAGCCTCACGGTAACAATCTTTGGTCATCGAGGAGTTGAGATTTATACATTGCTATGTTGTTCAGCTTTATATATAGTTTTGTATTGATTTTAACAAGCCTAAAAGGGTCCAAAGCACTTTGGTTTGGAGCACTGTACACGTTAAATCTTTTCCTTGTCAATAGCCTTAGAACACAGTTTTCTATTTTTCGCCTCAGGGAAATGCATTTGTGTCTGCTAACAGTTGTTTTCACTGTGAATTTTATAAGTGTGTGGCATCTACTTGTAGTCTTTTGAGTTGTGTAATTATTACTCTTATTTATATATTTATTGCAATCTCTCAGGCAGCCATGTTTAATAACAGCATCGACACTGGTATTGATCCCCTCTTCTCCCCTACACACCAAGGCACACATGTTGTGGATAAGATAAGATAAGATAATCCTAAATAGCCACAATAATTGGTGTTTGCATGTTGCAAAGCAATGTATTGACATCACAACCATTCCTATCTTGTTCATGGTAAAAAGAAAAACTGGAACTGGACTTTCTGTTGCCTTTTTTCTGCTATACATTATAAAATAACAATAAAAGAACAATAATATTTTCACAAACCTTTTCTATTGGAACAGTTTGTCATCAGGGGGTGTATGGGGAAGTGGTGGCCGTGCGAATGTTGATGATATTACTCCACTCGGTTTAATGCCAGAGATTTTTAATACATAATTCAATTTAGTAATTTAATTTTGTTATTAAATAAAATACATATTTATATTTATCCAATGGGACGTTTCAAGTGAGACATCCCTGCCTGAAAACTCCAGGCTTACAGATACCCAGTGTAGTTTCCAAACCAAGGAGTTTTCAAAGTTGATAATACGATTTCATCTGCAGGCTAAACAGTTTGTGAGAATAGAGGTGTATTGCAGATAAAATCAAATACAATAAAAAGTGTCTGAGGCCAGGCACTGGATGTATTTATCCACAGCACAGATTTCTGCTGCAATGAGCGCAGATGCTGGGAGACATTATGCCCAACACGTACCTTGCTAGGTCCTAAGCAAAAGCTTATTATTTAAGTTAAAATGTAAATATTCACCAGTATGGGCTGTGCTTTGGTAGAGGCATGTTTCATTTTTCTAATTTACACCAGTATGACGGGGCACTATACATGCAAAATTGACAGCTGTCACTTTATTTATCTTGTTTACCATGGATGCACTGTATGTATATCTGGTGTCAATCTATGCATTTTGCTGTATATTGCTCATATTTAAATAGAGATCATTTTTGTGTGCATATTACCTCCCTGTTTAGCACCTCCACACCTGCTAGGAATGCTTGTTTGTACATATCTTCGCCAGCTGAATATATCACAATTAAACACGTAGGATATTCGATGTGCTGCAAAAATAAATTAATAATGCATCTTTTCAGGCAACTGCTTCAAACATTTGTTGTAGAAGGATTCAAAGGGGGTTCACGGAGGAGACGTGAGTGGTAATACGGGGAATAGATTCTGGGTTTAATGTCGTGGTTGATGGGCTGAACGATCATACCAATGAAATAGAAATTATTGATGATTGTCAGTGGGGCTTTAGAATATATGTGTTTCTGTGAATGTGTGTATTCAGGGTAACGTGTGAAGAATTCCCAGCACAACATCGATAGTAGTTCAGATGGGGCTTTACTGGCCTTGCTGGAAGCATCTTGTCCAAATCTTCACTAAAAGATGGCTTTTAGTGATGAGCACAAAGAGGAGAGGTGCTTTCACAGAAAAGTCTGAAAGATCCAAATTAAAAAGCTCTGCATCCCTGCCATCATTACCTTCTCCTTATCCCACCTGTCTATCTGCCCATTTCTACATCGGGCTATAACGTCTTCCTGTTTATGTCCCATTTGCGAACACCTCCCACATTAACAACTAACCCTGATACCATTCTGCTCAAAATCCCCCTTTGCTACAGGAAACAACCACATCTGAGATGCAACTTAATGACAAGTTCTGATAAAAACGAATTGTGCAATCGCACAGTCAACATATTGTACATTTTTTAATAGCTTTGTGGCTTTTCTTTGCTGGTAAACATTTTTTGACTGCAGCTATCTCCTCCCCTTGTGCAAATGTTCCAGTGAAACCCCCTCCCCCCAAGACATTATTTTGCAGGTGCAAAATCCCTGCACCCTTGGCCCACAGTGGTGTGCAGGATTAGTATAAGCCAAAGTGATGTGACTCGACCCACCTGCGGATTTATGTCAACACGAGACAGTACTACTTGAAGCTATTTGAGTGCTGCTTTCAGAAAGCAATGGGTTTCGAATGTTTTGGTTAGTTTAGGCTATTAACAGGTTCCAGTTAGTTTTCGTGCAAACTGGCATATTGTTAGTTCAAACAAAATGATATAAAAATGTGTACACACATTAGAGACAGTTTGAACACACAAACAAGCATAACAAATACATGCAAACATTGTGGTGTAGAGGGGAGAAATGTTGCCACACATTGAGGCGCCAGGAAACAGTTTGGGGTTCGGTGCATTGTTCAAGGGCCAACCGGCGTCCGGTTGGATGTCTGGTTTCGAGAGCGTGTGTCCAACAGACTAGTCCACTGCCGCCCCGAATCCCCAATCTATTCAATAACATTATGCTGAAAACAAGTTCTAGCAGATGAAGCATGTGGCAAGCAGTGGCATGTGTAAAGCCAGTTCACTACACTAGACAGAGGACTCAATTTTATTTTTAATTAAATTAATTTAAATCAAGTTAATTTTATATCACTGAGTGAATCGCTCCCGCACTTAATAATCAAAAAGAGACATTTGACCCTGCATGAAGGAAGGATTTTAACTTTTGTAGCTATGAACATTCTTGTTTGACTCTGATTGGAATGTTAATAGTTTACACCCTCTCAATTCATTACAGAAGTGCACATAAAACAACATATAAAAGTTCTTGTTTCATTTAGTTGACAAGTATATGGGTTTTCTTTCATTCCATAAATCAGAAGATCCTCTATAAATTCAATTTTCACCACTTTGAAGCAATAAAATGTTCTATAAATCGGACTTTGAATGATATAAGAACAAACCTCTCTGTAGAAAACCTTCAGATTATAGACAAGGATAAAACTGGAAGGATTTCTGGCCGAGGTGACAAAATACAATTAAAAGACAAGAAGCTTGTATTGTGTTTGAAGTCTAAAAACACAAACAAACCAAGTGAATAATAATAATAATAATAATAATAATAATAATAATAATAATAATAATAATAATAATAATAATAATAATAATACTAATAATAATAATATGCCTATATGTATTTAAAATGTTAGTTCCACCAGACTTGATGCCAATAGCTACACATAAAGCGTGGTGAGACAGGTGATCCTCTGAAGAAAATGCAGTAAGTTCTCAGGCCTAAAACAGAGGCACTGAACAGAAGCTGTACAGAAGCGATATACTTCTCTTCATTTAACATAGTAACCCGCACCCTCTGGGCGGAAAATGTTTTGTAGATAAGAAACATCAAATATTTTCATGTATATTCTCTAAAATGCAGCTCAGTCAATGCCAGTCTTTTGATAGATGCGCTTAAAGGAGGCAGTTTTCAGAAGTTTTGGAGAGATTTTTTTGGAAGGGCAGCGGTCAGCCACTAAAGGGCGAATGGACCAAAGTTCCCTGGAAAAGTGTATGGTTTGTTAGCTGAGAACCATTCAGTGATGAACAATGCATGTGTCTCCTCAATTTCCTCTGGGGTACACTGGCCACCACTTTTGAAGCCAATCAGCCCTTAAAGGGATCTCTGTCGAACCAGTTTGGTTGGCTACAGGCTGGTTTTCAAACTTAACACACCATGCCGGCCTGAGTGTATATGATAGAAATTGCATTTTAGGAAAGATTCATGGGAGACAGAGCTCATGCTGTGAAGGCTTCTTTAGAAATTGGCAGGAAACTGGGTCAGGGGGAACGTACAATTGCACGGCTTCTATTGAAGAGAATATGATTACAGAGAACTGGTTTGTAATGGAAAAGAACAAGATGAAGAATAAAAGTACGAAATAATAAATTCAAGTAACAAGAACGACTGCTTTTCTTAACCCACAGTTTGTACTAGCCCTGTTCTCCCTCCTTACCCATTAAAGTTGCTGCATGTAGCATATCGATGAAGAATAACAACAACAAAAAACAACATTGCTTGCACTGAGCCTTTGGTGAGTGTTGGAGTTCAATTTTATTCAATCCGTGAATATTATTGGAAAATCACAAACAAAAGCCAAACTTTCCTTGGATTTTTGTGTTGGTATGTAGCTTAAAACTGAAGTTCATGTTCCATTACTTTCAACTTTGTTCTTTCCCTCACCCCAATAGATGCTTTGTTGAACGCACCACGGCCTTTGAGTGAATATCAATGGTTTCTTTCACATTTTTTTTCATCTGTTAGTGACACTGTGTGATCTCATGATTTCCCTTGCCCTGATCAACAACATTCCAATGCATACATTTTATTACCAGCTTTTCATTCATGCAGGACATTTTTGTCAAAATATTCAGTGTTTCCTGTTCATGCAACAATCTCTACTTTTTTTTTTCAAACTGATCTCCCACCCTGGACATGAGTAAGTTACTTTGAGCCCCATTTATAAGCAGCCCTGTAGTGTTGATACCCCTAGGTAAGAAGCACATCATGGCAATCTTTGATCAAGTATATGAAAAGGTTCTGGGCTGTTTTATGTCTGCTTCCTTAGATTACTGTATTCCTGCTGCATTTCAAGATGACGTGAGACCAGAGTGAAAATAACTGAAGTGCCTTGCCGTGCAGGTTAAAAAAAGATGTTATCCACTGCCTTGATGCCCATTATCTCTGTTTTTGATTGACATTTGCAGATAATGTTTTGGTCTAATTAGATGTCACATGAACGTAAAGTGAATATATTCGTCAATCAAATTGTGGTATAGCAAATGTAAAGTAAGAATTATAAATAAAAATGGTTAATACATTCAGAATAGAGATGTGTTGAATATAGTTCATAATATAAATATAATATAAAAGAGCACTTCAGTCAGTCTACCAGTTCTCACCTAAGAGGAGACAATTTAATATATATTTGTGTTACAGGATCAGCTCCAAACATTTGTGGTGCACCAAATGATTGCAGAAACCGACCTCTTCTTGTTCCCTGGAGACTTAAGGCTCTTATCAATAGAATGCTGCAAATTCTGTTAAACACGGTGCATCTTTACACAAATAACACTTTATCTAAAGAATAAGCTGAAGGATAGTCATGCCCACAACCATACCAGACTCTTCAAGATGAGATGATGCACACATTACCATTAAACATAAATATTAGATGCATGAACAAAGACGAGCAACACTTGTGCACAGTGCTGCAAAGTGCACAGCTCTCATGGGGATCCCTTATCTTTCCTGTGTTGTTCTTCCCTTTGTAAGCCTTTGGTTTACAGGCCACCGTGGGGTCCCCGGTGTGGGCTGAACAAAGAGAAATCACTTGCCATGTCATCTTCACCTTGCAGCCCGGCCGTTGGAAGACTGGAAGGGGAATTAAGCTGCAGCATGCGTGCACCGCCCTTGTTTGCCTTTTTCTTCCACACCAGTGGCACAATTCTGGGGGAGAAAATCCAGTCACTTTAGCTCAGCAAATATTTAGTTTGTCAGTTTACTTCATGTTTATTTATTTATCTATTTGCACCGATGTATCACAGACCTGCAAATCAAACTCATCTGTTTGTTTTCTCTCGCCCTTTTGCTTCTCCCTTCATCCACTTTACAAGTTGCTTACCATCGATGTTGCTTTGGCACTCTTTTCCCCAGAATCCTCCCCCAGCTCCCCTTCTGGAATTGACTAAGGAGACAGCGGGAACAGAGAAATGTCAAATTAAAAGCCTTCCTAGTGCTCTGTCTGTGACTTTCTGTGCTTGTTAGCCACAACCAGGAGTCACAGATGGCCACCTCCAGTGCAAGCAGTATCTCCCAGAATCAATGAAAAGCCAATTCAAGGCAAACAGGGGACTTACACATGTGCACACAGGGTCAAACATAGGCTTAGGCAGTCTTTTTTATATATATATAAAATGATTCCTTATACTTTTTTTTGCACAGCTGTGATATCATGCTAGTTCTCCCTACAATGACATTTAAGTTAGATGGACTTGAGGCTTGAGATTGCAGAATCATTGAGTTTCTGCAATGTGATGAAAACCTGTCAGAGATGTCTTTCTGCCTTCCATGAGCTTCATGCTGGGAGGGGGCTTCAGTCCCTGATGACCAGGAGAGAGTGAAGAGTGAGTGAAAAACATTTGGAGGTATTGAAAAGCCCAGGAGTGCTGTACCGTGGCCCAGAATGCAACGTTCAGTGTCAAAGAGTAATACATTTAATATATTTATTAGTTATTAGTTTATTAGTATTTGTTTTAGCAGCGTTAACAGTGGAATTAAGTGTTTGATTCACCTGTTGGTGACTGAAATGAAGAAAAATGTTTAATATGAAAAGGCAAACAAAAAACATCTCACAACGGGTTTAAAATTGAACAGATGGCAAGTTTCATGTGACTCCGATGTCGGGCGAGAACTACTCAAAATTCTGTTTCATAGCTGAACTCTAAAAACAGGAACATTGGTGAAGGTGGCAAGAAGGTGGCCATTGTTTTGCCAAGCCACAAATATGTATATAGATGTCAATGGAGATAAGCAGTACTGATGTCTAACAAAAGCTCTTTATGAAAAGACAGGACAGAGGGAAGAAGCATTTTATTTGCATTGGAGAACCAATTACAGTATAGCAGCTCTATTTTAAGAATAAGAATGAACAGCACATTTGTCAGCCCGGTTCTCGGATCAATTTGTCCTACAATCAAAAAAAAAAAATTTTTTTTTCATCCTTTGCATATCTGAGTAGTTTATTTTCAGGTTTAGCAGCTCGAATGTTGATCCTAACTCCAGAGAATGTGATCACCAGGTTTGGTGTGGTTTTCTCACATTGCCAAATTTGCAATTAACACTAATTTTGCATGTGTAAATTTTCTCTTCAGCTGTCATAACATGTTTGCCCTTGTGTTGTCAGGTTCAAAGGCTGTTGGTTCACAGCATTTATTGTGGCTGGGTAAATCCAGGATATATTACAATTGTATGCCCATTTATGCTGCTCATAAGAGACAATAGAACAATAGGCTAGGCCCATTGTTGTTTATAGTTTTTATATATGTATATACATACATTTATATCTGTATGTATATGTAGATCTTTATATCGAGATCTAGATATATAATATTATAGAACAGTGTATTTAGCGAATTTCACCTTGTCGGAGAATAAAGGAATATCTTATTTAACATCTTATTTATTTGGATATGTGGATGGCAAGCATGCAGGACTGTAAAAGGCTGTGGACCTTTCAGTGAACAGTAACAATTCATAGTGAACCTGTGTTCCATAATGAAGTTCTCTAGAGTACAATGCTCTTTGACAGCCCACTGGCGCAGAGAAATGAATTGCCTCATTGTTGACTAACCAAACTGAACTGAATTTGCCTTTTTGATGGACATGGCACTGTTCAGCTCTTAAATTACGACCCTGCAAGAGAAAGTCTCATTGTGATTCCAAAATGAATTACATTACAGACATTTGCCTTTTAAATCTCGCACTGTCTGCTATCAGTATCGCATCTATTATAAATTCCAGTTGTCTGCGATTTCCAGTCCTACCGTGCACTTTGCTCACTGTGATGTTTGCGGACAAGCATTTAAAGTGTTTATTGGTGTATCATATGAGAGATGAGAAAGGAACAGTATTTGGCAAGCCCTTATTTGCTTTGAAATATATTTGGTCATATGGGGTTTGTTTGGGTAGTTATGCTCATGACAGGAGTCTTGTGTAGCAAAAGGAATACAAGATTATCTGAGGATACCTTTTATAATCTTAATAAAAAGAAACTGGTTAAAAGGAACCTTTGCATTTAAAAAAAATATGCAATTTTTCAACCACATGATTTCAAGTGGAAATTAGTAGTTTACTTGATGCATGTAGATTACAGTTCTACACGTCAATGTCTAATTAAGTTGTCACCAGAAACCACAATTTTTGTCCAAAAACCCAACAGGCTGTTTTTCCTCAATTTATTCTATATAGACCTGGCCCTGAGGCCAAACTCAATGTCAGTAAATCAGAAAAAAAGTAAATTAAAAAATGTAATATAAAGTCTGTGGTAGCACCTTTTCTGGGTGTGGGAACGGAGTTAAGGCATACATTAAAAGACTTATGTTTATACTTATTACTGATATGAGGAACATCAAATGCTTTGCTCAAACTCTCCTTTCCCATGAAAAGCAGCTTAGGTGTAAATGCTGATAGATTTGTATTTATTTATATTATTCCTCATGCTTGCTGTCAACTCTTGATTTAATTTGGTCTTCACTTCCTCATCTGCAGTAAACACGCCTGAGCTTGCGCAGCTTGACCAGTGATTAGTCAGATGTTGTTTAGAAATCAATGCAGCAATTCATGCAGTGTGACGGTAGCTCGCTTTTCTCTCCTTATACTAGAGGTTCTGCGGCAGCCCTGCAAAAATCTCCTTTTTTAAATCTTTTTAACCTCACCCTGCAGGAGAAGGCTTTTACATCCTAAAAAATGTGTCTGCCATGACTGTGAGCTAATGCCTGTACTCTTTGCTGACCAGTCACTACATGTCACCTGCTGCTGCATATGCATTTACACTCCCATAAAATAAATTAGTACATTTGTATCATGCTGTAACATGGTGTACTGCTCAGACCTAATGAAGACATTTAGTTAAATAGATAGTGGTTGTTGCTGTGGTGACTATTTCTAAACAATACCAGGCTATTTGAGGCTACTTGATTGCATCTATTTAAGCATCCGTTCCTGCTGCGTTATGTGAGCTCATCTATCAATCCCCTGTTGTTTGTGGGAAATCATAATTTAATAACTGTGGATAATGTGATAAATCCATCAAGATATGGCAACTCAAGACCCCAAGTCTTAGCTTTTTATCATGTTATGGAACATAGGGGGGGGGGTTAACAGGCAGACGGAATGGAGGGATTTTTAGGAGGGATTTGCAGAAGAGGCCAGATGGCAGAGGGAGAGAGTGAAGATGAAGTCCTGGGCAGCCAGCGCTGGGGAGGAGAGCAGAGCAGATGGGAGGATGAGAGGCCTCATAAAACCATATTACCACGAGCATTATCATTGTCATGATCACAGGAACCATCGCAGCAATGAAGCTTATTATGTCAAACGTTAGAGGTCTAAAGACCTAGGGCTGTCTGATGAGCTCTCAAAATTAGAATATTTACTTGTTTGATCTAGCTGATGGGGAGTGTAGAGACAAAGATGTCCTCAGATGGCAATCAGGGGTCTGGGCAAATGTGCAACACTTCTGAACAGCCTCGAAGAGATCATCTTCCTGCTCTGACAAATCTATGAACTAAATTACCTGTGGTTATGTGAGATAACCAGGTGTCCTCTGAGAGCAGAATGAGGGGAGCTTAGGTGTTTTGTGAGCCTTTCTAAATGAACCGGGCTGTCACATATAGCGGCCAACAGGAAAGGCTAAATCGGAATAACTACAATGAAAAGGGTGGGTTTTTATGAAGGTTAAGTGATATGCCATGATTTAGCTCTTGTTGCATGCACATGCAATTCAATGGTCTGATTGATTATGCAAATTAAACGGAAAATAAATGAGTGAATAATCCGAGACATAACTTTACATCGGTGGGACCATTGTTGAAATGTATTGTGAGCTCCTGGAATTGGCCAGCGACGACAGCTTACCATCAAATAGGATGTAAGGATGTAAGGATATTGTTTGCCAATGACAGCTTTCCATCTGCTGGAAAGAGACAGCACGTTTCCCAAAGCTCAAGGTGAGCTTGAAATGAAAGCAGCATTGTAAACTGAGGAGGTTGGCACCCACCGTGTGCCTGTGCGACAATCGCAGTTGTGTATTCAAAATGAAGAAATGTGTATATGTGCATTTCTTTTTATAACCGTGTGTTTCACAAGTCTTGTCAAAGCATAATGACTCTATATTCCATGAGCGTGTGAGTCGTTTATGCATAATAGGTTAGGTATGCATATGATTGTGTGTGTTTGTGTGTGAGACAGTGCATATACGCACACATCTGAGCATGAAGCCTAAGCTATGCCAAGTACATATTAAGATATTTGTCATGTAATTGCATTGGGGCTGTGTTCCGCAGCATTAGAGTGTGGAAGGAGACATCCTCTGATGAATAATACAAGAACTTACACCCCACATAATAGGGGCTTCCAATGAGCTTAGCTACCTAGCCCTAACAGAACAGGAAAATAAAACACAGAGCCGGTGGTGGAAAGGGTTGAGAGCAGAGAATCATTAATAATTGAAGAGGTTTTTGGAAAAATTCAGAAAGTCACATCCCTGTTGTGATGTCTGTTCCACTTCAAAGGGGAAATTGAGCTATCACTCATTGTTTACTTAAGATCAGTTACCACTAAGGGCAGTGTTGTTTTCCCTCCAAAAATAATGTGATTTTTACTGCGGATGGGCCGTAAGAAAATCTTACTACCACTACTTACTAAATGCAGAATCCATTTTTTTAAAACTGATCAAACTCTCATCCCCACACTGGGACACACAATAGTGATAGTGAAACAATGCATCATTGATTGTGACCAGCTGCAATTGATTGCGTCTGTCGTGGAATGTTCTTTTTGTCCATGGATTAATAGACATGAGAATCATAAAAGCAGGGCGTCTTTAAAAGAAACATCACAAATAATTATGCTTGCATAATAATTTATTTGTGCTTGAACCTCCAGATGTCTGGCAAATATCGTACGAGATAATTACTAGGTTTGGAAAATGATCAATAAAAAGTAATTGGAAAAGGATTTTAGATCGTCGGATCTTTCAGTTATTGATCACCCTCGACTCGAGTGTGGATTGGTGCCAGGCATAAAAAAAAATCTGTTCACCAAAAACTTTCACGCTGAGCTGGGTCTCTTAAAAATTCATTTGATTTGGTCAGACTTTGTGCTTCTCGCCTGTACCTGAGCTATCCGTGTTATAGTCTCTCTTCTGTCAACTTTTACATTTGCTACAGAGGAGAAGCTGTGATATTTTACAGGCGTGGATGCAGGGGATGACACTCAACTTGCAAACTATACAAAGTCTCTTTTGTTGTCGTCCAAACGTGGGGCCTGAGGCTTGAAAAAATAAATTGCACTTCCACTCTGCGCGTTTTTTCCCTTTAAAGCATAGTACAAAATGTGAAGCCTTTTAAAGGCCCTGTTTGCACCACTAACTTTGATTGCTTTCCTTTGGTCAGCCTTTATGACCACTCAGTATCAGTTTTAATGATGTGGAGACAAAGCTAGGATGGTAGAGAGGTTGACCACGCTGCAGAGTCACTCGACTGAAAATGTGGTGCTCCATTGAAGGTCCGAATTGGGTCCCAATGGAATGTTTTCAAAGCCATCAGGCCACAACAGTGTGCTATTCACCCTGCACAAGAGCAATTCATTTATCATGTCATGGTCCAAGGTGTACACAGTGTTTGTGAAAACGACAAGCGTGTCCGTTTTTTGAAGCAGTCAGTTTTACATAAAGCCTTATTTATTCTTGAAATAACTGAAGTTTAAGATTTTTTTGTTTTGTTTTTTTTGGTGTGACAGTGTGACATGAGAGGATAGATATCTGCCAACCAGGAGTCAGAGTTGGCCAGCCAAGCTTTATGGGCTCAGACTAAAGGAAAGTGGGGCAAATTGAAGGATCAAACTCTGGTCAAAGCTGCCCCTATAATACTCAAACCGGTTTGCGATGTAGGATTTAGAAATTGTCATGATTATTCCAGTTCTTTACGAGCTCAATCAATAAGAGAGTAGTTGAACTTTTTAAATGATGGCTTCCCAAATGTTGACACATTAAACTGAAATTAAACGTGCCTCCTCCAGTCCTTGCTGAAGAATACACAGACTTTGTTTCACCGCAAAAGCAATAGAGCATGGCATTCTCCTGTGTTTGTTCTGTCTTCACCTTCATCATCCCGAGATCACAACAGAGAGGTGACGGGAGGTAAGGGAGTGAAAATCTTACATCCTGCACTGTGTTATTTACCATCATTTTCACATGTTGTAGTGTGTGCATGCTTGAGATTAGCAAGAATAATATCTCAAAATGCTCTTTTTTAGTGTGTGATGCAACTCGATTCCATAATTGTTCAGTGTTTTTAAAATACCCTGTAGTCAGCTTGAGAGAAAGGAGTTGGGTGTGTGTGTTTAAGTGTGGTTACTGTTACGCTACAGAAACACATTTGAGGAAATGTACGTGTCTCGAGAACAACTGAGTACTATTGTATTCACTCAGGGAATTTGGATACAGACATGTCAAGTTGTTTTTTTTCCAACCCATGCCCATGGTCGTAGATTGTTACGGTGAAGGTGGGGTGTGGTCAAAGAGAGGAGCAGGAGATAATGACCAATTGCATCCACCTGTGGGATGTGAAAGGAGGACACAGCCAGTGTGGAGGAGAGTGGATTTTGGAGAAGCTGCTGAGCTTTTGCATAAACAGTACGGAACCACGTCAAGAGCGAGGTTGCTGAATTCTAATGCCTTTTTTTCTAAGATGTCAGTCGATGGAAAATTTGACTTGTAAAACATCAATCCACAATTGGATGTGTTAAGTGATATTGGTGGTTCTCTGGAACGTTCATGTTGGTTATAGGCTCTCCTCAAAGCTGTCTACTCTCACCTAACTCGCAGTCAGTCAATAATCCAGGCCTATCGTACACCATCCCCACTTTCTACTTCAAAGCAATAAACTCCTCCCTGGTAGATGAGCCTGCATTTTCTGTCTTTTATGCCTCTATACATTATTATAATATTATATGTATAAGCTGCTAATTGTGTGAGGGGCACAAGTACTGCTTTCAATACATTTAGAATTCCCTATTCCTCAGCCCATGTACTGTTACAGTAAGCTCTTCAACTTTCACTTTGGAACCATTTCCAACGTGCAATAATATTGATGTGCATGAGTGATTTAGAAAATTGGATCTAAATGTTTTATACTATCCTTTTGGAAGTGGATTTACATTCACATCGCAGTCTGTGTTATTGGAATAGGAGACCTAAATTGTAGACTAGACAGTCAAGGAGATGTGCCGATGCCATGGGAAGGAGATCGTTTTTCGCTCGTCATACACGTGGTCCGGTATGTGAACTCTGTTCCAAGGTGTGCCAAAGACTCATGTGAAAATCCCATGTGCAGCCATGGCCGACAGAAAAGAAAGAGTGCGAGTGTTTAGTGTTGATTGGTCGATGATATCATTCCTGTAGTCGCGGAGACACAGCTGCACCAACTCTCTTCTCCCTGAGGGTGTGGATTTGTAATGCTGGAAAGAAAGATTACCACAGTCAGGTTCTGAAAAATTGTCTTTTTTTCTACCCAGGGGCGATGTCACCTTTCAGTTTTGCTGTTAGGTGGTGGAGTGAGAACAGCAAGAAGTCACTAAGGGCCTGAGTTGCAATTGCCATGAGGCATTAGATTAGTGAAAGTTTTGTATTATTTATGGCAGCAACTAGAAAGTGTTAATCCAAGTTCACCCTGGGAGCCATGCTCATTAAAACAGATACTTTTTTTTTATACAATATTACCAAGTTCAGAGGCATTGACCTTCGGGTGAAGAGATGCTGGAGCATTTTCTATGAAAGCTTTTTTTTTTTCGGACAGAGGTGAAGCAGTTACACTGTGTACCAGCTTGAAGGGGAACAATTCTACTTTTGTAAAATGCTGATTCATTATGTGATCGTGGGGGCGATTGTTGGTCACACCAAGCTGTACGGTGAACGTGTGGGCGCCACCTACTTTCCTGATATTTGGCAGGGTTCGGCTTGTGGTCATTATGTGTTTTGAGAACATATAATACTCAATAATCATGAACTCATTAATGTTTTTTACTATTGAGCTGAGCTGTGAGGAACTGCAACCATTTCAGCTGTGCTCAGATGGCACAAGGGGTTTGCCGCAACGCAACAGATCAAAGTTAAATTGTGTTTACGTGTCAGAGGTGTGCTGTTTGGCACCATACAGCATGTTGTCTGCTGCTGTGTCCTCCTGTGCTGCTCTTCTCCCTCTGAAATATTTAAAGCTGATGTGGAGACTAGCAACGGCAGGGGTGGAAAAAGAGAAAATTGTTCTCTATTGAAACTGCTGTTACTTTAATGAGATTTTACTCGTCTAACTTCCTCCTGCAGTGCCAGTTTCACTGGTCATCGGAGTGTTTGAAACACTCATCATGACTTGTGTTTTTAAGCATTTCTCCTCTGTATTTAATTTCATGTTACATTATGAAATTGCTGCTTGTCGTTCCAACGTTTTTTATCAAACCACAGAGTGTGATTCGTTTATGTTAAAATTCATATTGCATATGTATCCACTGGGAGAAAAGAGGTTTTAATTAACTATTATGTTAAGAATTTACATACTGTACATCAGTTATTTTGTGGGTCATATTGGTACAATTTCAAAACAAATTTACTCATACCTAAATTGATTTAATGTGTTTATTTGCAGAGGTTGTGTTCCTCCTTGCTAAATATTAACTTCAATATACATTTGATTCTAAAATGTTATGAAAATAAACATTAGCAACATTATTATTATTATTTTTTTACTCAGTCGTTTCCAAGACACGCAAACAGCACGTCCCCTGATTTTTTTTAGATGCTTCACCAGTTTGCTTTCCACTATAAACTTGCATATTCCATGCATAGCTGGATTGAGCATCAGTAGCTACCCATATTTTGATGACATATGTGGCTGGCTTGTTTGAGATATACTGTCTGAAGTGACAGAGTCCACTAAAGGGGACAAGATGTTCATAAACAGTAATGATTTCCATTGGATTGTACAGCAAAAGCAGACTTTCAGCCCATTTATCCAACACTTCTATTATTGCAGCTAATTTAACTCTTTCACGACGGCTGGGTCTGGTATCCCGGTTATCAAAGCAAATCCCTCTAAGGATCATGTGAATTTTTTCCAAATACATTGTAGTTGGGAATATTGCCCTTCAAGTTCCTTCATTCCATAAACTAGCAGTTGTTTCTAGTTTTGTACACTCAAGCTAACAAAAACAACAATCCATAGGATGCTTCTAAGTCAACTGAATCAAGCATTTTTCCACTGTGCACCAAATACACAGCTCCCTTCCAGGTTGGCCGATATATAATTATTTTTTCAACTGTCAATTGACCACATATCTGATAGGCCCAGGTGTCACTTTGATGGCGTTTGAATTTGAATTTGTACATGGGGCTGATGTCCATAATTGATCCTGTTTACACTTCAATTTCTCGTGTTTGCCCTGAATATATGTGTTTGTTTTATTTAGTTTACAGGTCACCAGAATGGTCCGACCAGGTTCTAGACATTTGGGTCATATTGAATCGAAACATAACCGATGTATACTAAATCGGCTCAGAGAAAATAAAATATCTGAGAAGGTTGTTTTTTTTTTGCATAGGTTTGAGACCCCAAATTAGGAAAAGTCATGAAATTTCAGACAAAAAAATTGAAGAGAAATAGCATTTAAGATCAGTGGAATCATAGTATCGGGTCAAATAGACCCGAACATAACGGGAGGGTTCATGCTCAGTAATCAGCTTACAATTGCAGTTAACATTGAAACTTACTTTTGAGCTGCATGCTTGATTTGTGATAGGGATGGAAGTGCTGTGTTCTAATTGCAGTGCGTTTTGATCACTGTACCCGCAACATGCAGCACACACTGTTATCAAACACTCTCAACTCCAATCAATATCTATTTTATATGCACCATCATGAATATTATTATCTTCGTCAGCTTTTACAGAGGTCTCGCAAATCATGTTAAACACAGCTGATTTGACTTACACTGTCTCAAGGACTAAGGAACAGTGATCATAGTGGTCAATCGACTAATGCAGATTTAAAGTCCATTTCTATGAATCCATACAATTATGGGTGGTAAATATAACAGAGCTATTATGATGGGTTGCATCATATATTCCTCCGGGACGTTTTATATATTTGCTTGACACAATGATGATGTACTAATCATACTGCTGCCTAAAGCTGAGTAGCAGCACAACAGTGGAACAGTTTGATTAGACATGATAGCATAACACTCTGGTTATTGTTTCTTTAATATACAGTATATGCAAAGGTTAACAGTGGCAAACATATGATTTTTACAAGCATCAGTGTTTTCATCCATTCTATAAAATCAGCTACCCTAAGAGGACATATCTATTTCACCTGCAGCCTTTTAAAGTTAAGTGTTAGATATTATTTGGAGCATTAATAGCTACTTGTATTGCTTATTTTTGTTGCAAAGTGGTGTACTGTATTTTGGTTAAGTATCTATAGCTGTTTTGGCTAAGTGATGGCCTGGTATATTCAGCATTCTTTAGTACTGGATGTGTAGACATTGGGTGTATGGTAATTTTCTTTACTGCTCTCATTTCTAATCATCTCTACACCTAATTGGACATCCCAATCATGAGTAATGAATCAGTCCCTGCAAATTGTGTTAGGGTTATTTTCTCCCCTCGAGTTCCTCCTGGTGTTTCACCTCTTTTCGCTTGTTCTAAGTCGAAGAGAGATTTAGGAAACAACTGTATCTACTGTATATATAGAATTTTGAGTGTGTGGTTTGGTAGGCCCATTCAGTACATTCTTAATTTGTTCACCTTTCTGAAACACCCCTCAGCCAAAACCGTTAAATGCATGATTTGCCATCCATGTGAGCAATGGTAATGTACGGTAACATTACAGTGACAATGAGCAACCGTTTCAAATGGGAACAAAATCTTGTGACTTTGGGTTACCATTTGGCCTTAAGGTCAGACCGATGCCAATGTGGCCGCTCCATTGTTTTTCTTCCCTGGCATGCAGAGTGACTGGGAAAACATCAAGGGGGTCATTGTTCCGCTTCCTCCACACTCATTCTCGTCCCTGCCTCTTCACACTGAAATGCAGAGAACCAACACAAGCGGCATTGTCCTTGGAGAAAGAAAAGAGACTGTCTTTGTGTACAATGGGAAATGACACGCAACATGCATTACGTAATGGCTCATCAACCTCTGTGAGCAAAAGGTGCAGCTTCTATGGTGGTTCACTTGTGGATAACCTGCCACACCAGGTCAGCTGAAAAGTGTCAGTCAGAGTGTGACTCTTTTTTATTTTGATGTTTGTTTAAATCAGTGCAGAGTACTGAGTGCAGAGTTGGCTTTCAAAAGCAATCCGCTTAAAACTGAATCTCAGCAGCTGGATATGTACTAATTGAAAAAGTGGTATTGAAGAAACAACCCTATCAACCCCTTCAGATATACAGTATAGTAGTTTCTTTTTGCCATGGGGCAGTGAAGGTCTAACTCTATGTACTCAGTCCAGGGCCCCCCATTTTTAAGCCAGGAATTACAGGGGCAATAATATTTTTCTACATCATAATAACGTTTCTGAATAGGTTTCATGGTGCTCTTGTGAAATAGTTCAGTTCTATTAAGGAGATAAAAGGGGGGCATATATTTGCATTTGATTCAATGAAAACTTGTTTGTGAAAAGTGTCACCCATTATGAAAAACCCACGGAGAATTATCACCTGGCGGGAAGCTGGGTTCATTGATATGCTCTAAAACCTTAAAACCTTACTTAGCAACTAGCCTGTGAATGTGCAGTGGCTGAGCAAATAGAAGCTGTATATGCAAACCAGATAGTAACAAGAGCTATAGGGCATATATAAGGGAAGTACACATATTTTCTGCACAGCTGTTTTGTCCTGATATGCTGGATTTGAAAATGAGTGAGTGTTTAACAAGTTTACCATGTGGGAATATTGAGGTTCAATTTTAATGTTTGGGTCAACTATTCTCGAACATTCCATTCTTTTTAATCACATTCTTTACTATCCAATATTTTATTATTTTTATGTGTATTGGCCAGCTTTGGCTTTAGAAATCGTATCCACAAAATGTCGGTGCTTCGATCCCTGATTTCTTGAGTCTGTGTGTTTAAATGTGGCAAGGCACTGAACCCCAAATTGCCACAGTGGGCAGTGTGAGAACTTGAGGACTCAATGAGACTTGCAGTGTAAAGCCCTTTGGGTGGTTGTTAAGAGCAGAGAATAGCTATATATGAAGTTACTTTACCATTTTAAAATTCCCACCTGCTACAGCTTCCCCCACAGTGCAAACCTGGTATGCTTTGGTTAGGGGAAGAAGGACTAATAATGAGGTGAACATCAACTGATCGTCTGTTTGGGGATGCAAACTATCTTCAATGATTTTGATTCACCACATGTTACCTCCACACAGTTTCAACCAGAGTAGATTAAGCACACATCATGCGCTGGCATTGAATGTAGAAACTGGATCATTTTCAAGTGGAATTTCTCCGATATTACTATAATTCCAAGCAAACTGTTGCTTGATGCTGCCAGATGAGCTGTACAATAGCCGTCACTTGATGCCTAGATGTGGACTTTAAGAAAGTGGAGAGATTGGTTGCAGTGGTAGATCCAAATCAAAGCTTCTTTCAGATATCTGTGGGAGAGGTTTTTGATCGTGCGTTATGTTTTACCATCGCAGACTGCACCAATGCTGATTGCCTGGCACAGACTTCTCCTTAAAGTATTTTCAATATCATTTAAAACACACCAGTTTGCCTGATCAAAAATTAAAAATGAAAAATCTAATTCAAGTGTGCAAACCAGAGAAGAGGCTCCACATGTCTGAATTACAGCTAAAGCTTAAACAAATGAATGTCAGCTGTAAAACTGAGCTCAGGCAAGAGTCTGACCTAATCAAAGGTGCCTCAGTGCAGGTGAGTGGTGTGACACAAACCTGCCTGCAGTTATGGCTTGCAGAGTTCAACTCTCAGAGGCACCAAGTTGACTGTATTCCACTTATAATGGAGGTACTGTGTGTGAAAGGAGGATGAAAAAAGTACAGGGTCCAAGCGGTCACAGAGTTAGCAATTCTCTCTTTTTTGGCGTATCCGTCAGGCCAGTGGAAAAGCTTTTCATACGTTAAAATGTTTAAAAAAAAAAAACACGCAGCAGCAGAATCAAAAAGGTTAGGATATAGTGCTGCAATTGAAAGTGCAGGAATGCAGAGCTGAAACTGGCTTTTCACGCATGTTATATGCTGTGTTGTCAAAAGAGGAAAATGTGCTATACTGGTTAGTGATATTGGGTGAGAAAGTTTGGACCTTATTATAACAGAATTCACATAAACATGAGTATTGACGTTATTATTCTTTGGAAGAAATGTATTTTTGAAAAAGTACATGACTTGATTAATTGTCTCACGCACCCATATTGGCCATTGAATTTAAAAGTAATCTTACAGTGATAAACATTTTCACAGAGGAAGATGACAGACCGACAAAAAAATAAAATTAATAGATAAGGAAGCGAGTGACTTCGCTCTGTCCCTGAATGCCCCCTGCAACAATTTGTCCTGCAGAATTCATTCTTTGAAAATCTGAACACATACTGTATTTGTATTGCAACCATTAAGTTGCATGTGGAGTAACAAATGAATACCAACAAAGATGTCACGGTCATGTATGGGCTTTTTGTTATGGATAAATACAAAATGTATGTAATGGCTTGCCTCTGGCGTTAGAAGCCCACTATGAGGTGAGAACTGCAAACCAAGCAGTTCCAGATCGCAGGCATGTTGTTACCCACTTTGCTGAAATTGACTTTAAATTCATAATGAACAGCTGCATATTAAAGGTACTTCTAGCCTTTGATGAGAGTTAAGTTTTTGCCTCCAGGGAAACATTATCAAACAGAATTAACTGTTAGTGGAATGGGATGGAAAGGATAATATGTCAGATTCCTAAAAGTTGTAATTGTTTGATATAATGCACCGCTGTAGTTGAGGGATGCGTCAGACTTGTATGATTATGAGTGGCTGTGACTTTTACCTTCTGATACCCACAGGGGACAGCTGTGGACGATTGTCTGCAGGATCTGAGATGGTGTGTGTGGTCAGATTTGGACTGATATGGGGTAATAGAAAGCGCCCACATTACAAATGCAGTGTAATTGCTTGATTAAAGTACAGTGGATACAGAATGAATAAAATATAGCCAGAGGGACGTAGAGTGAAATATATCTCAAAAAGAATATGCACCGGTTCATTCTGCCTGTACATGGACATAAAAACGAGAAATGTGCAGCTTATTGCCTTTCTACAAGTGTTTTATAGTCTAATTGGTAAATAAATCATAACTGAAATATGAATAGCTTGTTAAGTTTTTAAAAATATGTTAATTTTCATAGTAATGTGTTAAAGTCTCGAACGAATATATTATAATATAAAAGAAAAGAAAGAAAGAAAGAAAGAACACCTTTATTAGTCCCACAATGGGGAAATTCAGTTTCCTCACTCTATTGTTGTACACACACTAGAGACAGTCTGTTACACAAACAATCATATACAAATACATGGTATTTCTTTTGTAGTAATATTAAAAATGATGTTAAAATTACAGAAGGTTGAGGTATATGCTTTTTTGAAAAACATATCTCTCACACACGCATATAAAGTAATGAAAGTGATTAATTTCCATGAATCTTCCTCAGTCATTGGTACATGGCTCTGGCACTAGTCATTAATACTTAGCATTGGCTAAATGGACTCATTCTTCATGGTAAAGGTTCTTATTATTTCCTCCCTGACAAATAGGTTAGTTTGACATTTTTATCAGACATTTATCACCTGCAGTGGATCTTTTCTCTCAGTTTAACCTTGAATGTGGGGCGAAGAGGGAAAACCTCCGTGTTTATGTTCACTTATTTTTTTCTGAACTCGTGATGGGCATCAGGTTGGCTGAGCTCATTGATGATTTCCATTTGGAATTTATGGTTTAGCCAAAATGTAGCTTAGACAAAAACATGCCACCAAAAGTTGAAATATGGCTTGAATGGGACCTGGATTCATTTGATACTAGGTGTGGATTGAGTGACATGGAATGAAAAAGCAATTCTGTTTGAAATCTGGATTTCCTAGCTGCACATGTGTGATTGTTAAAGATTTAATAACCCAAACACATTCAAGACAGTAGAGATACACAATAAAGGTGATTTGTTGTGAAAATTACCAGGCTTATAGAGCCATTTGACAGACTGGCTGGCAGATGCAAACAGTGAATCAAACTCAAAAGACACAGACGGACACTTAGGAAGACAAGCTCCAGGGAACTCTGGGAAACAGAAAAGCAACGTGAGGTAGCACTGGGGAGCTGAACAGACGAAAAAAATGGACACAGGTTAAACAGCCAACAAACACACACAGTGAGTGATATCAAAAGAGGAAATAAGTTCAAAAGGTCCCTTCAGAGATGAAATGGTAGACTGCATCTGGGAATAATTTGAACTATTGGGTGTACATTAACCTGGATTTTACTCAGTCAGACACTTTAAAGTTTGAAATGCATTGCTTTCATCACCTTGCCCCCAAAATGTGTCTGGGATATACCTGAAACTGACGACCCTGAAAGCAAATATCCTTTCCTGATTCATGCAGAAGAACTTTGTACCTCTCCCGCGGAGTGCATCTACAAGGACAGAAAGATGGCTGTCATCGTTTTACCTTTCATCTAGACATTTTGCCTGACTGACTACAAATAGTGTGTGAAACTCAACCTGAGTCCCTTGAGAACTGCTCTGAATTCCCATGAAACAGAACTATTTTCTTATTTATGGCTCAGATCCCCCCTAATTCAGCGAACAATACATTCTCTGTTGAATTTCAATGTGTGAAGTCAAAGAAGGATGTTGTGACTAAAAGATAACACTGTTCTAGAAACCCAAACATCATCCGACAAGAATATTAGAAATGATAAGTGTACAAATATTGTTCCATTTCCATAGAGATTAATATATCTGTTGATGTACACTGAAAGGGGCCCTTTTCTCTATCAAATACTATCCTTATGCACAAAACTATGCAGAATTTCTGACGTGCTGCATAAGATCTGAAGGTACAATTGAAAATGTGGCCAACAGCTAAGCTGAAAAGGGCTCCCTGTAAGACTATGATGTTATGCTGGTTGGATCCTTTTGGTAAGTCTTTGCGAGAATAGAACCTTCAAACTGCCAGTAAAATGTTTTTTTGTTTGTTTTTTTTCTGCCCCACACAAACAATCTCACACGTCCCAAGTACATTAGTTTAAGCTTTAAATACCTCTTTTGTTTATTGGATGGAAGCCACTGGCCACAGTGCAAATGTATATACCACAGTGACAAAATGTGCCCAAGTTGTTTGGTAGGCATCAGTTTAGATGGTGCCCATTCTGGATATTGTAGGCCTCATGTAAAGAAAATTAGAAAAACACTGAACCTGTCACGCAGCAAAGTATTTGACACCATATGACATTACCACAAGAAAAAAGAAAAGATTTTCTCTTTCAGGTTGCGAGACTCAGGGAGAGATGAAGGGGCTCAATTAATGACTGTATCAACCAAACAATATGTCATTTTAAGTAGACCAAATAAATTAGGTGATCCTTTGACTTTTCACTAGAATCACCGGCCTGGTTTCCAACTATTGCTTTAAAAATAAATATGTGGAAAAAAGAAAGATGTAACAATAAGCATTTGTTGTAGGCATTCATATTTTTGTCTTTTTTCTTGAAAATGACAATCTCACAGTTACCGGCATTGCTGTAGGGTCTTAAGACTTTTGTACTGATATCAAAATAATTAAGTATTAGTCAATAATCAGTCCATTTTATTTACTTGAAATGCAACCAATGTTCTGCGATAATTTATTCGCTCAGACGGAACTGTCTATACATGGGCTGAGTTCAAAAAGTGAGCGCAGCACAGAGCCCTCGTAAATGATGAAGGACAAACAGGAAAGCTTACTCACTTTGAGAAGAGGAAGAGGAGTAAGGATGGGATGGGAAACAAGGTACTGCATGTATTTTCACCTCTTCCTTGTCAAACAACAATACGACAAGATTTTAGTTTGTGTTTAAATATATCCATTGTTGCTGTCATTGACATAGTGTCCCTTTTTCTCAGCCAACTTCAGAGTGAAGGGTTCACCTGAATACTGTGTCAGAAATGCTCTCAAAAAATGTGCACTGGCATGGTTACAGATTACAGATTAGGTGTAAAGCAAACTATTCGATATATTTCTCAAGAAAACATGAGGAGGATAACTCAACCACCCTATTCAAAATAATTTATGGATTGCATGTGTTTACTTAGTGTTAAAGCAAGTTCCAAGTAAATTACACAATTCTTTTGGTTAATCTATGTGAGCAGAATGTGGATGGCAGGCATTGGTCACGATTGAGCTCTCCCCTCCGCGGTTAATCAAACCTCCTTCTTCATTCCTCCCATCTAAACGGTTTCTTAATGTACAGTATTTGCCTTCATCCAGCCTAATATTTCACAGCTGCCAGGACCCATTTAGACAGAGCCAGGACAGCATATGGGATAAACAGACATGTCTTTGTCTTTTAGCCTTAACGTGTACATGACTTTGTCTGATGTACCCCGAAAGTGGAACACACACTTTTTATTAAGAACAAGTCACGTATTTCCAAAAAAATTATGCTTACCCAAAAATCTAATTAGAAACACACAGCTAAGCACAAAATAGTTTGAACTGTCAGGCTTAACTTTTGTGAAAACCAGACTAACATGCTACATATTTGAAGTGTAGAAAAACAGAGCAGTTTTATTTTTGCATCTCCCTGTGGACACGGATGGACATATGCTGAGGCACAATGAAGCCCCCGCATTCTGAATAATGGTCCCGAAGAGTGTGGAATATTGACGATAGCATTCTGGCGATTTATAAACATATGGTGTGAAGTAATTCATATAAACACTATTTACTCAAGTGAACAATGTAGAGTCAACAATGAACAGTTGCAGCAATTTAAAATTGTAGTTCAATGCACACAATATACCATCCACTCATTGGCTAACATGCCATATGTGCGTGTTTGTGCAGAAAATCATCATTGCATGTGCGCTGTTACAGCTCATAACAATGATTTTATCAAGCACCAGGGGTTAGCAGAGTTTGCATCTCTAAAAGACGCTGCATATCTACGAACCAAATTACCTTGTGTTAATGGAATGCGTTCAGTCTACATTAATTTAATTATCGTTTGTTTTGGAATCATCAATTGACGACCTCATCAATATGAGCAGTGAAATTTCACCCGAGGTCTGTTGGTGCCAATGGTATCAGCAAAGGCAAATTTGATTACACCAGATTCCCGTATAATCACACTTCAGTCATGCGAAAGAGCAGCGACGGTTTATACTTTCTGCATAATAATGCTTTTACATCCAACTCACCTCGTAGCAGCCCATTCTCCACGTTCAAAAAACACAGGGTGGGAAGAGGTTTATTTCTACTAACGTTCAACAAAATTGCCTTGTAGTGCTTGTGTAATCTGACGGTCAAGTCTTCAAGGACCCCTCCAAGGCCGCACTTGACTTTTGAGCTCCTGTATCAGAGTGATGTCCAATATCAATCAGTGCTTACAATGTAGGTTGAAGGGGGTTGATTATACTAGAAAAAAAAATGGAAAATAAGCCAGGGAAAAATAACCGCCAAGAAATCAGCACTGCTTGTAGCTTTGTTGTGCTTTGTTTCAACTCTGTCACAAACAAATCAATCAATAAATGACTTAAAGTGATAATTAAGTGTCTCAGAACAAAGCAGCCTTCAAGCCTGTACTTGACTGTACTCTAATTTTAAAACCTTGGTTTCAGTCGCCAATTTTACAATTTCTGAGTCATATCTTTTTGCAAGCAGCCAAGAAAGTAGTACAGGAATTCACTGGCGATGTCTTTCATCAGTGAAGTGTTTAAGAGCAAGGTCCCATCATTACCCATGACACCAGCACAGGGACACCATGCACATTAGAAGTATCAGTATTTGTATCACACATACACAACAGGGACGCGCAGTGCATCGTTGGGCAGTGATTTATTGTGCCTTCTAGAGGGGCGCAGCTGGAACAGGTGGTGAGCTGTGTGAAAGGGATCTGAGATCATTTCAGTTTTTTGAGAGGTACTTTATTGATAGAAGGGAGGCAGTTTTGGATGAGTCATAAACTGACAAGTTTTCTTTTGTGGCTGTGCTTACCTAAACTGTGGTTAATTGTGAGAGAACTCACAAATGAATTTCTGTCCGTAAGCGATGACAAAACATTCATTTATTTATTTAAAAAAACATGGAAAGCATGTATTCTGATCTCCTTAGCAACACACATATTGTGCAGGCCCTAGGGATCACTGTTGCTATTTCTTGAAATGATGCTGTTTACTCTTGATATAATTACCAAAATAATTGATGACCTTGATGGTAGTGCCGGTGGACACGTGGCATACTGCGTCCCTCAGCTGGCAAGTTGTAACAAATGGGCTTCCACATACAGTACATCAATACATTCACAGTCCAATCTCTATGCGTCACATACTATCACATCCTGAATGGTATTTCAATTTAATCTAATTGTCCGTCCCCTTTCCACAGTCAGAGCCAAGGCAGATTGGAATGAACGAATGAATGCATCCACTCCTGGTGCTTAATGCAGCATACACTCTGAATGCATGGAGTAATTGTTTGTTTTTCTCTGTGTTTTCTCTTTAGGTAAGTGTAAGCTGGGGCTGATTGAAAGTGGACTGCCTTGGGGTATAACATTCAACAACACGCTGCTCTGGTACAGTACTTGGCCTTCGTACTGTGGGAGCTTTAGCTTCTTTATGTTGCAACACACCCTGACTGAAAATAGCACATAGTTATTTTCTTTTTACTTTCATAGTTCAATAGGCTGTTGTTTTATTGTTTTTTGATGGTCGATTAAGTGGATTGTTTTTTGCGGGGCTCAAACTGCTCTGCAGCGCCATGCTGACTGGCACAGGGATCAACTGGTGTAATTTCTTGGCACACGACTTTCAAGGTGTACTTTGATACATATTTCAAACCCCTATGAATGAGTCCTCAACTAGAAACAAGTACAAACAATCTAAAGTTAACGAAAATGACGCATGGAGATTATATTACAGTCACAGGGGATACACTTCAAGCCCTAAGTTCCACAGACATAATGGTAAATTGACCGCATTCATTTAGGATGATGACAGCAGAAAGACGCCAGTCTGACCAACATGTAAAAAACAGCCAAGAAAGTGAAGGAGCAGGCATGTGGCCAACTTTAACATCTTATATATATATTATGTAGCTGTTTTGTAGCATTTATTTATGAAAAGAGGATTTGAGAGAATATTTCAGTGTCTATCTCAAATCCTGACAACAAAATGGGGGGATAGCACGGAGATGTCTTGTAACAATCTTTGTGCGTCACCTGATGGCTGAGATACAGCTGATACAGGTGTAACGTGAATGTCTCTAGACGCTTCGCAGCTGCTGCCTCGGAGATGCGGTGTTTGACCCCTTCTGGCTCTGTCATGCAGCATAATTGAGTTCAAATTGAATATGAGCTACAAATCAGCACAATTAAAGGAAGACTGGAGTTAGTCCTGTGAGGGCACTGGATAGACTTAGTCCTCCGACCTCAATATTCAAGCACCCATGCAGGCACGAGGGGACGCTACTAACATCGGTCATGCTCATAGCTTTCTGTAGGTCTGAATTAATGATGTCTTATGTACTTTTGAAAAAAATAAGTAAATATTGGTTTCTTTTGAAGATTTAATTGTGCACTGGGGGGGGCAGCATAATTTTGTATTTGGTAATTATAAAAGTTATAGTTAAGATTTTTTTTCCCACATTATCCCTGAGGAGATTGTGACAGATTAGCCACATTATCATTTGCATCAGGTCAATTTACAGCACCATAGGCAACGTTGCACACGTGCACTTTGGAGATATTTTTGTGAACCAGCCCAACTCAATATCCTTTGGATGCTTCAACCGCCTTTGGGGATAATGGTGGTCGCACGTCTCTGGCACCTTTAGTTTTCGCTGGGGGCAAGTGCCCAACAGATTTCGAACACCTGTCGTCGATAAACAATGTCAGATACTCCTATAAGCAATAATCACACACACAAAAAAATGTATTCTGTAACTAATGCTAATGAGCATTCACCCCGGAGAACATTCTGTATTAATCCATCCAGCACTGGCTGTGCTGCCACCTGGCATGTTGCAGAGTGCATTTTTAATTACAATCCTTGGCTCCAGCAGGATGTGATATGGTTATTCTCATGACATTTGTTTCACAGCTTCTTCTTTTCTTTCGATTTTGTGATGCATACTCATGTTTCTTACCCTCTGTAACGTACACGTTTGTCACAAACAGTAGTGTGAGACATTGACCCCTCCCTCCTGTCTTCCTCTCATTGTATTTGCATTTTCTCAAAATGGCAATTTCTATCAACTCGCAGCATTTATCTACTACTATTTATCATGTATTTATAAACATTTTTATTTATGATAAAGGCTGTGTAATATAGATAAGATGCAGTCATGAATAATGAGATCCTCGAGTATACGCCTACCCCTTAGAATTAGAATTAGAAGCAGCTTTTTTAGTCCCACACAAACATGCACATGCAGCACAACACACACAACTTGGGTAAGTGCCTTGCTCAACCGGCATTAGGCGGAGTGTGTAGGGATTGCCTCCTGATCCGTCAAGTTTTTGAGTTGGAAGTGCGTCTCCTACGCCACTAGTCCACCTCCTCCTCCTTAAAGACTACCCTTCTGCCAGCAAAAAAAAACAACCCAAAACCTTCCTACCATTTCTTAAGGTCTTTTAAGACTGCAAGTAAAATCAACGTCCACAACATTTGAGCAGGTGAGCAGTCAGTTTATTAGGAACGCTTAGGAACTGTAGCTAAAACAAAGGCACACTATGACAAATGCAAAGCATTTTAGTTTTAAACACTAGATTAATTTATTTCAGGACTGTTGCATTGTAGCCAACCACAAAGTGTTGCCTTACATTTTACAAAAAATATGATTGAGACTTTCTGTTGACGGTTTCCTGGGAGCACAGTGAGACACAGAGGATAGAAAACATTTAGAACATACAACTGGTGTAGAGGTCACAACAGCATCCAGCACTTCATGAACTCTTACTCAACATTACAGTACTTTAGCTTGTCTTTTGGTTGTTAAACATAGTTATTTAAATGTTCATTTCATTTCTTCCTTCTCTATGTAGCTTTTATGTTGAATTTGACCATGAATTCTTACCCATCATTTAGTTGGAAGTACCTGAAATTGTGGTGATTGCAGTCATTTGCAGTGAAGACTGAAGAAACAGTTTTGAGAGTTGGGAATTTATTTTAGGGTTATTCTTACCTTGGAGCTTCAGCTCTTCATATTCCCCATCATCATCACATCTTACTGTTTGACAACTGGCAGTTAGTCAACCTGAGGCAGGGGTCGGTTTCACCAGTGGGCGGCTGTGATGGCTCGGAATAATAACAGAGAATGACCCCCAGTGTTTCTGTTCATATAGTACGCTTTACTTTTTTTTTTAAGCACACTGCTTAGTCTTACCCACCACAGTAACTGTGTTGTCAGTGGAAAATCTAAAAATATCTTCAGCAATTGATTGATTATCGAACGTGAAAACAATTTCACAGAATGCGCATCGTCCCACACAAACATGCACATGCAAACACACACAAGTCGGGGGAAAATTGACCTCTGCATTTAACCCATCTGTGGCGCATGCAAGGCCACAGCTGAGAGCGACCGGGGAGCAGATGGGGTTAGTGCCTTGCTCAAGGGCATTAGAGGTGGAGATGGAGTCTCTTTTGTTGGTGACGGGGGTTCATGCATCCTTCAAGAGGGAGACCACCTCGACTGGGCCTCGAATCGGCAACCCTCTGGTCCGATGCCTATCTCTCTCACCACTAGGCCACCTCTCCCCACAACAGTTGGGAGGAATAAGAATATGTCTCTATTGGAAAACATGTCAGCCTTTTTCTCATCTTCATAATTCTTGTTTGTACGGTCTACCCTGCACTGCGCATTTCTTTTTTGCACCTATGTTTTCTGTCAGGCAGTATGACCTCCTCTGTCAAAGAGACTGAGCTGGCTCTCCTCCTGGCCATACAGTATAATAAGGACACTTTGTTTTGCTTTATATCAGATTCGGAATATGACAGAGCCATGAGTCAATCGCCTTTGCTACATAGCACAAAGGAAGCATTGTAACCCCTGCGCTTTTGTTCTGAGCAGCAGGGTAAATATTTTGTCTAGGGGGCATTGTGTTAAAATTCTTGCATCCTGATTCAATGTGAATTTAAATGACAAGAAACGAGGAATACCACAAACCAATAAATGAAATAACAGGCAGGTACCAGAGTACACACAGACATCTTTCCATTATAATACGGTATGCTCCATTGGCACCTCCATTATGCTAATCCACAAGGCGATGCTGTTGAAATGATTCGTTAGCATAATGGGAAGAAGCTAATTGAGTGAATTCGCGCCCAAATTACCAGACGTGGTTAATCGCCCGCCATAAGCCCCAGTCGGATGTGAACCTGTGTATACACAGGGACAAATGTACTCTCGAACACACACACACACACACACTTGAAGAAGTGCATGGGAAGGTGTCTACAAAAGGGGCGGCTGCACTTCATCTGTGATAGGCACTCCATTTAGAACAGCAGTGCAGCACAGGTGCCCACTTTTATAAGACGGAAAATATCTTTGAGTGGAATTGACTACGAGCTGACAAAAAAAAGACATGAATACTGAGCAGCTCTCTCTGCAGCGACAAGCACCACAGTCAAAACCCAGTATGTCTTCCAGTTGAATCATTCACAAACAGAATGCGGCGCCTCCTTTAGGAATACCAATCCAGCCAATGGCATTTGCGAAGCTGCAACTGGGACAGACAATGGGGGTATTTTTTCTGTTTTTGAGGAGGTGCGCGACGTGTCGGCGACAAATACCTCAGACTTTACCAAAAATAACTTGCTCATTTGCAAAAGGAAGCCTTTATTTCTGTTGCAGAGGAGCAGTGTTGATTAATCAGGAACAGTTAGCTCCTGGATCTGGATGTGTGAAAAGAGTGTGTAGGTGTGTTGACAGAGTGCACTCAGGATAATGTCACATTAGCATACTTCCATCCCCGGGCTGTCACTCAGTGTAAAATAGAGGGCGTACCTGTACAGTCGGCCCCTTATCCTGACTCCACAAATATGGCTAATGTAATCCGGAGTCAGCCATGTGTTCCACCACAGCGGCTGACATAACAGCCCGGCGTAACTCACCGGGGGGCCGAGCAACATTAGCTATAATGAAATACAATAGATATGGGGCAGCCATGTAAAACACTGTCTGGTGAAAGTTCATATTATCTGCAGAGATCACAATGAGCTTTAGGCATGGGCAGTGGGGAACCCAGTGCTATCAAAGCTACACAGCTCAAGGCCTGATGATATCACAGCTGAGAAGTGCAAGTGAAATCTGCATGTCTGCTCTGGCTGGGGCAGTAAGACACCCTCCATATCTTCTGGATAATGTGCACATGTTTTTCTCCTCGTGCACAGTAGATGACTCATCTCAGGGGTTGTTATCCATACGGTCTGTTGTTGGTTAATTGGAGGGAGTGTGCCTAAGTTTCTCAGTAAATCTTAATTATCTAAATAATAAGTATCTGTCAAAATCTGTCCCAAGTAACACAACATGGAAGGAAAAATATAGAACATGAACAAAAATTCGAGCAACGCTGCAATTGTCTTCTATCCTCACAGCTCCCTGGGTATCTGCAGTGGATGGAGCTATTGCCCTCATACATATATTCTAGAAGGTAATGTAAATGTATGCATGGACAAGTATTCTCTAAATCTAAATCATCCCACTGAGATTTTCCTAGTAATTCTGATATTGTACATTATCTGGAGCGATGCTAAGTAGGCAACTGAACTAGTGGAAGATATTGAACACTATGCTGAGGTAAAATAAGAAAAGCTTAAAAATGATTGCCTAAATAAATATAAATACAATTTAAGATAAATGTGTATTCTACACATACTATGCAGCATACACAGGGGCTCGCCTCATGATTTAAAAAAAAATCTATTTAAAGCAATGTATACTTGACATTTTTCGCTAAATAATATTGTGTCTACTGACCATGACCTCTGCTGTGGCCTCGTGTCCTGCACCCTGACTCATTATTCGTTTTACCTCCTCGGCATGTCTGGGACACAGAGTCATTGACTGTGACACGTCCTTCTGCTTGGAGTCTTGAGGTGTGGTGACCATCTTTGTGTTGACAGGGAAGTTAAACGGGAGGAACACCATCCTGCACCTGCCGCACGCTTTTAATTGTGTAGCGGAGGGAGTGGACGGTGCCTGGCCGACCCACTGCACCGCGGTCATCAGGTTTCTAATGTGGTGCATTGTCTTTGCAGGTGGTGAAGTAGTGTGTCCTTGTTACAGGGCAAAGTGTGGCTTTAGTTAAATGAAGCTTGGAATTGTGACACTGGGTCCACGATTGCAGGGAGAGATCGCTGATGAGTCTTTTCTGATGCTGTATTTCTTAATTACGGAAGTAATTGAGTATGCAAAATCTGTCACAAGTAACACAAACTGATAGAAAATGTAGAACATAAAAGTCAAGCCATGCTGGAGGTAGAGACTGCTGATGAGTCATTACGTTGTTATATTTGAAGAATCATGTTTTAATTTTGTTTGGAACAACCAGTAGAGTTTCATAGACTACACAGGCACCATCCTGTCAGGAGACTCAAGACTTGATTTTAATTTGACATATTTACATATATATTACATATATTTTCCCTAAAAGTGTTTTTTTTTGTGTTCGGTGCCTAATATAATAAGCAGGAAAATGTAGAATCACTCCTTGAAATCTGCTGCACAAACTTTTGTTCAGCTTTTGTGTAAGTAATGGAAATGTAACATTGCAAAATCCATATGTATGGTTACACCTTTTGTTCTTATGTGAAGTTTGAACTGCTTAAATGCTGCATATTATATTATTGAGTTCTTCCATGCTGTATGGAGCCCATGGCTCGGAATGGCGTGACACCACTGACTTGTACCCTGAATTGCTCTATTTCTGTGTGACTCCTACTATTTCATGCTTTTATGATATGGCTTTTATCATAGCGGGGCAGTTAATGAGCTTGAACTAAGGGATGTGGCCCTCATGTTTTGCAGTTTAGTCACCAATGCCAAAAGTTTCCAAGAGTTCAACACTTCTCCATTGATATATTAAGCTGGATATTATGCAAATATCATGCATCGGCGGAGGGGAGTGTTTTGTAACACACAGTTACCAATTCAAGATACTATGCCTTCAATTTTGGCCAGACACACTGCACGGAACTTGCATACCTGCTTTAGTGTTTGCATGCAAGAGAAAATATAAAATACCAGCCCCGAGTTAGTGTGGTCCTCAGAGTGTGGAGTGATGTTTATTTTTCAGTTTTTCCGCTTCTTATAAACAGTAACTGCTGCAGACCAAAAAAAATGAGGGCACTCTCCAAGCAATTGGTTACACTAATGGGTCAATTTAGCTCAGAGGACAAGTCAGAAGGAAGCCACAACTGCCTCAGGTTTACTACAGAAATGCTGACAATTTGTTAAGTTACCGTGATATAACAAGAATAAGTCTCTCTGTGACTCCAGCGGTTTTAATGACTTGGGTACAAGCATGTGTCTGCATGGTGTAGTTACCGTTGGCGCTTTTACCATCCCTCTTTAAACAGGTTGTGTGTGTAAAAAGGGTCAGCGAAAACAGAAAAGACAGTAAGTAAGTCCTATAAGAACTAAAGGACCTCATTATTATTTGGGAATTTTGCTTCAGAGTGTGTTTTGTGTATACCTTGCCGACAGTGCAACTTCCAAAAACCAAATAATTAAGTACATAAATAACACACTTTGTGGTAATATGAAAAATAGTCAGTCAACATGGATGATGGAAAAATAACATTGTTATTGTTTTATTCATGTACAATTCACAGATGGTATTGGGTGAGAGGCAGCACCCTGAACAGGTCACCAGCCAATCACAGGGCTGTCACATAGACACAAACCCCTGATCACGTCTGCCTACAGGCAGTTTAGAGTTGCCAATTGCCTTAACATGCGTGCCTATGAAATGTGGAGCAGACGAGTTTACCCAAGGAAAAGGAAACCCACATAAGCAGGGGAAGATCTTGCAGGTCCAACTCAGAATCCTCTAGTTTTTGACTAAACCTGCTAACTAAGACTTAGGTTAGATGTTTCATGTTTCATGTTTAGTATAGTTCATGTTTAGTCTTAGTCATTTATATTAGTCGCTTTATATTGCTTACAGGTCAAGTCACCTTGTCTTAGTTACCTTTACTTCTTGCCTTTGTATGTTTTCCCACCCTGGCACTCGATTGTTTCCACCCGTGTTCACTTACCTCATGTATAAATAGCCCTTTATCCTTTTGTCTTATTCATATGCCATATCACTACCCAATAGAACAAGTCTTACTTAAACCTTATTTCAAGCACAGTTTTGTTAGTAGTGTTTGATCTATTCCTTGTGACTTTTTGCCTTCGTTTAGTTTTTCCTTAACTTGAGCAATTCTGCCATGGGTCATAAAACAATGAAACACAAGTGAATTGAGTATTTCTTACCTGCATTTCTTTGGTTTGTTATGTTAAATTCACATCCAACCAACCTGAAAAGGGTATTTTGTCTTCCATTCCACACCCCATCAAAACTCACACTTCTTATACATGTATTGTAATGCTGTTCACTCCCAGTACTTGGCATCGCATGGTGACATTAAACATAATGGGAACTCTTTGTAGTGTCGATATGTAACATATCACGTATTGTGTGGACTTAGCCTAAAGTTTATAGAAGACTGCTAATAACTAAAAAGGCTTCACTAGAGTAGTGTGTGATCCAAGAAAGTGACATTGTCATTAAACAGCTGCTGCCATTGTCCGTGAGCAAAAATGATGCAGGGCAGTGGCTAATATATGAATTTATATGTCAATTATTCACACGCTTCAATTATGCATGTTCTGGAAGTACTGGCCATTCAAATAAATGTTAGAAGATATTTCTTTCATTTTTAATGGCATTATTATTATATTTCCCTGACGCGTTGAGGCATTACCCTGTTAAGGTGGGTGTGGATAGTTGTTCGGCATTAACATGCACGTATCATGAACGGTGGCTCACATGGCTCAATGAAATGCAAACGCAACAATACAAATGCAAAAGCTCCAAGCGTAATTTCTCAGTGGTCCATTTATATTAGCTTTGGGGTTTATTGTCGCTGTCTGATAGGCAGACTGTGTTGAGTGGGAAAGTTTTCCGAGGAGTTTCAATAGTAACTGAAAGGGTGTTGCTAGATAACTGTGATTAATGTTGTTGTCACAAATGCGTTTGCATTTGCGTTATTGCTTTTGCATTTGTGTTATTGCTTTTGCATTGTGTTCAGCTTAATGTGCTGGTGCAGCAAAATGTGGGTAAATAATGTAAAAAAACTAGATATATAGGTAATAAAGTAAATATAAATGTTGATATAATGTAGACATATTACCTTTTACCATGTCAAACTCTGTGACTGTCTTGCCCTTCAAGTAAATAGGATTTCATGTTGATACTTTCTCTTCCAAATTACATTTCCTCGATTTATTAAACTACTAACTAATGGCTCTCACAGTACTCCATTACTGTTAACAACATAGGCAGGGTAAAGCATTGGGGTAAAGCATTGATACATTACATTCAATGTATTATCTAAATGTTGATAACATAGCCAATAAAGAGGACAGGAGCGCACATGCAACTTGGGTATTTCTGAAAAAAGAACAAATATTGCTACCTTTGTACTTTTAGTATTACTTTGCATTGGGTCAGACTTAGCCTGGTAAAATAACAAATTACTCTTGGGAATTGCATTTTGCTGGGATGAGAATGGCTCTTAAATGCAAGATTAATTTGGGTGTGGTGTTCTGCAGCATCTATCACTCAGCATGGAAACATGGGGGAATTACGAGAGAAGAAAAGGTACATAAAGCTCACATAGTCGACACAAATCAATGGCAGTTAATTAAGAGGAGAGAAGGGGTAACCAGCATATTGACACACCCCTAATAGCAGCCTGCACAGATTTCTCCATTCATGCTGATAATAGTAAATAAAGATTCACAGACGTTACAGTAGAGTCTCACCTCCAAGCAATGTCAGGCAACTGTGCTTTATTGTTTACAGTGATTTAGAATTCTTATCTTGAGCCACAAGTCCAATATATTGTGGCAGAAGACCAAAAAGTCAATACATTTATAAATTGGACTGGAGTCAGAGTTTGCAGGGCATGGTGAATAAACAGAGCTTTCAGTAGCTTATCTGTGGTGTTTGATGGCATTGCAGTCTCTCTTGAAGGAAGAACAGTGGCACTTGGTCTGTTGCTGGGTTCAAATTAGACTATGTTCTAAAAACCTGTGTTGCCATAAATGCAACAACGCCTTTTCACTCTTTAAAAGGTCTTCAAGCCAATATTATTTCCTGCTATAAACACATAAGGTCTAACGCATAGCAGAATTCATATGTGAGCTTCTGTTTGTATGTGGCGTGTTTGCAATTAAATGGCTGAGCTGCCAAAAAAAAAAAATCATCCCATAGTGTGGGTTCATAGTAATATACCCTGAGGATAAACAAGGATTATGATACATTGAAGGCTTATTACATTAACACGTTATATTGTATATTTGGTGTGTGTGTGTCCTAACTGTTAGTCACCATCATAGTGGGGGCAGATGTAAGGCACTCCTGGAGTGCAGGCTTTGTAGGCCCACAGGCTACAGCTCATAAACCAGACCCCACGCTCTTTAAGATTTGACTTAGCCAAGTATTTTAGGCGGGAAATACAGAAGTTTGCATCAGCATCTGAGGAATCTGTGTCCTGTGGCTCAATGCATTGGCTGATTTGTCTTTCCTAAGGTTTTCTCAGACAGCCTACGTTGTTGTTTTTGTTGTGACTTGATTTTTTCTTGTTTTTTGCAAATGCCTTTCCTTGGCCAGCTTATTTTCCACTTCACCTTGTCAGATGTTCTCTTGTTTAACCCAGCTTGAGTGGCTTGATGGGCACCGGGCTCAGGACAATCTGTAACATGTGAAGGTGCAAAGTCAAAATCCTGAGTATGGCCACATTTCACAGCACTGAAATCCTGGAAGTCTGTCCCCAGTGTAGTTGCAGCTGGTCCATAGTATTGTAGCATGCTGTGGACTGTCTGGCTGGGCATTTCCCAGCATGCCTCTGGGCAGCGTACATTTATGTTTTTTATCCTGTCTGATTGCTTCTATGCTTGTGTTTGCAGCTTATGTCCTGTAATTATGATGTTATACTGGTTATTTAACTGCCTGTAATGTGTTACATGTTGGAGATGTTTTGTGTCACCAGGTGTGATAACCGGAGTGCTGTCATTTAACATCTACTGTACTGTTGTGTTTCAGGGTGTATCTGACTTGCTCCTAAGGTCAGGAAATGTACTATTGAGAGATATGTCTCCCCCTCTTTTATTTAAACCCAAATTTGGAACAGTTTCATGTTTGCATGTTTCTGTAATCAGTCAGCATAAAGCGACACATCATTGTCATATTGGTTCAAAGTTGATAAGGATATTTATAGATATATACAGTATATTAGTGCCGGGCAACGTTTATTTTTTTATTGCATTATTTCCTGCTATTAATTGCGATTAATTGCATTGTTATGTACACAATTCAATAATAAATTAAAAATTAATGTATTGCTCACTTCTATTTTAAAAGTACGTAAGTAGTATGACAAAAGTGCAGTAACTAATGAAATATAAAGCCGGCACACTTTGAGGAACAGCAAGTTAACATTTACCATATGGCAAAGTTTATGCTGCTTTTATGTAATTTCTGCTCAAGCAACCAGCTAATATATTAAGCATTCTCCAGCAGGTGTTTGCTGAGCATCTATAACATGGAAGTGCACTGCCTGGGAATATGTTGTATTGCAGCTTCATAGACACCAATTGAAAATTGGAAAAAAAAAGTTTAAGAGCAGCATAAACAGTCTATGTTCAGTAGCAAGTGTCCCTGTTAGAGCAGACTTGAAGTCTGTGAAGTCGATGTTTGTTCTGAATTTCCTGGCTGAGAATCTAAGCCAACAAAATAAAAATAACACTTTCAGTGATGTAGGTTGAGTAGTTACACACTGACAAAATTAACTGCATTTATCCATTCCTCCGACTTTACAGAGAAATGCGCTCCAAGACCCTGCCCACCATTGGGTTATCCTGCCCTCCTGTGACCCATGGTCTGTCTGTATGTGTATTCAGAGCCAGTGAGAAACGGACTTTAAAAAGACCCTTTACTAAAGAGAGTGCAGAGCTTTCTCTGTGGCTCCATTGAGGAAGAGGCTGGCTATTATCAGAGTGGAGCTTGGAGTGCTCCCCATGTGGCAAAGTAAAACTGTGGGTAAGATGACTGGCTGAGGTTGATGATACAATTAAACCGGGCCCCTTAGGAAACTGCCCCGATGAAGCACTGGCATGACTTTGATTAGAATTACTGTAGCCGAGTTTATAATGAAGTCCGGGAATAGGCAATTAGCATATGCCATTTGATGATGTGATATCATCATATTGTTTTATCAGCTGCGGCTTAATTAATATTTCATAATGCTGAATATAAGCTTGGTGTTTGCATGGGGGGAGAAAGAGAACATAGGAGATTTTTTTGGAAGGGTACTATAAACTCTGAAAAATGAAAATCACAGCATGGAAAGAAAATGTAATATTTACCCATTTTCCTCTTTTAGGTGCATTTTTTTTTATAAACAATGATGTAATTAGAATGTTTAGTCTCACACAGATTAATAAATTGCAGTCTCCCGAAGTCCCCTCATTCAGAACATAGCAGCCACTAATTACACTTTGTTTGAACGCTGTACATGATTTAATCACCAAGACTATTTTTAAATTTATCACATTTCGTATTGTAATGAGTGGCATCAAATCGTTCTGTCTCTGTTGATGCATTCGGCAGGGGGACACACACTACAGACACACACACAAGCCCAAAAATCTGTTGAATGGAAAACGCGGCTGCTGCCGGCAAGGCGCTAAATGATCATTTATTTATTTACCTATTTATTTATTTAGTGCTCCTGGTGTGATCTGGGCCTTGTGCTGGCTGAGGATTGACATCGGCTCTTATGAGACAATAACCTTACTAAAGCTTTGGGGTTGAAGGTACAGTCATAAATGTACCCAAATATGTGTGCCATAAAAATGAGGAGATTCCCTTTAGGGGTCCTAAATGTGCCACTTTAAAGTGAAGCACAGTAGAGCAGAAGGGATTGGATTCTCAGCAGGTGTGTCCTTCTTTCGCTTTGTGTTGACATTGCTGCTCTTTGTTGGAGGATGTGACTGATGGCAATTTGGTGCATGCTGCCATTTCATGATCTCACTATAGCAAACATTATGTTCAGAGAGGCCTTTAGCACAGTGTGGACCTCTGAGTCTATTTCTTTTCCTCAGTCTTTAGCCATGCTCAAGACTGAGGAAAAGTAATATTATAATTTGGTTTCTCAATCATCACTGATGGTGGCTATATGATGAATTGATTGTTTTTTTTTTGTCATGCAATTTCATTTGCCCGAGGCCAAATAGGCTTAAAGGACACACTTTTTTGAAGAGTTAAATGATAGAAAGAAAGAAAGAAACCTGGGAAAGCCGGATCAGTAACAAGTGATACTAAACAAATAGTGCACGCTTTAGAAACAAAGTGGCCAACCTATAAGCATTAGACTTAAGCAACCACTAAATCTTTTTCATCCTCAGTGCACCAAGACAATTCTTGGTCATGCGCAAACATTGCATTGGATGTATTTCTGTGCCACTTTTGTTATAAACACATATAAAACAAACCTTTTGTTTCCTCTCTTCACACAAGATTAAACAGAACAAATAATAGCACAGATGGGCAGATGAGATCCAGAACCGGCATGTACGTACACGTTTCCACCCACGTAACAAGAGCTATTGCCTGTATACAATCTGTATTCAAATCATTACATAAATTTGGCACATAATACTCATTAAACAAACACCTGTGAATACATGTTTCAGTACTGTGCTTAACCCGATTGCAATGTCTTCTCTGATAATAACAACTTGTGGTTGAAGTGCGCCTGAAGGAAAAGATGTAGAATTAATTGACATGCAGTAAAATGGTCCTGATTAAATGACTGCATCAGTTTGCATCAGGTTTGATAAGAGAACAAAAACAAATGATTGATTGGACACAAATTTGGGGAAGTTAGATTAAATTAATTTCAACAAACTACAGCTTTAAGAATCCAAACAAACACACACAACTGTACACAACATCATCAAACTTAGAAATCATACATTTGCCAACTGATGTCAATTTGATGCAAATATGCACCACCTCATACACAAACAGGCTGCAAATACACACATACACACACACGCACACACATAACACAACCAAATAAATCAATATGCTGAAAATATACAACACAACCAATGTGCTGAGAGTAGCAGAGAATAACAAATACAATGAATTAACTTAGCCCGGACACACTTGTTGTTTATTGCTTTGTGATTGTGGTAATTGTTATGTGGACTGCTCCTAAGTACTGTTGGATAATAAGTCCGAATGGAAGTCTGGTTATTGTAACAATTGTGTCCCTGCTGGGTCCACCACCTTTTGTGTCCTCTGAAAACATTTTGGCTGTCATCTGTGCTGTTTATATGCATTTGCAGCGTGTTTGTCTGTTCTGCTTATGTTGTGTCTATGTAAGTGGCAGTGCGTTGAACATTGCGGGCCACTGTACATGAGGTGGAAGGTTTTCTTAAATAGGACTAATGAACATGTTAGAATGAGTTTAAGTGTGGTTGCTGTCGGTTGCCGAGACAACTCTTGATGAGCCCCCGCAATTATTGGCCCACACTCAGAATGACATGCCATTAGTTACTGTGACATTTTAATAATGCTGTAATTTTTTGTTTTTGTGAGTGGGGCAAGCGATGCTGGGGAATGACTGCTGATTAACCCATCATTAGCATTTGCTGTTCATGACCGTTACCATGGAATTCACAGGTCCTGGTTTCAAAGACATCCATCTTGCATCCTTGATCCCAGCGTTGGCTGAGCTCCCATGCCCTCAAACATGACACCCACTGGATCACGCTACAAAATACTCCACCAAATGAGAAAGAACAATAGATTGCTGTTTTTTTTCTTTCTAATCCAGCAACAGGTTATTAAACAATTCTAATTAGACATAAGACACAAAATGTTACTGCTTTTTTTCTTTGTTTGGCTTCTATATTTAAATGTTACTTCACGTTTATTATGTTTTGGCAATGCAGTTTTATACTCAATTTGCAAAACTGCCTTGCTTTGGAGTATTTGTGGGTACTATTTTTCCCCCATTTAGTTACAGGTGTGATCTGAATGTCATTAGATTTATGCGATGTCTGCATCAGCACAATGTAAAATATGCACAGAGAAGACTATATGTGCATCATTTACTGGCTCCAAAGATCACTGTAATTTCTTAATTCTATCACCTTTAATTAATAAAGAAATCAATCAGAACATTTTTAAATTACTATGACATGAGACAAAAGAGAAATATAAAGCAATACAAATCTGTCTGAATAACAAAACTTTACCAGGTGAAATAAGTAATTTCACATTTTGTCCGTGTCGGCATGGCCACGGAATACATCTCGGCTTGCGTTTTTATCCTTAGCGAGGGAACACCTTGGGTCTCAACATGACATGAACTCTGATGACAGTGCTAATGGGCTCCACACTTGCAGGTGTAGTACGGCGCGGTGCTAATGAAATGCACGGCACAGGCCGGACTGCTGGGCTCAGGGTCCCCGTTGGCTTGGAGGAAGATCGCTGCTTCGCTGACACAATAATTCATCCCCGTTTACCATAGCTCCAGAGAGAGGAGCCTTGGCAATTGGAGAGGCATAAATCCAGGCTGAAATCTCCCAAGACTGCATCCGAATGGCAACCAGCCCGGCCGCCACTCTGACACCATCGGAGCCATCGGAGCCCCCTTTCGAATCACACAAGAACAACAAAGGATGGGTTCCCTGAGCAAAATGAGGTGACGGGGCTCCTCTCCTCTTTTGCCTCGGCACTTACGTGGAGTAATATACAAGTCAATTAACAAACACTTGAGCTCGTTGGCTTGTCGTTTCTCTGAGTGGAGGATTTGTCAAGGTCAGAGCGGAAGAGAACGCGAGTGGGTGTATCTCATGAAGGCAACAGTGAAGGGGAGCAGATGACAAAATCTGTTAACGCGCCGCATCTCATCATCTCCAACACAACCTCCGCTGTCTTATTTATCCACCGCTCACTTCACAGACGTTGCAAAGTTCACGCTGCATTTACGTGATTTCAGCTTAAGCAACCGGCTACTATATTAGGCATTCTCCAGCAGGTTTTTGCTTAGCATCCATAATATGGAAGTGCACTGTCTGGTAATATTTTGTATTGCAGTTTCATAGACACTAATTGAAAATTGGAAAAAAAAAAGCGTTTAATGATAAATGGAGCAAAAGTAACGTATCTATTCTTAGCAGATTGGAATGAAAAGAAAACCTATTAAAGGCAAGCAAGTTTTGTTTTTCCATAAAGGACATCTGATGCCATGGTGACTTATGCGAGCGGAAACTCAAGGCACATGTGCTGTGGCAGCTTGGTCATTATAACCAACCTTGATAAAAAAAGGTGAAACAACACAAACACAAATGCCATCAACTTATTCTCTGCTAGGCTGCTGTTTTATTTAGTGTTTTTCTGCCGAGCCAACCCTGCGCGGTTTATGCATAACTATGCTGACACTTTTTTTCGGGAGCTAATGAACTGCTGGATTATGTTCAGTTTGATGACGTGGGTGGGAGAGGTGGGTGTTAACACCTGACTGTCACGCCAACAAACAAGCGCGGCTGAACGTAAATAAAAAGGTTGTCTCTGAAGACACTGTGAATTCTTCTATATTAAGCCAGACCAAGATGTTTCTAAGGACTGAACAGAATCAGAAAACGCTTAATGTTGGAGTCACATTTTGGTCTGCGAATGTTTTATTCCTATGTTCAGTATCAACTGAGGAAAGTGTCGTGGAGGATCTTATTGGAGCCACACGGATGGCTCCAGTCGACCTTGGCACTTTTCATCCAAAGGATAATATAATTATTAGATATTTTGATTTGATTTAGTTTGATGGCAGTAGTGGAGAGGGGTTCAAATGGATGTTGATCTTGTGTCATAGCATATGATTCCTATTATTTTTATACTAATTAGATCATTTAGTAAGTTTTTATCTGTTATGGTTTATTTTTTGTGTAGAGATGTTATTTCTGAGAGTTAATGATGCTTAATGAATCAGATGGTCTCTGGAGTCTTGGATGTCTTTCCGTTGCTGTCTGTGTATCTCTGGTGGCGGGATGTGTGTCAGGCCCAGCACTGGATGAATATACTTTTGAATATGCTATAAGCTTTCTCAGTGATTCAAATAGATGTGGTGTTGTGTTTATTTATGTTTGAGATTTATGTGACTTTTATAGGCAGTGCTGAAACTGCACCTCTCAACTTCATGTGCCAGCTTTGTTCAGTAAATATGACAATAGAAAATGTTTCTGGAAGAGTAAAGTATAATAGTATATATAAGATGCACATAGGCATTAGCTTAGGCACTAAATGACACCTGTTTGTCGGTATATGACTAATAACAAGGTCACTTTAACCAGCAATGAAGTAAAATATGTTGTAAATTAAAATAGGCAAATCGTTCCATAAAAGAATGAACATGGAATTTGATTAAGTTGTTCCCCACCAAAGAATACGAATAAGAATAAGAAATCACATCATCTGAAGTGCACCCAAACACATGAAGGGAAACAAACATCCGGGCATATCCACACAGTGTAACTGTGACACACACACACAGAAAGTGCACCCACATGCATTTAAAAGCATCTGGGAAACAACCATGTAGCCAGTTGGGGTGGGGGAGCGGCCAAGTATCCACTACATGAACAGCTGTGGGCCCACGGCGGCTGACGCTATACCTGAGTGCCATATGGTGCAGGCCCCGCCCCCCACTATAGAGCACATTTAATAGGAATAAAGTGGGCTCATTTATCTGTCCAGTTGGTGTGGTCCACACGCGGCATACATTCTTCAACAGAAAATGAATCACCGGGGGGGACGTGTGCCTGGTTTTTCCTGCTCAGTGATGAATCTTTTGCACTGTAGCTGCTAATGGATGAGGCAGCACCTTCTCTAACGAGCTCTGCCCCGCCTCATCCTTCACAGTTGCTTCAGTCATACACAAACTGTTGGTTAAAGTGGGACGTGGCTGAGATTTGCAGTGTATGAAGTGTATAGACACATTCAAAGGAGGAAATAGCTGATAGGAAACAAATAAGCTGTTATCCCCGAGAGCTTTTGATCTTTGAATATCGATAACCCCCCAAAAAATAACAGCATTACCGCTAACAAATGAGAACAGAGAGATTTCGAAGTGGGCACTCTTCTCGTTCAGATTTTTTATCATTGGCATAATGATATATATATATATATATTTTCAGCTTATTAACCTTCAACCAAGTAGTCTAAGAAGGATCTCGATGAGTCTTTGTTCAAACCATATGGGCACTACAACATATAGATCCTAAGAAGAAGCAGTGAATTGGATGGAGCAATGGCTGACATGGAGCTTAGTGTGGACTGTCCATGATCATTGTTGGAAAGTCTTGTTGGAATCAGGCTACATTCTGATGCCGCATGCTCTATTATGCACAGATGGCTTTATTCTGATAGGGAGGGGGATCAGAGTAGTATTGTGGTGGGACAAAGACCTTCATTCTTTATGATGTTGGAGCGTGTGTCTGTTTCACTTGTTTGCTTCTGCTAAAAGGTCCTTCACATATTGTTTATTGTGCAGGAATCATGAAATATGGACATTGCCATGTTGTCGCCATAAGTAAATGTGCACATTGTTGGTGTAGAGCTTTTGATCTTTGAATATCGATAACCCCCCAAAAAATAACAGCATTACCGCTAACAAATGAGAACAGAGAGATTTCGAAGGGGGCACTCTTCTCGTTCAGATTTATCATTGGCATAAGGAGGCTATTTTAAGCTTATTAACCTTCAACCAAGTAGTCTAAGAAGGATCTCGATGAGTCTTTGTTCAAACCATATGGGCACTACAACATATAGATCCTAAGAAGAAGCAGTGAATTGGATGGAGCAATGGCTGACATGGAGCTTAGTGTGGACTGTCCATGATCATTGTTGGAAAGTCTTGTTGGAATCAGGCTACATTCTGATGCCGCATGCTCTATTATGCACAGATGGCTTTATTCTGATAGGGAGGGGGATCAGAGTAGTATTGTGGTGGGAAATTATTTTCCATTAGTTCTCATGTTTTATGTAGATACTCTGTGTATGCAAGTAGCATCATTCCACCGTGATAAAGTTTAACCTACATAAACCATGATTAGCCTCCAATGCAGAAAATCCCTTATGGCCATGGACCATTTAATGTTTTGTTTTAATAATCAAACCGATTTGTTGCAGCAAAAATGTATGCCTACTGAAGATGTGCATGTAATCATCTTTTTCCCCACCTTCGCTAATAAGCTTTTCTCTGCTCCTGCTCATCATTTTATCTGCCTGTCAAGAATGTATTAATCATTGCTTCCTTAGAAAAGTATAAGAATTAAATATATTCAGCTGCCATACAGTAGCTGTGAGTAGAGCTTTAAAGCACGGTGGATATTTTGGGAACAACTGCTGTTGGAGTAGAGAGGTCCCTGTCACACCTCCATCGCTGTGAGGGTGTGGCAAAATAAATAAATAAATAAAGTTAAACCGTCAAAAAGGCAATTTAAAATAAAGTCTCACTTCCTCCAGCAGCTCTAGTGGCACCCACATTACCTGGGGGTAGTATTTGAGGCTCTGCTGGTGACAGGTTGTGGATAAAGCAATGCGGTGTGTCTTTATCGTAGTTTATTTATTTATTTTTGCGTTCCTCCGCAGCAGCTGGCCGCCAAAAGTGGGCCTCCCTCTGCCTCGTTTAAGTTCATAGTGTCATCAGATGCCCCATTCCTTGTGGATGACAAACAGTGATTCAGCCATAATGGACAATCTAAACTCTCCACTGAAGCAACAGCATGTATTTGTAATACAACTGCATTTGCAGAGAAGTAAAGTAATCACTAAACTGTTGCTTCTTTGATTTCAAAATAAATGTCCAAATCAACCTAAATTAATATTTACTATGTGGACACATTTATTTTTAGACTTTTACTTTGTAGACATATGTTTTACTGTTTACAGAAATCCATTAATAAATTCATAGCAAAATTGTACTTATTTATTTACAATGTTCTCCCATTGTTTGCCTTCCTATTCAACATTAATGACTATGGATAATCGATTCAATGTCTTTTTTTATCTTCTACCTAATTGAATTTAGTTGGATATGAATGTCATCTTTATAGGTTATAAGAGTGGAAAGACAATAAAAATTAACCATACACCCATATTGCTATCACTTGAATATAGTTACCTTCTTGCTTTAAATTCCCTTTGGGCAAGGGATAACATGTTTTGAAGTTTTACAGAGACGGATGAAATTTACTGGCCATTTTTGGATTTTTGAATTCACCCGAAAAATCTGCACAGCTTAATTTAGCTATGCCTAGTGCATGTACTATACATGTGGTGGAGTGTATGCATTTGCCTGTGTTTCCATGCTCGAAGAATTTGAAAGAGCTTAACACATTCGAGTCATTATCAGTGAAAACTGATCTAATTGGAACTGTTACATAAAGAATGGTTGATTTCTGACAGCCATGATATAAAGTCTTTCATTGACTTCCTGCTCTGGCAGTCACGTTATACACTGTGACATATGATGTGGAACGTGACAGATATGTTGTTTTAAAGCAGACACAAGGGGATCAGATACATAATGGAACACATTTCCTCATGTCTACAGGAAGTCAAAAGACAGCATAACGAATACAGAAAGATCAATACTACTCTTCTGTGAATTTGATGCAAATTACTGCATCTTCTCATGCTTACTGCTGAATACATAGTATGCCTATGTATACACTACAGTTATGACTTCGTGTGTGTGTGTAGATTTGTAGACATTTACACACGTCACAGAGCGTTTAACCACATTTTTCCGAAAACACGTTTAAAGATGCTGCTTTGAGTACAATGTAATTGAGAAGAGTGTGAGTTTGTTCCTATAGGGGTGATGGATCCATGTGTAATAAGCAAAAAGAGAAGCCCTGCCACAGCATGAGATGTTAATTTATCAAAGAAATTACATTTTTGAACGCCTCTGCCCTACTGAAAAGAAAACACTTTTGGTTGCTTGAAGAGGTCTTCAGGTGTGCAGAATTAGGCTTACTATCCAGATCAAAAAAGTTAAAAACAAACAGGAATGGTAGACAAAAGAAACTCAAACCCAAAATTAACTGATGTTTAATGCCCAAGATGTCCATCTGCTTGGCGTCTATGGAGCTCATAAGAGGTGAATTGCTCGGGATGGCCTTCTCTTTGCAGCAGCTATGTCAGGGGTGACTCTGTCCATCCCAAGAGACGACGGCAGTGATTTTTTTCCCCCCTGTTGGCAAAGACTACCGGGCCTCACTCGCTGAGGTGTTTACCGTCACAGTCTGCAAAATTCGACCCCCTCTGAGATTTGGAGTGATGTCTCAAAATCACATGAAGCACCACGGCAAAATACAAATAGGAATATTGTTTTGCATTAATGGGAAATCTCACTGTACACAACTTGAATGTTCTCTGTGTCCTTGTAGGAAGATGTCACAGTTATGTTTGCTTTTCGGTAACTGATGTTTCAGTTACTGGCAGCAGCTTTCATTAGGCTGTTGATTGAAGTCCAGCCTTATCTGCTACATCTGTGAAATCTACATTACACATAAAGGTGGGGAACTTATGTACTCACAAACTGAAAACAGTCTTAACGAATTTCTGTTTCAGTGTTTTGGTTTTTAAGTAGCTGCAGCACAGAATAAATATCCAATGGCAAATTTCCTATTTTCCTTTCAGCACAATGTTTCTTCAGCAATGTTGGAATTAGTTCAGATTTTCATTACAGCGTTATTGTTCTCTAAAGTAAGTCAATGTAGATGCACTGTGCCACTGTTTTAGGTGACAGTGAGTCAGCACAGCTCTTTCCTCAGATGTTTTTGTGTTTTGGTGGCTATAGAATACGTTTTATTTCTTCAGTCAATGAATTACTCCCTAAGGATGTCAAGTTGCTGTTAAGTCAGTTTCAACCTGCCAGGAAGTAAAAAAAAACAAATCTTATGGAGGAAGCATTTTTAAGAGAAACTCAATTAAAATACAGAAAGAGTAAACCTCATTTGACAGATGAATCATAGTCTCTGGTCTCTGGCAACTCTTACGACAACCACAGTCATATATGATGACTATTGTTTAACTCACTGTGCACAACATTGTGTACGACACTGTCATAGACTGCCACCTCTTTTGGTGTGCACGCAAAGCTACTCCGGAGCCAGTAATTTTTGTTCTTTGAACTAAAGACTCATTGTTCCACAATATCATTCTTGCTCTGCGACTGGTGACAGCACAGTATGGGCAATAATGACATTTTTTAAGGGGTTTGGTAATAAAAGCTTTTCTCAACTTTTGAGAGAGAAGTTAAGCTGTGAATTGGGGGTAAATAATATGCTCTTATCTTAAACATGTTATATGGTGTTATATGGCAAAACATGTTTAGTCTGTGATTACTGAAATGCATTGAAATAAATAGGCTCCACTGAATTTCATCTTGTTTATTGCCCATTCAGACTTTCCTTTCTACTGTATATACTTATGTTTGCACCCTTGCCTAAGGATGCAGTTTTCATTCTTGGATCCTAGCAGAGTTTGTAGCGGACTGCCCCGGCTCACTCCCATTGTCTAAATTCAATAAGTGTTCACTTCCAACTCTCCGTTCCACTTCAACAGCATTTTGCATAACAACCTAATTAAAGGCACTTCCCCCATGATGGTTACATTTTACATACAGGCAGAATACAATACCTCACAGTCAACCTTTCTTGTAGACTTTGAGTCTTAGATACACTGTGCTTTTACAATATAATTCCTTTATTTCTAATGCATTGATAAAACTACTCTACAGTAGGCCTAAATCAGATTGGTGCACTCCCCCATTTAGATGCCCCTTGCATTTAGATGCACACAACAGTCACAATAAGATTGCTTTATCAAGGCCCATAGATATTTACACAGAGAATGGTAGGTGTGAAAAGTCAGTTTTCAGCAAAACGGCATGAAATGTCATTAACTTGACATTTGCCATTTGTTTCCTGTATATACCAGATCCTGGTTTGAGTGTTTTATTTTTCCTGAACATCGATCATTGGAAATTCAAGTAAAGGACTTAAATATCCAAGAACCGATACTAAAAGACTACATTTAAATGTTGGCAGTTACCTGTCATTTTATTCAATATCTGATGGAATAATCAACACTCAATTCATCTCCATTTATTGAGGTGCATGGTTATGAAACTGGATTTAATCAAGGATAGGGCTGTCATTGTACTGTTCTTTTCGTGTTGTCAAGAAATCCAATATGAAAGGCAAAACTAAAAATATGCTGCTGGACTTTCAAACACAATTCAGACTTATGTGCAAATATCTCTGCAGCTCTCAGCCACACATATACATAAATCACAAATATATTAATAATTTAAAAAATAATAATAATTCATGGAAGAAAATAGGGACACACATTTTCCACAATTTATGTTCAACAGTTCTCCAGCATAAAGAAACAGTCCCTCTCTTTGGGTAGTATTTTAAGCAGCAATTTAGTATACATTCGTTGCTCTAGAGACTACGTAGGGCAGCAGGAGAGGCAACACAAAGTAAACTACAATGTGTGCATTCATGGTGACGCAAAGAGTAACCAAGTGTGACTGAGTGTGAAGGTGTGTTTTAATAATGACAACTCACAGAATAAGCATTCTGGATGTTCAGTTTAGGCCAGAGTCTCTTCCACATTTTTATTGATTTTGAATTGTGGGACTTATTAAAAACATGGTTAGCTAGTTTTTGTGAGAATATTTTTTTATTGGCATTGGTACATAATTATTCCCACATAAGGCATAGGAATATAATCTTAGATATCCATGCATTAATCTGCACAAAATTGACATGCACTTACAAGCAGGATGAAAAAAGAAAAACAACAAAACAAAAAAAATTATAAATAAGAGAAGGAAGATATTTTCATAAAAACCTTCTTTTTCAGATGTTTGATAGGATCGCTGCAACCCTCTTCCACAACTTTGCAATCCTCCCACACCATTTCAAATAAATGCACCTAATGAATTTTAATTGCAAAAGGTGTAGTTTGAAGAAAGTCAATAATTTCTTCTTTTTTTTTTTTTTATAATTCAATTTTAAAACAGACACAAATGATAATAATAATAACAACAGAAATAACAGTGAAAAAAAAAATGAAACAGGCAGGTGAAACAACAGACATTGATATACATCATATATAAACAAGAAAGGGCAAACATCCAGTCATAATACTGCACAAAAGCGCATGATATATTTAACATTAACATCCCTCATCTATCCATCAGTGTCTTGCATGGTCCCATCTTCACCAGACATATATCCACAGAAATGATCCCACTCATCATCAGCCATGCCACTCTGAGCATTCAATCTTCCAAGCATCTTTTCACATGCAGCCATTTCCGTAATTTAAACCTTCCACATGTTCAATGTAGGGGTTTGGGTGTCTTTTCAATATCTTAAAATTATCCGTGTGCATGTTATTACGCCAGTCTCTAATACTCCAATATTTAGATGTGGAACTATAGTCCTGTCTACAGGAGACAACCTTGGTGAAGTGGGAATATCACATTTTAACCATTTTCCCATATAGTCTAGAACATTCTTCCATAGAGGACAAACCTTTGAACATTCCCATAGAGCATGGATATATGTGCCATGTTCTTCTCCACATTTCCAACATATAGTCTTTAATCAGGCCCATTCTATATAGTCTTGTCGGAGTATAATAGTATCTGTGAATTATCTTATTCTGAATTAATTTACTTCTAGCTTCTCTCAAGTATTCCTCAGTGTTGGATATAATCCCCTCCCATATCGTTTGGTCCATTGTAAGTAACATGTCTTTTTCCCATATTCTTTTGAGACCATCATAGCCATTGCCGTCCATGGACACATCCCATACCTACTAGATGCATTTTAAATATTGTTGGTAGCTGTAAGTAGCATTGTATTGTATTCATATCCCTATTAATGAAACGTATCGCATTCATACAATGTCTAATCTGTAAATATTTCCAAAAGTCACCTTTTCCATCCAAATTAAACTTGTCCTTTAATCTGTCATAAGAAATGATCAAATCATCTACTGTCCTGATACCTTTGTTTAGCCACTGTGTCCAGTAAATGATCTGATTATTTATTTTAATCTCAGGGTTGTGCCATAAGGGTGCATACCTTTCCATATTGTAGGGAACTTTACATTTTGTATTCACTTCTCGCCAGACAGTTTTGGAGTGTACCAAGAAAGGATTCCTCACATTATTATTTCTCTTCATCTTAATAGTTTGTCCAAGAGCTTCAATTGGTTTAAAAGGGGATGTAAGTTCCTCTTCAATCAATCCAGATCAGTATTCATTCCATTCTAGTGTCTTGCAAGCTTGGACATTTCAAAAGAATTACCATAATACTTTATCTTCGGCAAAGATAACCCTCCTCTATTCTTTGGCTGACCTAATTTGTCCATGTTAATTCTGAGTTATCTGGATTCAATTCTATCCCCAGGTACTTAACGCCATCAGGGAACCATTTAACATTGAAGGTAGATAGTAGATCCTGAGAACAGGTTTGTGACACTGGTATTGCCTCTGATTTGTGCCAATTGATACAATGGCCAGACACCTGAAAATATGTTTCCATAACCTCCAGTAACACTTGTTGGATCCTGATTAAGTATTAAAATGTCATCAGCATAAAGAAAAAGCTTATGCTCTCTACCACCTCCAACAATTCCTACAATTCTTGGCTGTTCTGTAATCAAGGCAGCGAAGGGTTCAAGGAAGATTGTAAATAGAAGTGGGCTGAGACTGCATCCCTGGCAAATTGACCTTGATACTTAAATAATTGAGATATTAACCCATTAGTAAAAACTGCAGCTTTAGGAGATGAGTATAACACTTTTATCCATCCACAGAAGTCAACCCCAAATCCTAATTTTGAAATAGTTGCGAATAAAAAGGGCCATTCCACTCTGTCAAAAGCCTTTTGTGCGGTCAAGCCTTTCTTGTATGCAATATGGGAGGGCTGAAATACCTTCTGTGAATGAAATTATACTGAATAACCTGATAGTTGGGGTTTCCCGGAAGATAGGAAGTTCTGCCTGGACAACAACAAAAACCGCCTGGCTTCAATACAATTATAAACAAAAACATATTGCCATTAATATCCTTAGTCAGATAGAATCTGGCATGAATCTGGAAAAACCTACTTACTGAAAATCTTAAATAAATGTAAAAAACATTTGAGAGTCATTCAATGTCATTCAAATCTCTTTCATGCAATGTCCTTGGTGCGTGAGTAATCAAATTAGCGTGGGTACAGTGCAGTTGTAGTGCGCTTTTGGTTAATTAGCCTCACCTGCGACTGGGACTAAGGACTAGTGTTCGTAGGTTCAAGGGTAAATAAGACTGTTTTGCTTCCAACGGTCCGTGGAAGACATATTGCTCTTGTAGACCCCCGGGTACAGCAGGAATGCCTGGAGCACAGTTTGTAGGTCGCCAGCAGGGCCGTCTCCACCCGGCAGTGCAGGTATTCACTTTCATAACTATTGGAATAGCAGAGGAGTGGGGCTCCGACACGTGGAGCGTGCGCGAGCTCTGGGGGATTTTCAACCAGGTGCGGGAACCATTCGGGGAGGTTGGACATCAAGTATGCCAGTGCGTTTCCTCCTCTCCTTCACTTCAGAAAGCTCCTGTCCTCCAGAGATGACAATTTGACCTCAGGCTTGCTTAGTGTTTATTTGGCTGTGTAGTTTTGGGATGTGGTGTCTTAAGCCGTGAGGTGATTGTGCACTGGATATGGTGAGATTCTTTATTTCCTAAACATATAACATAAACTAATGCTAAACAAAACAAAGCATCACACTTTTAACACATGTTCGAAAGGGATTAGGATTACGTATTTATGTAAAGCACGCTTGGAAAGAATCTCTCGTGTGGTTTCCTTTTGGCTTTCCACACGTTCGAATCCCTCTTTGAGAGTTTTTTTTTCAGCCTGATGGGAGGACTTTTCCAAAGTAGCTTCCAGGAAGGCCACTGTCAGCTGTCATCCATCCATTGTTTTGTAGTTTGTCAGACGTCTCTCTGATTTTGGATTTGCTTGATCGTGTCGACATTGTAATGTGGCAAAAGTTGAACTTCTTGTTTGCAAGTTTGATTGACAAGAAAGAGATTGCAGCAAAGGGGTTTGTAGCATTAAAACATTTGGAGACTTTTCCAGGACTCCAGATGTATTTTATCATTATATTATAATAATTATATGATATGTTATTTAATACTTTTAATCCAGTTTGTGTGTACTTATCTACACTCACCAACTCTATGTTAAAAACATGGACATTTAGCTGCCAACAAGCATTTGCATTTTATTTATTTTTATTACCTGCAAATCTTCTTCCATTCTGGGCTTGACTCACTCATAAGTCACAAGGTGCCGGTTTATGGAGAGAGAGATAATCCGCTGGGACAGGAAGCAGAGTGCAGGTGTCAGAGCACCCGTGGGATCCCTGTTTAACATATAGGGACATGGACACAGATAGCCTTCATGCCGATGTGCCATATCGAAGATTAGAGTATAGGAGCCTGCACAAAGGGGGCTGTCAATTTGCATCACTCGATCAAGTATTGAAGAAGTCTCCATCTTGGCACAAAGGTTGGAGGTATCCAAAGGTAGATTGTTATTATTGCTGTTGTAAGCAGGTGTGGAGAGCGGTTTTCTCTTTCCCTTATTTAATTGGCCAATTGAATTCATTTGGCAATATTTGTCTTAATGTGCCGGTTGTGCCACGAGCCTAATACAGATAAGCGAAAGGCCGGCCTGTTAAATGCTAGAGAGCAAAGGGATGATGCTCTGTGTCAGCTGACTGATGATTTTGATAAATTGTATTATTAGATGTAAAGCGTCCTGCCGTCTGAAGGGAACTGATTGATGTCTAATTCGTGTTATTCGCTGCATCCGTTACAAATAAAATCCTGCTCAGCTCTGCTTCTGAGGCAAACATCCACACTCAATGGCCCCCTTACATGTCAGCCTCTTTCAGATAGAAAAATACCGCTATTACTCGTTTACACTTTTGCAACATTTCTACATTTAGCTGGGGACACAACAGGAGCCCTCTGGGGAGTAAATTGATCCCCTCGCCTGGTACCATCTTCTTGTCCTTCCTACCACTGAGCTAATGCATCCTCTGAGCGTTCCCATTTTCTTTTCTTTAGAAGGAATAGAACTGACTGGCAGACTGTTTTCTTTCTCCTTTTGTGTCCGTCTGAGTTGTCACCTCTGTGTGGCTCGGTGTTGAGTGAACCTTTGCTGAGCTGACACTGCAACAGCTGCAATAATCCTCTGGGTTTGTAGCGGCACAGAATCGGAAAGAATTAAGACGGACACTGTTGCTCTCCTCTTGGAGGGCGGATTAATAGGAAACATGAGCAACAAGGCTAATGCTGCAGAGTGTGTTGCCAGTGTTGGCTCGGTGTGGAGGGATAGGGGGCTATTGTTTTATGTATTTAAAGTACTTTATCTATCTATGTATGCACGTACACACACAAACATACATATATATATATATATATGATTGATTGAATTATTGATTGACTCAAACTCTGATGCTGTTGTGAGAATGAGTCGTCATCCTCTTCCCTTCTAGTCATCTCATAAACTCACATGACTCGCACTGCGTTTGTGGAAATACCATCCTCACGGGCTCGAACATTTCTCATGCACCCTTGCTGCCAATGAAGAAAGGATGTGAAGTGCAATATGGGTAAATGTGCCATGAGGGGATGAGAAAACGGGGATAGTGCCACCAGTCACAGCCACTGAATTGTTTGCTGCTATACTGTCCTCTAGAGGAAAAGGAAATACACCGCATCCTATTCTCTCTGCAGTGTCTGCAAAACGAAAATTGCATGACAAAGACAAAGAGATCTGGAGATGATATAAGGAGGGGGAGACTAACTGCACATGAAAAAAAAAGGCTCATTCTCATTTCATCCTCCATTCACACCCTTTTATTCACTTTATTTCATCTATTTTGTTGCTTTAAATATTTGTCTTTCAAGGTCCAGTCTTTTCGTTAAGACATATTGTATGTACGGATAAAATGTCAAATACCTTGACAGATCAATGAAGGAAACTTTACAGAATAATTCTCCTTTATGCCTCTGCCACAAAGTCTGTCCCCTTTTCTGCGTAGCTTTCGTAGCTTAGCAACCGCCGGGCTAAGTGTCCCAGAGATGGAGAATAGAAGGAGGAGGGTTAATGGATCAACGCGTAGTCCCTCCCTCCCATGCCTCCCATTGTTATTGTCTGTCTAATTTGACACCGTTTAATTGCATAGCTGTGACTTAATGATGCATACATCATCCTGCCAGCGAACAAATACAAATATAAGCTCTGCCCTTAGTACTGCTGACAGTTTGTCATTAGAGCAAGTTGATGCGCCACAGAGGTGCAACCTGCAACTTCCCTGTGGCCTATTTAAATGATGCCCACATGGCATTGTTTTTATCACCACTGTTTCATAGCACATGTCATTTGGGAAAATATAACACCAATAAAAGTTGTTTTATTTATAGTGTTAACAAACTTTTACTGCTGCAAAATCAGACACAGACACGCAGATGCTTCAGGCACCAAATGGAGGCAGACATTTACTTATCAGATACGGTTTTGTCTGTCAGAGCCATGAGGCATTATAATTCTGCCATATCTAAATTTGGTAATTTACGACATGTTAGGAAGGATTTGTTCCCTTGTGACTAAATTATTTGTTATGCAGCATTTAGAAGGAAAAAAACATCAACAAAGAAATGCCACCACATAGGCTTAGCACTTAGCACTACGGAGTTGAGCAATTTTCTGTTTGCAGTTGAGACCTTGTTAGCTGATGGTTCTGGTGATCAAATAGCATGGCAAGTAAAATCCTATAAAATAGCTACTGTAGAAGAAGAAAACACATTAACTGGTTATATTCCACAAGCTTGTGAGTGCTCAAGTGGGTGTTTGTGGATACTGTTGTTACCCAAGAACAAATCTCAAATAAGAAATCAATGGTGAAGGTCAGAATCTTCATAAAAACGTTATATGTACAGTAGGTTTTGAGAAGACATATCCTCTTAAAGAACAGTTGGCATGGATATTGGTAGGGCACAATATCTGTGTATTCCCCAAGGAATGGGTTGCAAACAGTACAGTTTGCATATAGGAACATTTTCAATTTGGAACTGTGGAAAAATATCTGTAAAACAGAAAGAACGTATCCAAATAAGTCAGAAAAGTGCCAGTTGATGATTTGTAATACTTTTCTCTTAATTTATTCTTTAGCCCTTAGAATAAGCTTTCCCTGTAATTTAAGCTGCAACTGAGAAATATACTGTATGTTTTTGATGTTGTTTAGGTTGATCATTTCAAAAGGTACCTGCATTCATTTGCCCTTACCCTAACTCTTAGGCAACAGGGAGAGTGGTTCTTTCACTGAACAAGGCATGGCCTTCGAATCTGTTAGCACAAGTCTGTCAATAAGCCTCTCAAGCTTATTTCGTAAATCTTGAATGTGATAAGCTGCAACATCTGCCGGAGATTTTTCGGATGCAGCAGCACATTAACACCGTGGCTTTGTGTGAACATGAACATAAAGACATGTCAAAGAAATGCAAACGCCAAAACAATCATTCTCTGGGTTTAATGCAAACAAGTCACCCTTCTGTAGCCCTTCTGAAGTAGATCATATCATATCATAAACGTGTGATGGATCAGTCATATTTATCTGTTTTCTCCTTTTTAAAGTCAATCATCTTCTTCTGTGTGTCATCATCTGCTTTGGGGGCATGTGGGTGTGAAGCACGGGCTAAAAGCTTGAAAAGCCAGATGCATTAGTGTTGGAAACCCTTTATTACTTCCTCGAAGGCGCTTATCTTCCCTCTGCATTCTTCTAAAAGCAATCAATGGTGACAGCGTTTGAAAGAGGCAGGGAAGGTTGTGCGCACAAGTGTTTGGTGTGGCAGAGGGTCACACCAGCGAGAGGCAGTCTTGTGGGAGCCGAGAATTATCCATTTGCCTGGTGAACAAAAGTGCTCACCGCCTCCCCGCTGACTGGTGTATTGTTTGTGTCCGGAAAAGCCCATTTTTATTCTGCTGGATTGCGTCGAGGCCCGCGTCCTGTTGTGTTCTTCCCACACTCGAACGTTCCCCCTGCTCTCCGTGGGTTCGTATTCAGTGACAAGGAAACAAAGGAAGAGGCATGCAAATGTTTGATACTAATGCCACACTAAGGAAGGCCATTTTCACTGCAGTCATTTACACTGGCACCAGGTGTGAAGTTACCCAAAGGCCACATTTGTCACGCTCTGTCTCACGGTTGTACTTTAAAGTGCGCGGTGTACTTTTTTGTCACGTTGATACCGCTCTGTGTTTAAACATGTTCATGCCCTCAAGCAGTTGTCAAATGGCTGTTCTTACTTACTGCCATTGCAAGTGATCAAAAAGGGTACAGATCACAGCCTCGTGTTTTTATTGCCAGAGGCATCAAAAGGAAAAGTTGTTTTTTTTCAGCATTTCCATCGTGACTTTTTATTATGTTCAGTGGTGCGGCAAAGGCATGTAGATTCATTTGAATTCTTTCAGTACTATTGAAAAAAGTCTGTGTCCTCTTGTCCAAAGGGGATTAAGTTGGATTTGACGTGGATATACTATGAATGCTTTCATTACATTTGCCAGACTTTGGGTGGGTTTCATTTTAATTTCAATTTTAAAGTTTTTTTTCTTCCTTTGGCAGTAATTAGGGCATAAGAAATGTCATGAGAACAGTATATGCACTCATATACCCCCCCATACTTGAGGACGAGTACTATTTGTTCTACGGCAGCTATGAGACATGACATCACTCATTCTCACAGCATAATTCCTACAAACATATACATGCTGGTCACGCCACAGCTGATCATGGTCCATCATTTGAAAAACACGTGTTTGACTTCAATTTGCCATCGTCTCTGTCTTCTGCCGCTCACCCTGCAGTCTCCATACATCTGAAACACTTCAAAGCATCTGTTTATCAGCATATTCGCTATGCAATTCCCCTAAGGCATAGTTCTGTGAGAAGAATTTTTATGTAAATAAAATTGTGTTTGTCTTCCCTCACTTAGCGGGACGATTATGAGAGAAAGAGCAAAAGAGTGCATGCACTCATTCCTTTATTCACAGTGTACATACAGGAGGAAGGGATGCTCGCTGTTGGATTAGCCCTGTCCATTCCCCAGCAGCAATTTGAAACTGCGGAATGAAGGCTGTTTACAAGTTATCATCCAATAGAGAGATGAAGGCATCCATTCTTTAAAAAAAAACTATTAGGGAATTTGACTTTTGGTTATAGTCTGCAAACTGTTATTGCCTGTCAAGCCTCAGATAGAGCCTCGGCTAGGGCTTGATTGAATGCCTTGGCCAAGAAGACAATTGGTGTGCTGCCAGAAGGCAGGCCTGACAAACCCTAGGGTGTCTCTCACAGAACACCAGCCCCATCTTCCGCCTCTGCCAAGTAAAGGCAGTGGTATTTATCTTCATCGAATGTAACACAAACACAACTGTCAGGGAACCAAGAAGGAAAAATGAAGGTTATTTTGGTTGTTGGTTTGGTTTGCAAATTCCATTCATCAACGGCTGATCAAGACCACATCCTTTCATCACAGCTCTCCATGACAAGATTTTGAATCATATGTCTGTGCGGATGGAGATAAATCAGCCCAACGCAAGCTCAGTCAGTCCCCGAATTAATGTGGCATTACCTGATCGTGTCACGGAAAGATTTGCTTTTTTGTCGTCGGCACCAAGGTTCCAACAGTTCCAGCCTCCACAGCAATTTGAATCATTACTGAACTGTTAAAGCGGACCTGCATTTGGGATGGGGGCTTGATTGAATGCCTGGCTCATAGTGAAATGCTCAAGTCGGCACCCTGAAGGACTTTTTTTGGAGTTCTTTATGACTTTGACTGTGTGTGTCGTGTTGTTGTCTGGAATGAATTTGGTACCTATCAGGTGCCTGATAGATTAGAGTGTCCCTGTGCTTTTCATCCTTGCTGTTCTAATTTGTCCAAATACAAAAAAAAAATACTCACAAACTCACAAATGCAAGATGCCCTTCACCTTGCTTACTTGTTGCCTGCCAACCAGCTCATCCTTGCAGCGCTCTCTCATCTTACAGCAAACAGACTGCCTTCTGTTCGGGGCCGGATATTTCTCATCAGAACACCTGCTGCTGTTTTTCTGCAGCCCATGTCTTGTGTTTTGCAGCGGAGGCGAGTCATTTGGCTTTTTGGAAGCACGTCTTTCATCAAAGACCACCTGTGACCCGCCATCTCGGGCCTGTAGATGTTCATACTGCAGGGCGTCTTCCTTTGGCCTACAGCAGACCGACAGCCTGAATCCACACAAATCCTGTGTTAATATATCCCAGATGTGTGGATCAACATGTCTTTTGTGTTAAATATTCAATGGGTTGTATTTATATTGTCATTTTCTTCTCTAAGTGGACAATCATATTACTTAGTACATAGTACTAGAAATATACGTGACAAACAAACCCACACAAAAACGCACACTATCACACACCAATATTCATTTTTGGGTCGAAGGGGTTGCTGGAGCCAACCCCAGCTGTCTAGTGGCGATGGGGGGACAAGTGGCCAGTTTATCTCTGATTTCAGATGGTTATGATGTTGATTACAATATGATGCTGCTCTCTATTGGTTTTATCCAAAGCAGCTTGCTCAAACAAATCCTCATATATGATTGTGTCATGCAAGGTCTGTAAACCAATAATTTGATCTCACAGATCTAAGTTGGCATTAATCACGTGCAAAACGTCTGTTTTTTCTTGTTTTATCACAGAGTACAGATACAAGCTTTGCTCTGTGTTTTTTTGTATATCTTGCACTGTATCAGTAATCTGATTTTGAGACAAATGGACACTTTATATATATATATATATATATATATATATATATATCTTTTATTGGTTCTTGCAGATCCACAGCAGCAACAAGACGCCTCACTCATTCTCCCTCAGCTTCTTTGATTTGTTCAAAATTCCCAAATGCAGATCATGTTTCCAGCTGCAATGATTGTGAGATTGACCCTTTTGATGATCAGTTTTAATATCAGGATGGACAGTTAATACAAGAAGTCCTCATATGCATGTTTTTTAAATGTATGGAAATGTAGTTGTGCCAGGTGTCCAGAGTCTCTTTAGATATAGGCTTGTTCTGAAGGATGTTTGCAGCGATGTGGGTGGGATAATCTCACATCACTTTACACTCGCCGAATTAGCTGCTCGTTCATGTGAGGACCAAAGCTTGAAGGAGCAGTTTATGGTTGTGAAGATGTATGGTTTAGAGAGTTTGTAACACTTAAAAAACTCCCATCATGGTGAAGTGATTCCAACTCTTCAGTTCCCTTAAGCTGCCAACTACTTTTCTGCTGTAGGTCCACTTGAGCCCAATGATGTAGAGACCATTAGCATCCATCAGGCCTGGGACTAACACCATCAGAGTCTTGTTTTGCCACAGAGTCTTGCTCCCGATCTCTCCCTCTCACTGGGATCTACATGTTTCATGGTTGACGAAATGATCGACTTTTAAAAAAAAAATGTTTTTTGGCCTCTCGACGAATCACCAGTCTTAGAATTTCATTGTAGATTAATTCATACCTATTTTTCAATCTAATTATATTAACTTATACTTCCTTTTCAATTCAGATTTATATAGTGCTGGGCAACGTTAATGCGTTATTATCACATTATTGCATTAACGTTATTGTGTTAACGGCTGTTTTTATTTTTTAAGTCCGTCTCTCACCGGCTCTGAATACACATACAGACAGACCATGGGTCACGTGAGGGGCGGGATGTTGATCAGTATTGGTTGGTTGATCAGTCACTCACTGTCTCAACTAATGAGGGCATTTTGGGGGCGCTCACATGAACAGGAGGAAACTGGAAACTGTGTGTGTGTGGGGGGATGGGGGGGTTCCATGAGCTTATCAAACCCAGTTGTTCCATCTCCACCATAATGGGATTTTCTCTGGTATTTTCCTTACTGTTTCCTTTTTTTAATCAAGCTGCTGTGCACAACATCAGCACATTGATATCAGCTAAACATCCAGTCAGTTCAGTCAGAGTTCAGTGTGTAGACAGTGTGGAGTGTGATCACCATTGTCACTTGTGTGGTAGATTTTCAGAGAGCACGGCAGAGCTGAGCTGACGAAAAGCACTTTTAATGTAATGAAAAGCTCTTGTCCATTGCCATGTCCTCAGTTTCCTATTATCCCCAATAACAATACGCCCTTCATCCTAAAGGACTATAGGCTGTTTTTTAAAGTGGGGGTCCCCAGGGGTCGCCTTTCATTTTATCATTTATTTATAGTGCTATGTGGCTGACAATCTTACTGCACCTTTTTTGATCGTCATAGAAAGATAATAATAACAGTTTTCAGCCAGAGAATTACATCTTGCATACAATTTGTAAATGAACAGCAATAACAGACTACATAAGCTTCCATGGACATTAAATGATAAATGTGTCCCTGTGACACAACTATTTTTCACCTAGTTAATGTACATAAATGAGTTTTAAGTGGTGAATCAAGGTAACATTTACTTAGTACTTCGAAATGTTTGCAGTGATGGCACAGTTGTGTTCACTGCTGCAATTTTACAAAAGACAAACTGTTGGAAAACCTATATATATATACATACACATTATAAGAAGACATTATTTGCAAATAAAAGGTTATTTTCTGACTTTGACATTGATTTTAGGTTTTGGTTCCTATGGCTTTATAACAGTCAAATTGAATCAGTTTTGAGCGTGTATAAAAAATATTTACGATATAGTTACACGGTGATATGAAATGATATTTAATTTTATGAAAGGCTTCATCATTCATGTATTGATACATCCAACTTTTATTTTTCCTGGTTTTAGTCACCAAATCACCATCTGCATCACAATTACCATACAAAATACACAAAGAAACAACAAATATTTCAAATAGATTTGTCTTCTTCTTCATAGGCAGCGCTGAGCTTTGTTAGTGCTGCAAGATTATCATCATCAAAAATTGATTGGCCAAGCTATTTGTGGATGATAAATGATTGATTTTCAATCCGTTCAAAGGAATTGTATACACTGTTCATTAAAAGACAGGCCTATAGTCTTAAAATGCTCCAAATACTATTTCAGGATCTATTCCACCTTGACAAGAAAACAATGCATGAGTAACTTCATTTCGTCTGCACAATCCTAAGTAAGATGAATACGAAACATGATGCACAAAGCTGGAGCTGCTTGAAAACATAAGTATCTGCAGAAAGCTTTGGAAAAGCCTTAGTGCTCAGATCTACTATACTGTACATGGAACCATAATCAATATCTACATTTTTACAGGGGGAGAGGGGGATTAGGTTGAGCTACGGCTTCCATTTACAGAATACTCTGTCTACACTGGCTTGTGTTTATGGTTTGGGAACATCAATAGTATTCTTGCAAGGGCTGCAGTTTTTGAAATTGCACACTGTCAGACTACGAAGAGGTTTGTGTCTCAGCTGAGTTTAACACATTATTTGAGTACGAACAGTCAGCAGTGCTGGTCAAGTGCCTGCTGAAGCAAACCTTTGATTAAAAGAACACATTAAAGACTGTATTAGGATTAGTGAGTGCTCTGAAAGCACATACCTCTGCCAACATTTAGATGGCCCTAAATAAAGAAATATAGCAAAAACAAAACACACCAACAAGTCTTCAATTTTAATGAGATCCACTCCAAATGTAATGGTTTCTTCCTCAGATCATGTTCTACCTGTTCACAGAATGATTGATTAGAACTGACTACTAACACAGATTTTATAAAAGTTGTTTTATTATATTTGTAATCACTGGCTGATTGGACTGTATCTGATGTTGGTGTGATAGCTGCAGTTTTTTAGCATCCAGCTCAGTGCTGACCCTGAAATTAATGTGCACATTTGACTCCAATTCATAGGATGCCGTCATGAAATATTGTGTTCCTATTAAGATTGAATTATGAACCATATTTCACAAATAATCTGCATGTATATGGGTTCCTCACAGCAAACAATTTTGATTTATCATTTTAATTATATAGGCACCTTCAGGGGGAAAGCTAAACTGGGTCCAGCTCAAGTGACTTTTGCATTTAGTTTAGCAGCAGTGATGTACATTGATGAGTCTAGTTCTAGGGTCATATTGTGTCCTTCCCTCAGTACAGCATGACAAAAGCCTGTGCATACTAATTCAATATTTAAATTATGAACGAAAGAATGATGAAGACATCCATGCAATAAGTTTACTGTGTTCAGTTATTCATAAAGCTTATTGCATTCACAACTCATGCGTTTTTGTCCGGCTGACCCCAACTGGGTAGAGGTAGCCTAGTGGTGAGGGAGACAGGCATCGGAACAGAAGGTTGCTGGTTTGAGGCTCAGTTGAGCCAGTCTCTCCCTGGAAGGATGCATGTACCCCCGGACGCTCTCAGCTGTCCACTGCTCTGTGGCCCTGCATGCGCCACAGATGGGTAAAATGGGTTCTCCAATGTAATGTATGTGCATGTGAATTCATAGGCATAAATTACACAGGCTGTTTTAATATCGTAAATGATATATTGTCAGTTGCTCACAGTGGTGAGGTCCACTCGCTTAATATCAAATTCCAGGCATGATCCACAGGCACCAAATGTTGCACCCACCACGTAGGCCCCCTAGGAAGAACCCTCCCACCCTAGATTGCCTCTCCTGCATCCCTGAAAGCTCCCATTCACTCCAAGTCCCATTCATTAGAGCAGATCATAGCACCCCGTCAGCCAGTCAGCCAGGTCTCTGAAAGGCCAAGGAAACCATCTTCAGTATCCCCTCCTTCAGTTATTAGAACAAGACCTCGCTCTTGCAAAGGAGCAGAGCGAGGGAGGGAGCAAAACCCATTACTTGTCCTCACCTAATTTTTATCACGACCTTCCCCTTGCACCTCCTTATTCTTCTGACAGCGTGACTATCTGCGTGTGGTGCTTGGCCAGGGCAGGAAAAAAAAAACTCACAGTGCACCTTTAGGGGGCGGGGGGAAGGAATTGGAATTAACCAAGGTTCAGTATTATCAGCATACATGCCATAGGTGGCTGCAAGTCTATCAGCCCTGAGGAAAACGACTTAATAACAGCCTCATTAAGAGCATAGTCCATTACAGATAAGGGTCCCCCTGAGATGCACTAATTAAAAGCAAAGGGGGGTGTCAGAGTGGGCAAATTGGATGCAGTCAGTGAAACTTTAAGTTTTCCTGGTTAGAGGAAAGCCTGCCTAATCTGGTTGCCTCCTGTGTGAGGCTTTGTGTCTGCCCCAGTGCACCTGACCACGGTGCATCAGGTATTTCTTACCACTGGCCACATTAGCACTTGAATGGGGTGACTCTGCACAATGATCCTGCCAAATTAGATTTGTCTGCACGTGTTTCAAAAGGCATGGCTGTTTGAATGTGCACCTCTGTAACAGGGCTCTAATATAGTTGGCCACTTGGTGGCAGAAGAGTTCTACTGTACTGCACATAGCCCGTCTTTGTTGTTCTTTACCCAATGCAGAGGGGTGGGGGACATATGCAAGGGTGAAGTAGGAAGACGCAGGAAATTAGTCGACGTCGATGTCAAGAGTCACACACTGGTTCTATGCAGACTGACGGGCCCTTTGTTTAGGTTTTTTTTCGTTTTTTCAAACAAGTTGATGTATTGCAGAGGGAGACGATGACATGCACCGATTGGGATTCCACGACAAGATGTTTGAAAGTCGTAAAGTCAATGTTGCAGTTGTGCCTTGGATGACATCTTAGTTTCAGAGCAGTTTTTTCTCTGATGTTGCTGCTTGTGTCTGTAAACTCTAAATGTTAGCGCTTGAATGAATCCTGTAAGTACTTGGTACATGGAGATGTAATGACTGTAGTTAATTATGACGCTACCTTCGAAATGTGTCTAATAGAAAATACATTAACTTAACGCCTTAAGAGTGCTGCTCAAGCCCGACTGCTGCAATTGTTTGACCGTTACTGGAAACCACAAGTAATCTATGTCATACATTGAAAGCATTTTGATCATAGAGCAGCCCATTTAGGCCACTGTGAGGAAGGAGGAGGACAATTACGAGGCCTATAAAGTGTGTCACCCATCAATGTTCCATATCTGCTCTTGGCCTTGTGTTGTTGAAGCACTTCAAAGTTGTTCTTTGTTGTTTCGCAAAGAAAAAACTTCAGTGCATTTTAGGTTAGAGGATGGAATTTTCTGAAATTACATTCATCTTTAAAAACGGGAAGCATAAGTGACTGTCGGGAAATATTGTGCTTGGCGGCCCATGTGCACACGTCATACACTCCTCTTTGGAAACAAACATTCATGTCTAATAGAATGGCCCCGGCAAGCAGAAAATACATTTCCAGCTCCGGGCACTCCGGTTGTCTCTGGTTTCATCCCTCCACTGCTACCGCTCGATCTGTCATTGATAGTAAGGGCAAGGACTGTTCATACACAAACCATTTCTCTTCTGGGAAGAATTGATTTAATGACAGCGTCCAGTGGCCGCAATCGATGGGGCAGAGGGAAAGGTACATTATGAGGAAAGGAAGACAGATAATGGAGGATCAAAGAGCCATTTCCATCACTATAACTAGCATCCTTGAACACTCCTCCCAGCCTTATTCCAAAAGTACCAAGTGGAACGGGCCGATGTCCAAACTTGTGTAATTTCCTCCCTTCTTATTAGTGCCTTATTGTCTCGCCCGTTCACCTTTGACCCTTTTGCTCTTTGCCTCCCAGCCGCAGAGTAACATCTGGGATCGCAGCAGTACTTTATAGGATGATGAACCTCTCCGTTTACAGCCCTGCTGTTTCGGCCTTGTATGGCATCCAAGCTAATTGCCAGAACCATAGCTGCGAACAGACATTAAACGATGCAAATGTTATTTCCCCCAGCTCCATCATTTTCAGGCTGTCCATCCCATTCTCAAGATGCAGCTGCCTGGTCAGCATGATCTCAACTTCCACTCCAAGCCACCCAAAGCACATTTGATCAGCTGACTCATCAAACCAAATCAAGCCAAAATTGTTCCCGCAGTGTAAAGGCACTGTGTGTCACCACACAAAAAAGCCTCACTTGCTTTCAGGATAATGAGTGTCAATCTGCAAGGCTTAGATTTATTTTTTTCTCTTGCCCCAGATATTATTACTTCTATTTTTATATGCCGTGCAGTGTTGTATTTCTCCAGATTATAATTATATATTTTTTTCTGAAACATCCTAAGTCTTGGCTTCTGTGGGAAATATATTGAAATGAGGGAAATACACCGAGCGTTGTAGTGTGACAGAAAGCTAAGTGTGTGACACACTGGGAACTGTTATTCCTGTATAAATTAAGTCCGGAATATCCACAATTACAGAGCGCATACATACGGCAAAAAAATATCTCATTCACAAGGAATGCACATTTAATTCTGCTTGTCTCTCTGATTTGGTTAAAGAGTCTAATGTTTTTACCTGAGCCATTTGGAGGCACAAGGGCCCTCACAGCAAGGGCAAAGTGGCCAGCTCCTTTTAATCTCTTCCATATGAAAGGGCAAGGACCTCAGGCTGAGCTGAGGCCATCAATGTGGCCAGAAGCAAGTTCTGTATCAGTGTATTCTTGAGATCATCCATACAACTGAGAGGCAACACATTTATTATCCATGTGTAATAATCCTTGAGGCTTTTATTGTGAAGGACCTGAAGAAAATATTTGTATTATAGCAGGCGGTAAACGACAGTGTTCTCTACCATCAACCCACTTCCTTTGCCGTTCACCCCTGGAATTTCATTAACTGCTGTCATTCATGGAAACCCCACAGCCAGGTTAAAGTTTCCCTCCAAAAGTCCAATAATTTTCATTTCTGCATTCATGCCCAATCCATTATGAGAAGTCCACAGTGTGGCTGCCTCTGTTTAATGAAGACGCCCAGCTCTCACCACTAATCGTTCTGCAGCTCTCGGCCTGCCTGTTCTGTTCCTGTACAAAATGAAAGACTTCCATGTGACAATCACTTGCTATGCGCTGCAGCCCTAAAGGGAAGCCATCATACATGTGATGTGTGAAGTGTTGGTAGTGCGGCGATGTTTTGTGTCTACCGGAAAGAACAGTGTCAATCTCAGCCTATCACACATTCGGCAGTCTTTTCCCGGTTAAGGTATTTAGTGCCTTTTTTGTTTTCTTTCATTTAACCATTTGAACATTGTTCCGTTTAGAAAGCAGTGACTGGAAAAGTATAGCACTCTTCCTAATGTGTAATTACATTTGAGTGCTTGTCAGAATGCATAACATCCATAATTGGTCTGTGCTTGCCTGCAATCTTAATAACCCCCCAACAACACCCTCTGCCTCGCACTGTGTCACATAACAATCAAACATCTTTAGCTGGCAGATAATTCAGAGCGATGTGGCAAACAGTTTTTTTTTGTTTTTTTTTTTTTTAAGGCCGAGAGCTGCCACTGGCTGTCGTGCTTGTGTTTCTCCATGCTTTATTCCCTCTGCATCGGGAGCCCAGGTGTTGGCAGTGAGAGTGATATTTTGATGAGAAGACAGTTGGGCTCGGCTCGCTCTGCAGTTCTGCTGTGTGATGCAGCCTCGTGGCCCCGGCTCTCCGACGGGACAGGCAGATCCTTGGGTCCGCACAGCTGGCCTTGTCTCCTGCCAACTATGCCGGCTCTCCATCGCAGATGTTCATGGAGCCACCACATTGGCAGCGGTTAGCCCTTTGTGTTGACCCTATTCAGGAGCACAGCTAGAAATGGATGAAAAGTGGAATGCTGCAGAGCCATCAGTGAACAGGAAGAGTAGGAGTCTATGGAAGGTTAGCATGTTGCTTTATCTTGCTCCCACTATAGCTTGGATAAACTTGGAACATTGTATTTCTGTTTGCTGAGTTTTTAAATGTATTTTCTTTGTGCAGCAAAATATATGTAAAATATATATAACCCAATATGTAATGAATGAAAAAGAATCAACTTGTGACCACTATTTCTTTTGTATTTTGTGAGCAATGAAATCAGGTCAGGTTTTTTTTTTCATTTACATCATTTATAGAGTTACTTACATACAAACTTGAAAATATGTTTAGTATACAGTATATATTACTTCATTTAGTTGGTTTATTTATTTGTTTTTCCAATAGGTTAAGTCTTCTATTTGTTGTATGTTCAAATACATTATGTACAAACAGATCATATATTGTACTGGCACAAGAGGGGCTCTTTGTGTATCCTCACAGTCCTAAATTCATGTAGGCTTAAACATATGATGATAACAGTCCGATGTACTTGATAATCTCTCAAGGAGACTGATTTTACAGCTGTTATTTCCTGAACGATAACATGCTGGCAGTTTGCTGAAAGATAATTTTTTTTGGGATACATGTGCACATCGAGACCACTGTCAATTCCTCCAATCTCATATGCACTGAGGCAGACGCAATTATTTCCGCAGAGATAGAGGGAAATGTCATCAGCATTCTCCAAATGCCCCCACATTCTGTCACCTTCTCTTCTGTCTCTATTTTTTATTAAAGTTCCATGATTCCTTTTATCAATTAAGTCCACTCTCAAGATTGTCTCCAGCAATTTCATTACGGTCAATTAGAAAGCCGAGAGCTTTCCAGTCAGAGAAGGAGCAGCCGACGAGCAACATGCATCTCAGCCCCCGCATACCAAATAGTGACAGCAGGAGGCTGTGGGCCAAAGGGCTGAGAACATTTACCTCTCTCAAACCAAATAATGTTCTCCGACACTCCACTGCTGGGCCTTTGTGCACACAGTATATTCATATAAAGGAAGTTGTGCTGGAAATGTTGCTGGCTGAAAATGTAGATGCACGCACAGACAGGTCCGGCGGGTAAGCAAAAAGCTCAAGGGATTCAAACACATGTGATCTGTCTGCAGTATCACTTGTGTGACAAGATGTGACTGAGACCAAGAGCTTAAGGATATTATTAACTGCAATTCCAAGGTTAAGGTGAGGTGATTACAATATGTTTCGTCCAGGAAAGCCAAGTAAACTAACTAGCTAACTAACTACTAAAGTGTCTCAGAACTAAGGATCCTTTCCTCCCTTCTCACTTCTCGACGGGCCAGTTGTAAAATGTTCAGCATGCATGGATAATAACTGATATTATACATTTTCCCCCATTGTCTACATGCTGAATAGACATATAAAGCCACATGTGAATGATCTGCAAACAAATGTATACAGCACACCGTAATTATATGTGTGTTAACATACAATTACATTATACAGTGCAGCTTTTATGGATGTGTTAGAAGTTCAGCTTCCCTTTGCAGTTATTTTTCGGCTATAGCTACATTAGATTGTGTGCAAATCCACATGTGCAATGTTTATATATTGTTCGTAAATGTGTGCATGTGTGTGTCAAGTGTATACTGAATATTGTCTGCTCATTTGGTGTGTTGGGATGAAATGATTGTGGATTTCTATCATCTCAGAGTGGTGCATGAGTGGTGCATGAGATGCAACCCGGGCATTTGTCTGCAAGGAGGATCTAAACATATGGCTAAACAGCAGCTGGCTACCTCACCTGCAGCATTCCGGCCTGCCAGAACTGATGCACTTCAGAACATGTTTTTCAGCTTTTTTTTCAGATTGACCATGTAGACACTATATTACTTATTAAGTCCCATTGCAGACAAAGCTGAAAGAAAACCAGCACAGTTTTTTCTGTATCTGACTCATTTACAGATTCTTGCTTTGTATAAAACTTCCCATGTTATGATAAGAAATAAGGGCTTCAAGTTGTTAAAAATGGCCAAAGAAAATCATTACTTTGTTACACTAGTACACTTACCAACACATTTTCTCAAGAGAACCATGACATGGTACAATGCATTAAATAAAATAACACACTTTGATTTTTTTTTCTAGGAAGCCATGGGTGGCAGTATGTTTTGCATGCAGTGTACATTTAGCCAACATTTTGGTATGATGAACACTGAGTTTTAGTGTTGACTTCAACATAGGACATAGATGTTTGCAGAGACACCGTGCTCGAATTACAGATTCCATCTACATAATAGATGATCTGAATAGATTTTCGAGCATCCCCTGCTGCATAATTTTACATAATGAGAAAAAAATTGATTTTCTTGAAACAAATATAAAGATAAAAATAAACAACCATTTTAACAATCCCTGCATGCACATGCTGCGTGAAACACACACACACACACACACACTCATGAAATTAGTACTCTGCATTTTACCCATCTGGGCCAACACAGCAATGTCCACAGAAAGAGTAAAGGCTGCAGGTCTCAGTTTATAATATATGTACCTTATATCTCATAGTTTTTTTTATAGTATGTTATTAAATTAAACAACTATGTCTGATATGAAAACAGGAGTGCCAGCATAGAAATATTTTCTCATAACAATTTTTTTTATTTACCGTGATTAAAGTGCAGCCCTGTTTGCAACCTATAGACCTGACCTTGAGGGGTCAAATTGCCATGCAGCTTCCTGTATATTCTAAAAAGATCTCCATAGTGTATCCATGCAGCAATTACAATTCAGCTACAGTTGAATCAAAATAAGATGAGTGTGAGTCCTTGCCACAGTAAATCAGATCAGCTGAAAATTCTCCTGCTGTCGCAATGAATAATGTTAAAAGTCAACCTAGGATTTAAAATTATAGCATTTTAACAGCAATTTCAGTTCATTCCAATGACATTGCAAGCAGTCTAGTCTTAAGTGAATCCACCTTGAGTTTAACTTTGGTTAACTTTGAGCACTGAATGTGTGCCTCTGACCATTGGGCAGCCATCTTGACAGCGCTTATCTTTGAAGGGATGGATAGCCTAAAATGGAGGAAGATAAGATAAAGCTTATTGACTGTGTTGCACCATTTAACTTTGTCTGCTATTAACTGCTCCACAAAGCTCAGTGGTGTGCAGAAAGTTATGAGACATTAGTATGGAATTGTCGGAACTTCTTGTCCCACCAGTGACTTAACTGATCGAATGAGCTAAGGTACTTTCTAAATGACTGCTTATTAGCAGAGCTTATTTTCATCTCAAAAAGCTTATTTTATGGAACAAAATAATGTACAGTGTTGAAAAAAATGCCACTGTAAAAATAATCAAACAGTAGTGGTATGGGCTCGAGCTCTGCCTATTTATAATGGTATCATTATGCTACACTTCTACTTTTTTAAACTCCCAGTAAATGAAATATTATGGATTCTTTAAGTGATTGCTTAATTTTCCCAGTGTTAATTAGGGCTTCAGGGTCTTCATAAAACTCAAACAGGAACTCCTAAATTTGAAAGAAAAACAGCCAATCAGTGGCAGACATTTTCCAATTTGCCTGAGGGTCGCTTTGGCCAACTCGACCAGTGATAATATAATAAGCAACTATGTGTAGGTTCCCCCACCTCTAGAGAACAGTTACCTCCCTGATGTGGTCCAGCAGCCATTTTATCTTTACCCTTGGTAAGAGTATCAGACAAAGAAGAGACACAGAGAAGGGTTATTCCACATAATTTATGTTTATTTTAGTTTATTAAATACACATTTTGATATATATCAAACTGTCCATGTTTACACTCAGTCAGAGCAGGTATGCCATGCAGGTAAAGTGCATTAGTATAGAGTACCAGCATTGTGTGTATCCGCTCGACTACTCCCCACCACAATTGTTTTTCTCTCTCTCTCCGGGCGGGAATGGTTTTATATCTGAAATTAGACACACCTCTGTGTCACTGTTGTTGTTCTCGACTGGCAAATTTGCCTTGAAAGCCACTTTAGAGGGGCCCGCAAATATACAGACTGCGACAGCTTCAGACTGTGTGCAAGGTGTGATGATTAGTGTGGATTTACACCCGCACAATTGTGAAATCACAAAAGCGGCCCATGTCGCATCCTTTTTGGCTACTGTACATGGACAGCATTTCTCTCATGAAAGAAATGCAATAAATGCATAACTGAGTGACATTTTCACGGAAACACTTCTCTTACTAAGACAAGCCAACAAACCAAGCTGATACTGGTCTTTTTTTGAAAGGGTCAACATGTTGAAGGAAAATGTAGAGAACATTGTTGTGATGGAAGGGTGTAGGTTATTCCAATGAAAATGATTGTGTCACACATTTAGTGGAAAACTATCCTGTCTACCTTTCAATGGAATGGAGCCCCAATAACTTTAGCATCAATCACACTTCCTTTATGTTCCCTTGGCCCCTATTAGGATTTCTGCAAAGGTGCCAGTTTGTTGGGTCTCAGTGAGAGACACCACCATCTCACTGATCACACCGCCAGCCCAGCGAACACAACCAGCACCCACATTCATTTTCTCCCGATGAATATCCACATTTCTCTTTTCTCCTCTTCCAACGCTCACACAGATTGTGCATCAAGTGTTTAATTGATCCCTCTGGGTTGGGATTCTCACAGTTGGGGGAAACCTGCACACACAAAGGTGTGAACTTGCACCCTTTGATTTCTAAGTGAAGCGCATTGGTTTGAAAAACCAGCCACATTAATTGGTTTTGCATAGATGCTACACACCGGGAAACCATCTGTGGCAAATGAAATCAATCTGCATTTGTTTGAGTAGTTTAAATACAGGAGAAGGGAGGAGGCCATTTGTGTGGAATACCAGTGTGCCATGCACAGTCTGGTATTTTCCTTTTTTTATCTAGCTCTTCATAAATGGGATATAATAATAATCAGAACATTTACTCCCCTGTATCAAAGATGTTAGTTTTCTGTACCAAGTGAATGGAAGGCAGTTAAAGGTGAAAGCAGGGAACTTGTTTCATGGTTCATCAGGTTCATCCTCAACATTTGCATTGGTATTCTCAACCTTTGTTTTTCAGTTCAAAATAAAGTTTGATGTTGCGCAGATGATATGATATATAAAAGCTCAACAGTAGATGGGATCTGATGAGCTACCTTTACCACAGTTACACAGTTTTTGTTTAAACTATTGTTCATATTGTGCATATGGAACAGCTAAGCTTGACAACATATACACGTAAATGAACACAAAAAAGGATCACAAGTAAACCAATGGTGAATTGCACAGTAACTTATCATTTTGTTGTGATAGCTATAATTGGCAGAAGTTGTTAATTGGGGACCAGAATATAAGTAATAAGTAATTATTTTAGCCACGACATACGAGAGCAGAAAAAGTATTAACAATATTTTGTCTCAAACTTACTTAAATCATTGTAATCAGCTTATTTACCAACTGCTGCCTGTACATATTTAAGATGTCAAAGACAGCCTTACAAGCAGGCAGGCAGCATCAAATCCATTATGAAACCTGAAATTATTCTGGGGTCAGATGAAATCATAGATATCAATTCCAGTTTAGCATTGTTTTAATTGGTTGTTTAGCTTAAATAGATCAAGCCCTGCGTTTTGCTACTATTAATGTAATATCCCCAACGTGATCAGAATCAAAGTATTAATAAAGTTATTAGTCAGTGTGACCCTCTGTAATCTCTTGACTCCTTATGATCAAGATTTGGGTCTGGGTGGCTCAGAGTCATTTCTTCATTTTTTGTTGCATATCATTTTTTTATGTGACAACAATGTGTCGATTGGGGCCATTGGCTGGGTGTGCGCGTGCGTGCCCTCTTCCCTCAGTGTGACTCATCATCGGCGCCTTTAAACTCTCCCTGTCCCTCTGGGGTATTAAATGTCCTCATCCTTGTCCCCGGACTTTTTGAGAGCAGATGATCCTCATTAATAGTGTCCGGATGGAGGGCATGCGGCCCTTCTTCAGCTCCGACTCTGAGGAGCCCGATCTGACAAATCCTCTTACAAAGATATCACTCTCCTGCTCCCTGTCCTCATCAGACATCCTCGCCTCATTCGTCCTTCCCTATTTGCACACGGCACTGATCAGGTGAAAGCGGCAAGGAATCAGGACAGGCGACGTGTAGGACTCAATAAATGATGAATATCCTTTACCGGGGGTTTTTGCCGGGACTTGAAACATGAAGTATGGCTATCACTGTTAATATATCGTCTCACCGGCATGCAAATGAAGGGTCAAGTTGCCACGCTATCAACTATAATAATTGAGCTGTCATCCAAAACTGCCGTATTCCCTCCATACACGTCTTGTATTCCCCTTTCTTATATTTCATGAAATTTTCATCAGCTCAGGCAGGGAGGTATTTCCTGTCTTCATTTACTTGGATAACTTGAATGCTGCGGACTGACAGAGAACAAGATCCGCGGCCATGTTCTGTCAGAGGAACACAGCGTGTTGATCAAAGAACAAATGCGCTCGACCTTTAAATGTGAACAATTCCACTTCCTGTAACTGAAACCTGACTCTGCACAGTTACTCGGTTACCAAGGCCTCTGACAGATCACAGATGCTGCTGATTAACTAGCTGCTCTTGCTGCGGACCAATGTATTATGATAGCGTCATGATGCAAAGGCAGAATCTGAATTCCTTTGGAAAAATGTTCAGTATCAAGGAATTGTATTTCTCTTCAGTGTAGATTGTGTTCAATGTTGCCCCTGTTTCCCCTGTCAGTACTGAACGCTGTATCCTTGCACATTTCTAATGGTGCGGTTGTGAAACTGCAGATTACTGTGCACCTGGAGTCTCATCAATCTCAGAAATAAAATTCATGCCCTGCAGTGTGCAAAAACAATGAGTTTAAAATGATGCAGCTTAGTGGGTTTTTGCTTTCTTCATGCAGTCATATCCCTGTTGCTAATAAAAACCACAGACTTTTGACATATTCTAGTACAATCTCCTTTGAGATGTGCACTGAGGTTTGTGGTGTAAGCTGCTGCTACTCATTTTTATTTCCCATATTTCATTGTTCTATTTGTGCATGAAATCATATACTCTGCATACTCTGAGAGAATCTACAGATCATTTTCCCTTTATTACAATTATTTCTTCTGAAGCTACTGAACATTTGTATTATATTGTGTTTTGAAGGTTATATGAAAAAGAACTTGGGGCTTCCCTCAAGGGTTAAAAATATGAAATGAGTCATATATTGTTAAGAAGAATAGAAACAATAACATTATCCTAAGATGAATCCAAAACAATGTTTTTACAGGACATTACATTTCAACAAGATAACTGGGCACATGTGTCGTAAACACATAAATACATATTTAGTCATAATGGGTGCACATACTGTACTGTACATGCATACATAGCTGTACTCTACCACTCCATGTGTAACCTGATGGTAAAACATTACGCATGAATGTACTGATGCACAGATATGTAAGTTTGACAGAAATATAGAGATGCCAGAATTATAGAGATAGATGAAATATCTTTTCATCTATGATTTTTAAGTGATGCCAAATGATGCGACACGAAATGAAGCTCAGTTGAATGAATTTTATTTCATCTTAGTGCTCATTCACTCAGGACTAAAGCAAGAGAGGGAGAGCAAGAGAAGGCAGAAAAAAATCAAGGTGAACTTTAAAACATAATTCCTTTCTGATGATGTGTTACGAGAATAAACCTTGGGATTTTGCTTTAGTGAAAAAGATTTATAAAACCTGAATGTTTAGACCCAAGGCTATGTTTGGGTGCTCCTATTCATCTTAAAACATGTTACTTCCCTGTGCTCTTTCATACCAACCTTTTTTGTGGGTAATACACGACGCAATCATTATCAATGTCTCAGAAATCAAGCAAAAGGGCCCAGGTGTGCTCAATGATCAATGAGTTTTTTTGAATACGTCCATTCTTACTGATTATTTTCATTAATTGTCAGCTTGAAAAAAATGAGGATGCTTCAACTTCAATTTGTTTTTTTTTGTTTCAAAACATTTCTATGTCTTTTTCCTCCTTTTTTTCTTTGGAATCCTCACAAGAATTGCAAGTTTCACTGCTAAGCCTCTTAGTTGTTCCGTTTGTGCCGAGAAGTTCTTTCATAGGTCACCTGAAGTGCAGGAATCGTGGCCGGTTTGGTTCCTTCCTGATGTAGATGCTGATGTGAAGTGGATAATACACTCCTGTCAGAAGGGGATATAGTGCAAGGACTACATTCAGGAGGAATGTCAGCATGATAGATGGCCGCAGTCCATCATTAAAAGACTTCAAAACTTGGAGGGGTCTGGAGGCTGGGCCATGTGTCTCCGTGGCACCCTGCAGAGCTGCCCGCATTACCTCAACAAGTCATGCTAGAAGATGGATGAGAGTGTCATGGCGCACATCGTTGCGTAGAGCGCACCAGTTGACCAAGGAGGAGGGTGGGTTGGGTTTTGGATTGGGGAGGGAGGAGGAGGGGTCAGTCCAGGTCTGGGCCGCTCGCAGCGTTCTGTATGTCTGTCTCATTTCACAATTCATCAGCCGAGCGTGACTGTCAGGCGAGCCTTCAGCTCTGGCGATCCATCAGGGCCCTGTCACCCGGCCATCACCGCTGAGAGATGAGGCCCCGGCATTCGAATTCCATTAGCCCCATCAACCCTGGCTATACCACCAGGCAGCCCAGGCAGCCAAGCCAACACCGGGACTTAAAAAGATAATGACGCCATATTGGCCAATCAGAAACCGCTGCCACTCCCTCTGACAAATATTTTGCTTTTGCACAATGACTGACTTTTTTTTTTCCCTCACATTTTTGTCTCTCAATGAAACATTTCTGCCTTCTTTAACTGGTTACCCTCGCATCAGGGAATTACCAGAGCGTTAGATTTTTAGTCATGGTGTAGCACAGACATCATCACATATCTGTCAGCTGCACTCTTACGCCAGGGCTATCATAACATGTATGATGGGTTGCCTCTTAATTCCCTGATATAATTGGGGAAAAAAAGACCCAGATGAATCCTGTGTAACCAAACAAATGTATGCACACTGTCAATGCAATAATTGTCCATTAAGACTGCATGTTTTTAAATATCCAAATATATATAATATATACATGTGCGCAAAATCATTAGTCAATGTTTAGTTGTTGTTTTCATTGTCATTGCCCTTTTTATCTGAATCTTATATACAGTATAGATATGTTATATCAGGCACACATATGTAAATGTCTTATCCTTTAGGGGTACAAGTGGATAGAGACAAACAACCATCCGCACTAACAGTCACACCTACGGGCATAAACCTGTATTTGGACTGTGGGAGGGAGCCAAAGTATCACATAACTTCTATCATAGAGTCTAAGAATATATCCTCAGCATGCGTTAAATATGTCAAATATTTTCAAGCAACCAAAAAGTGACTTTGTCCCAGGTGTCACCTTGATCCACCTACTACTTTGCTCTACTTTGGAATGTGCATTGACAGAAAATTGATCAAAGTCTGTTTATGTGCCCTCCTGTTTTTTTTTACCAACAATACCCTGAGTGACAGGATTATGTCCGGTCACACTGCCTTCTCTTTCTTCAGCCTCAGTATTTTCAGTGCATCCTGGGTTTTTTAGTAGGTGGAGAAGATGAGCAATGTTGTCTCATCTCCAGCATTGGCATCCTTGCCTTTCTCCTTAATCCTTCAGGCAGTCAATTTGCAGCCAGCGAAGTGTGACGCTCTATAATGATGGGTTATTGACCCGTTTGCTGTTTGGCGAGGAGGACTGGGGCAAACTGAAAGGATAGTTCCTGTTTTTCCATGTGATATTTAGATGGCTCCCTGGCTCTGGGGGTTTATGTAACCGAAACTGATCATGTGGTTGTCTCATAATGGCCATATAAATATCAGCCGGTAATATTTGCCAGTGGTCACGCTTAATGAATTGAGTGCAGTTCAGTCATCTTCTGTTAAATTTTGGTTCAATTATCCTAGCCATGAGGCCACACTGTTGAATTATGGCATGTTCCGCTGATTTTTTCTGACTATAGGAGTTAAAAACAAATGCTGTGTGTTATGAATAAATTGTGCAGGTCATTAATGTTGAGCGGTGTAGAGTCACTTAGAAAACAGAAAGAATCAAAAGGCAAAGCTCGATCCACTCCCTAAAACATAATTCCAGATCTAATGCAAAATGTCAGGAAAATTGTCTGATTTTAAGGGTGTCAGGCACATTGACTCTGGATTTCCCCTCATAAGACTCCATCATTCACTTACAAGATAAAAGCTTTATTTATGTAGTAGCAGATATCATTCTAAATACAAAAGTATCCAATAACATTTGGCATCAACGCTAAGTATCAGGTGATGCAATATGTTTATGTACAGTTTGTCCGTCTTCACTCTTATCCAACTAAAACCAAGCAGATCAAACAATCAAAGCTCGTGACACTCCTCTTTAAGCAATGACATAATCCAGCGTTCCTTGAAAGCCTTTTTGTGGCACTTTTTTTCTTTATCTCTCTCTCTCTCTCTCTCTCTCTCTCTCTCTCTCTCTCTCTCTCTGCTTCCCATGAGCTTCTTGTGGTTATTTATCTTGACACCAGGGAGGGGAGGCCTCGGGGTAAGGCTTGACAGGGATTCCTCTTCATGATTCCTGGCATCTCTCTCCGTTCCCCCCGCTGTCACTGTAGGGGAATAGAAGGGAGTCATAAAAGAACACTGTCATGTCGCTGTCACAAACACTGTGTGGTACCGAGACGTCCAGCACCAATGCTGACTGTGAGCAGTGGGAGCGTCTTGCCTCTGTGGGTGTGTTTGCTTGGGCCCATGTCTTTGTGTGCTGTGGCCTGGGCAAACAACTGTATTTCTGTGTTTACCTGTCGGCTAAGTTTTCTAATCAAGTTGTACTATTACCACCGGTCTAAAGTCCCCAATCAGTGTTTAAAATAATATTTTTACTCTACTCATTTCAAAGGATACTTATGGTTTAATACAACTCACAAGTCACCAAAAGAATGTTTTGAGATCTTGGATCCCAACATTGCCATGGACAGACATTAACATTTAATAAAAGAGGATTCTGTTATTAAATGTTTAATATCCCTCAGAGCTCAATACACAATCATCGTACTCAATTCATAAAGTGTTGGTTAAACGGCCTTTAGGTTGAAGATACTGCCTAACTTTCGCAGAAAGGGGTAGATCCAACATGGACATACATCTTAGGGATACTATGCTGTTTAATTATCTTTAATCATCACCATCATTTGGTGACCAAATTAAAAGGTTTGTTAAATAACTCCATATTGCACAGTAAAAAAAAGACAAACTACATGCACACAACTCAATAAAACAGGCCAATCATTTGGATGATAATCTTACTGCTGCACATTTATTTGTCTTCAAAGTAAGCAGAGTGCACATGCGTCTTGTTCTGACTGCTTCGAAAGATTTCCATGTTTGGAAATTAGCTAATTACTTGTCTACAAGTTGTTATACCCCCAAGCTCGTAGCCCAGAGAGTTTATAGACGGTAGCCACGAAGGAACCGAGGAATGGTCAGCGTTAATCATGGCAGGAAATAATGAAAATAAATTGAGTAAAAATGAACAGGGTCGCTGCTAAGTATCTACTTGTTAAGACCATTTCAACAAATCAGGATCCTGCCACCAACACAGGACACTCTCCAGCAGACCAGTTCAATGGTCAATCATTGTTTGACAGCTCCGATTAAGGGAGGTTGAAGTAAGCCACCCGTAACTCAGATCAAGCCAAGTGGCCCGTAGTGAGTCGCTGGACCTTGAGGATTCATGAATAAAACATGGTGTGCATGTGGCCATTGTCTGCAGTAACTATCATGGGGAAAACAGTGCCATATGCAGTGTCTCTGTTCATAATTGAATATTTGTTGAAAAAGCAAAGGCCAAGCAAAACAATATAAAGTCTATTGATGGATTCCACAAATGCTGTCAGGTAGACATGAGGAATTTCACATTTGCACTTCTGTAAATGATGAACATAGGCCCCATGCCTCAGGGTTGTTTCTTTCATGTATCCGAATTCTTCCATGAATGGTTTTATATTAATTGCATTTGAATAATGGGATAAAATAATCCATTATTGGCAAAGCAGGAAAGGAGCTGCATATACTATAGTAATGTAGCAATGTTGGACAGGAGAAGGGAGACATGTTGTTTCCAAAGCCAACATTTGAAATCACTCAATACATACAGCATCCACATATGCACCTTTCTACTGTTTTCAATCAATATTTCCAGCAGCTTTTAATATTCTGAACAATGTCAAGTGGCTAGTGGTCCGCTACCTCGGGAAAGTGCATGAGATTTTCATGTTTCATGGGTCCTCTTCACTCGTTACTGAGTGTTGTGATTAAATCATTTTAACTGCCGCCTTTTTGGAACTATAAACTTATGTTTTTCAGGGTCTAAGACTTGGTTTAATGAGAAGGCAATAAACTCTGCCATCACATCCATCTGTCCTTACGTGTGCGCACTTAGTCCCGGTGACCTTTGCAGCTGCTGAAGTTGTTACTTAGTGCGGATGATATTTTTCACCATAGCTGCAGTCAGTGACCCATCGTTGCTAGCCCCCGATGACTCTCTGACACACATAGTTTCTTCATCTGCCAAATGGCTGCCGTTGTTGCTATGCACCTGGAATTTGTAATTCTCCGTCTGTCACCTTGACTTACTATTCTGCACAACGCCTAATAACTGTATACATGGCGACCCGTTTCATGTAAATGGGCCCCCGCTCTGAGCTCCCATGACGGAGGAAGAGGCTAGACAGGTATCTGTCGGTAGCTGTGAACCGCTAGCAAGTGAGGAACATCAAAATCAATTAGTGGCCGAGGTCGGTTGCTGTGATGTTGGGATCTGTCTGGAGGGGAAGCGCGTGCAGCTCGGCCCCTGTGATCCAGCCTGAATCCTTGGCTCACCAGGCTCAAGCAACGTGCAATCTTTCCCCAGTCCACATGTCTCATTCTGATGACATGTTTTCTCTTTGATCTCTTCAAAGAGAGACCCCCAACACCCCCTGCCATGCCACTAAGTTTGAATCGTTTTCAGTAATGCAGAGTACGAAGTACAAATTCCTCCTTGCAAAGCAGTTACCAAAAAACATTTAAATGAATACATGTTTCAAGACCAGGTTAAATGGGTTCTTGTGAAATAGATCGTAGTATATTGGCTTGTTTAACAGTTGTCAACAAGAGATATTGACAGTGCTGTCAGTGATCATGCCAGCTCACTGGCTTGGAATCAACTGTGATCAGCTGAAAAAAAAGACCAGCATGATTATGAAACACAACTGCGGGGTGTCAGATGTCACCTTGGGCTGACTTTGTTTTTGGATCGATTGCAGGGAGATTGCACATGACTTCATATTTTTAATTGAGCACAGTTGTGACCTCATTCACCCGACTGGAAATGCCAAGAGCCAGCAAGGCAAGGCGAAGGAAATAAATTAGGCCAAGGTTATGGAACAAAGGTGTGTGTGTGTGTGTGTGTGTGTGTGTGTGTGTGCATTTAGTGTAGTGAGAATGTTGAAGGAAAAAAGGGGAAACGGACAGTTTGTCCTTACCGTGCTGTGTGTGATGCCATTGAGCAATGATAGCCAGAACTAGTTTGCTTGTCAAACATGGATTGCCGTGTGTTTTTCTGCTCCAAAAGCTGGAAACAAAAAGCCCGGTGCTGGGTATGACTTGCAGTACCCAGAAGTAGATGTGCGGTGGATCATGCATTATTACTGGTGGGGACAGCAAGGGGAGCTTGTTATCTCGGCAACATGTGTGACCTCCTCCTGGAAATTCACCCTGTAATGACTGCTGATTATGTGTTTGTTTGGGGTGCAGAAATATATCCTCTATAGTTCACCACATGTAGGCCCAATTATAAAAAGACTAAATCCTTTTTATCCCCCGTCTTTCTCTCCCTCGTTTATTGCATAGTGGGTTGAGCTTATTAGTTTCGGATGAATTTCAAGACGTCGAGAAACGAGCAATTTTTGTGATTTTGTAACTTGAATAAAATATTGTGGGATGTTTTCTGGGGGGTGAGTGTAGCAATTTCCAGAGATATTTTAAATGTATCTGTTTTTTTATAAATATGTAGCAGGATCATATTTGCACACTGTCCATGCTCACTTAAATATAATAGAGAAAGCTGTAGCTCATTATTATGTGCTTTTAATTGCACTGCCCTTGAATTGTGTCATTAGTCCTTGTCAGGTGGATAATATCAGCGGCCATGATGTTGATATGGTCTCGGTTACAATCATTATACAGTATAATGGCTCATTTGGCTCACATCATTTCCCATCTACTGAGATTAAGTGGTTACCCCATGCAGTGAACTGTATATTTGTTAGCCAGGTAGTAAAGGAAACTGGAATATTTTGAGGTGTGCAGGCTGAAATATGAGGAGGGTATGGTTTACTATGAAATATTAATTTTGTTTTTGACTCTTCCTGTTGTGCCGGTTTACTTGGCTTATTACTATTCTTTGCTGGCTGTAATGTAAATAATGTGTGGATATTTCACTTGCTACATTATAATGGCAAAGGCATAACTTCTAATATGGATTTTCTGACTTAAATACAGAATGGATCATATATAATGAACTGGTGAGTTCTCTCAAGAATACTTTTCTACCAATGAACATTCCATTTAAAGGAAATCACTCTCACAGCCATTGCCTAATAGATGTAATGCACCATTATGGGTCTTTTTTCAGATTGAATTAACGGGACAGGTGCAGATAATAATACGCCACCTGACAAAGACTGGACATTCAACAACCACATGGTGAGCTGACTGAATAAGAACTGAAGTGAAACACTTTGAAATGAATCAAAGTCAGCATTGTGCAACTTTACAACTGTGAAGTGACATGCAATTACCAAATCACAGATACCCAATCACAGTAAGTTTTAAAAAAAGTTTAAAAGCTCCGTTGTTCATATGTAACAGTCCATTGTCCTATGACTTGAACTCACGTCTTAATGGTAACCGACATGTGTTAGAGCACAAATTGCACATTTTACACAATCCATTATTTAAAAAAAAAACAGGATTTTGAAAAGTGAGGGGACTTGTCCCCCCTGTCCCCAGTGGAAATTACACCCATGATTATGCTTATGTAACTTAGCGGCTTGACATCCTTATTTCTCCTCTCTACCAAAGCTGTGGCTGCCTGGACACTTTGACAAAGGCACTACCGAGGGAGGGATGATTAATTCAGATGCAGCTCATCAGCATAGACATAAAAGTAGAGAAATTGGCTAAGCATTTCCTGAAAAAAACTGAGGACCATGAGTGTCTTACAAAAAATTCTGAATATGAACATCTTAATCAACTTAAATAATTCAAGAACTGATCATGCCTGCATCACTGAGTTAATATGTGGTTGGAGGTTTGTTGACCAACTGTATAACTTCTATCAAAGTCTGTTTTTCTTTAAGCAGCCTTTCAACAGTGACAGATGGATTAACCCCATCTGCTCAGGGTTTTTTGCTTCTTCATTCTTTGTGCGTCTTGGGCTGACATCAGACATATTGTCAAAGGGAGGATGGCTGCGCACCAGATTTTGTTGCCCATCCCCTGTCTCTGTGTCCATATCTGAGGGCAGATAGCTGGGGGAGCACTCTTGGACGGTTTTTCCTCACAGTCTGGCCACCCTTTTCCACTCTCATGCGAGTGTATGCTATGTGTCACATTTGCCACCATGCAGGGGCTCCCTTCAAAGATTTGATGGGTTTATTTGCCCGATAGTCCAGAAATATTCCCTTTTCAGAATGGGCAATTATGAAACAAGTGCATTTACTGTGAAGCCCATGCCCTCAAACTGAAGTTGCTGTACTGGCGTGCAGCCTTTCTTCACTAACGGCTCATGTGTCATTTTACTCCTGTTAACACAGTAGTGTTATTGGTCTGCCCTGTGTTGCATTCAAAGATGTGTAAGACATAGCAATGTTCCCAATTTCTGAGATAATTTGTTCCTGTGTCTGTGTTGGGAGATAGCAGACAACTATAGACCACACGCTTAATGTTACCAATAACAGCGGGCGGAGAAGGAATGGATGTTTCCTTGCTGATGTTACCTCCAGAGAAGCTCTCTTCTCTAAATCGACTTCAGTGAGTCTTTTCAAGGACACAGTACACCGGGGACCTGCAGTGTAACCTGATATTCATTTTTGTATTAATCAAACATTTCCCAATATATTTGCTTCCCTCATAACCCAAGATAGCTTATCTTAAAACAAAAGGTTTTCAGGGATAATGGTAAAAAAAACCCCAAGGGTATTATTATGCATATCTTGCATGATTAAACATTTACCTGGCTTTTTGTCACTGGGTGCCGAGTTCAATCTTTTCTGCTCAACAAAAATACACCAACCGGTGCTCAAACATCAGCCAGGTTGGCCAGTAGCAGAACTGAAGCGTGACTCTTTCTGAACACAGGTGTCCTGCCATGGGAAACCACACCAATGCCCCCGGGGGGCAGCCATCACTTTTGCCCCTATCTGACACAGACCTAATTCCTCTTTTACTTAACGAGCCACTTGATCGTCCTGCCAACTTGTGCCGCCAGATCAATTTGAGCAGAAGCAGGAGAAAAAAGCATGTGTAACGTTTCTCCCTGCTGGAGATATTTGTGGCTGCTTATCCACCACGATCAACAAAGCAAGGCCGGAACCGCTCACCCCAGTGGCACCTGTGTAATATGTTTGGCTCTGGTATGAAACGAAGGCTTGTTATTAATAAGACAAGTGAAGTGTTTCTTAAATGAACGAAGATGACAACAATCTGTTTTGCTTTAATACTGGACCAGCAGCTGTTAAAAATATAGATAAATGTTAGATAAGGTAAAAAAAACGCTCCCAATAATGTTTTCTAACTTTGCTGCATTCAATGTCTATATACTTTTATATATTACTTATTCACAATTGTTGTGTACATCATCATTCATTTTACACACACCAAAAGAAAGAAAAGTTGCAGCGCTGTGCCAGCTTTTATCCATGTAGTGTTGAGGCCTTGAAGACACTTCAATCCCAGTATAAACCATTACGCTGCTCAGTGAAAATGTACAGCCTTGACCCGGGCTCTGCAATAAGCACACAGCACAGCTCAGCACATCAGCATTGAGCTTTTTTCTGCAAAACCAAGGTTTCATCAGGGAGGCTGTGTAATTTATCGGAGTGTAGCTGGATCCGGTGGGAGGTCAGCCAGATGCATCTTTTGAACTTGAAACAAAGGGACGTGCGTCACGGTTTATCTGATTGCTGCTATGCAAGGATCTAAAGATGCTCTCTTGAGATGTCACTTTGGTACGAACCCTGAAATCAAGATGGATTTGGTTCGCTCTTGTATCCTCGCCCATTACTAGAAATGCACGTGGCTAACGTTGTGCATGTGTGAAAGTGGCTGTTATTTTGGCATTAAAGCACAGGGATTATTTGAATCTGTTTTGCATTTACCCCAAAAAAAGGAGCTAAAATACAGGGCAAATATATAGCTTATGCTGACTCTATAAACATTTATTCCGCTGCATCCAGCAGAAGCCAGCTGCAGCACAATGGATGTGTCTTTCAATTCAGCATACATTTTAAATTGGTAGCGAGGGCATAGAAACCTAACTTTTCATTATCCTATTATCTTTCCCTGTTACCGTCCACATATTATTTAAAATTGATTACTCTTCAAAAAAAACAGGAAATCCTCTCAACAGTGTCTCACAATCCAGCCATCAGATAAGAGGAGGAAAAATGTTAAAGCGCTAATTTTAGTCTTCCTTTATTAATCAACATAACAGGCAGTAATTGGTAGCAGCAAGTGTTTTCCCTCACTTCTTAAGCTATACAATATAAGGGCTGCACTACTCATGACTGAAAAATTGGGATGAAGTATTTTTAGAAGAAAAAATAAATGAATCACCATTTCCATTTGCTTTCATTTAACATCTTCCCAAAAATTAGCAAAATAAACTAAACATCAGTTCTGAATCACTATGAATAACTTCAATTTATTTTATTTTTTATGATCCGTGTGGAAAGTACAGACTCCTCTCTGCAGGCCAAAATGATGTGTGACATTTTTTCTCTAAATTGTAATTCAGAAAGCAACCTAATTCTTCCAAATGATAGAAACCTAATTTTCCTTCTCCACATGTGTGTAATGTATGACAGGGAGATATCGCACGTGTACATTGTACCTTCAAACCATCATACCAAGGTCTTTTATAGGCAATGATATTTGACCAACCCTTATTGGCTTGGCCTTATTTCTAAGACTAATGTCCCTTTTCTGTTTTTAGTTTGTTTCCTTCAACACCTGAAAGGGACCATTTCTTGAGGGAAACTGTTAAATGCTGTGCTTAACTCACTATATCCGAAGTGTAAGACCCATTTAAAAGAGTGTTATGACAGACCGCAAGTCTCCGGCAACAGATCCTTCTTTGCTCTTCTGTCTGCCAAAACCTGACTGTGTGTGCCACTGTCACATAATTCTGAGTGGAGCGGTTGTTTGTGTCTTTGTCGCAATTTCATGTTAGCTCATGCTACATCCCTCCGTCAAGATACGACTCCAGCGGTCTCTTATCCTTGAATCCGGTGTGCACGAGCACCAGCTCTAAACTAAATCTTTAATTAGTCCAACTGCTTTGCTATCAGTGCAGCAACGGTTCGTTTGGTTTACATGGTTCCTTTCAAAATAATATCTGTTTGATTGATTGCCACCTTAATATCTAGTTTTTAGAATGATAAGAGTACTGTGGAAAGATTGGTACCAATTTCTGATACAGTATAGAGTATATTGCCTTTAAAGAAGCATTTTCATACTTCATAGATGTATAGATCAGTCAGCCATTCATAAGAAGAACATGTTCATATACATCCTTGGTGCCTTAATTTTGAAAAAAGAATATTTTAACTGTAGGAGTGCAACAACTACACCTCCATTTGCTGAAATTTGGTTGAGTTCATTTCCAAAGCCAAATTAGATCAAATTCAAGCTGGGTTATACAATTGATCTCAAAGGGCTTAACAGTTTGTGCAAGGTGCAACATCTTCTGTTGTTTACCCTCAACAACGGTGAGGGAAACTGAAGAGAGTCAGCAGTGAGCGATACCTACCCAAAGATGGAGATGAGTGTTATGCATTGTTCACAGAGCAAATCTATACAAATATTATTTTAAACATTTAGCATAGAGATACAGAAAAGGGGGGTGGAGATGGAAGGTGACTGTAAACTTCTTTATTACGTCCTTTTATATTGCTTTATTCAAGGCATCTTCTTTTTCATGTGAATCTCTTCAGATGAGAGAAGACTGCAATTGTGATTTGAATCTACTTATGGGTGGAAGTAAAAGGCTTAGTTTATATTCAGTTAGAGAGGCCTCGATCAATAAGCTAATGGCAGGAAATTGGTACTATCTCCTTTTTCTGTACCAGTAATTATGTGGGTCCTTTCTTTGGTATTAGGCTGGGTTGGGAAACGTATTTCCTACTAAATCCACTACATTTTTTAACACACCTTTGGTGAGGTCTCTGATGTCAGATTCATAATGATCAAATGACTCAAGCAGACAAGCAGACAAGGTGGCTGACCCCAAACTGGTGGGTACCTGGCTCGAGGCCCCCACAACCCCAAACCACAATCCAAAAAGAAATAAAACTGGAATAGTGGATTGAATCCAAAAATCTAGCTGTCCCTTCGGAAACTCCTCCTTGTCCGCGAGGCACCCTTACCCGCCCAATCCCCCATGGGCGCCTATATACCCTCTGTGGACATTGTTGTGCTGGCCCAGATGGGTTAAAAGCAGATAACCAATTTCCTGTGTGTGTGTTTTCAATGTGCGTGTGCATGAAGGGATTATAAAGGTTGTTTTTTGTTGATTATTGTGATGCAAAACAATTTGCTCAGTCAGGAACACGTTTTGCATCAGAACATACCACAAACTAATTTTCAAATTTAAGATATTAAAGTAAGACAAGTGACATTAAACCCATGCTGAAAACGTGCTTTTAAATTGTTAAGATATACTGTACTTAAGCAATGAAAATGGATTATTTGCTCTGAAGTATGAAGTTGTGCACCTGCAAATTTTGTTATTGCGGCTCTTAATTAGGTACTTTTATTCCATGTTTCTGTGAAGGTGAAAATGTTGTTCCTCCGCATGTGTAGGAAAGTCACAATTTCAGAGAGCATGTGGCCCTTTGTTTGAAATCGTCTGAATCAAGGGTATTTGATTTGAATATAATTGTAATGAGCATATGCATATGAATTATGCATTCTGTAAATTATAATTAATCCCATAGTCATTGACAATGACAACAATCTCTCATTGTTTTGTTGATTAGTGCTGCTGCTGCTGCTGCTGCTTCCTCTCTACCTTTGAAGAGAACTCACACACTCATTTAAGCATTCAGTTTGCTTGAGCAAACCATGCCAAAACATATTTTAATCAATGCCATCAATTATCCACTCCAGGATGACTCCGGGTGGTTTTGTGATGGTGTTTCTTTCACATTTTACTTCCTTAATTGAATTAATATTACTTTTTTTCCCTCACCTTTTATCAAATGATCAAGGTTATAAATATGCTGCTCATAATTTTTGATCTTGGTAACCTTCGTGGAAGCACAAGTTTCAGATTAATGGTTTTAATCCAGTCAGCTAATGAGTAGAACTGATCCTCTATTGTGGATCTCTGCTCCCCAAAGGCCTATTGTCCTATAACCACAAATCTTTTACCATGCAACATTTTGGCTTTTTTATGACTGGACTGTAAATGCATCTGAAGTCATCTGGGGTTTGAGCTGAATTTCAGTTGCAGGGGCTTCTGTTCAAATGTAAGAATGTTTGATACACAGACTTTGCCTTTAAAAAAGAGAACAGGGCATGTGTGTATCAATACAATGTAGATCAAAGTGATGGATTGACTGCAACACAAGCTCAGAGCTGGCTAAATATTTAATATAGGGTATTTATGGTTTGTCTCGGAATTCCCGAAGTGAGGCAAAGACACTTTTATTGGGAAATCGACTGTGGAGCTATATTTGACCTACACAGGTTATTGCTTAGGGACCAGGAGACGCCAGCGGTCTCAGATGCTCATATTCAGATTGTCTCTATTTGACCAGCAGATAAATAGGTGTATCTGCAGGTCTTGGTCAGGAGCATTTATTAATGCAGTGTGGAATTATTCTATTGTAAGCAGCTCATAGATCAGAGGCCAAGGACAGCTCTGTGCAGTGTTTTGAACAAACTAATGATAAAGAGAGACCCCTGAATCATAGCTGCACAACAACATTGTCACCCTTGAACCCTTTCCAGCTGGATGGGTGAGGAGTAAATGGATGGGTGGGTTGAGGTGTGTGTGTGTGGGGGGGGGGGGGGGGGGGGAGGAGGGGGGGGGGGGGGGGGGGGGGGGGGGGGGGGGGGTGGAAGCATGGGTGCATGTAAATCAAAAGGAGGCTGGTGTGTGGATTTCCTAAACCAAACAAGTTGTTCCAAGCCATATGTAATTCACCCCACAGATGATGGGTTTTACAGCCTTTTCGCCTGTATTCTATCCAGGGGGGATCTGTAAATCTGTCAAGGAGAGAGTCGATTCCATTCCCCCTGCTGTAATCTCATTTGCCTCCGGTGCCAATGGTGCATCAAATGTCGTCACTGGCTTCGGTGGTTGGGTGCAGTGCCTGCCTGCCTGCCTGACTCAAGCCTGGGAGTAAATCCCACCTGTCCCACATGAGGTGCTCCATCAACCACAAAAACCCATTATCCGGGAATGTTTTAAAGGGCTAATGGAATCCTTATCTTTATTTTGCACTGGAAGAATTTAATTACATGCTGTAGTAGAAGTCCCCCCCCACCCCCAACATACCCCCGAATCCATCAGACCTACATGCATATGTGCCCTTTTTAAGTCCCTGGACTTTTTCTTAAGATTGTCCTGGGCTGATGTCTGTGTTTTGTGTTTTACAGTGCTGGTAATCACTGGATGGAATAACTTAACTATTCTATAATTGGTTGGTTAGTTTTTTATATAGCCTATATTTATATATTTATTCAGTGAAATTGTAGGACCTATGTCCAATGGGAAAAGTATGGTGTTTTAATAGAAGATAGAAAATAAGGAAAATGCTGCACCCCCTAACACCCCCTCCTTGTTCTTTGTGTGTGTGTGTGTGTAGGTGTGTGTGTGTGTGCGTGTGTGTGTAGGTGTGTGTGTTATTATACGTTTGAAGCTGCAAAAGTTCCATTTCGGACCTACTGAAAGCCAAAGATTTTTTGAACTTTTGAGGAGAGCTGCTATGGCCCCTTTTTGCTAAGATATTCACTGAACATTTATTACAATTAAACATCCGTCTATTGGAGCTGTCAACTCGCGGACATAACAAATTGTATGCTTTACATGTATGCTTATAATATCAAGTGTGCAATATTTTAATATCAGACGTAATGAAATGAAGATTTTTTTAATGAGAAAATAAGTACCTTGTACTAATAAAGTTCCATTCATAATGAAGTTTATCTAAATATATTATTTATTTATTTCTAAAAAATACATCAATCCAGTTGAGGAATGTTTCATTACTGAATTGTAAAACATGTATTCATAATGTCTACAGTTCTACAATTTACTTGCTCATCTAACACACAGGATATAGGAAATTTGTGTGGGAAACTACATCTCTGCTCTCTATATGCACAAATACCAGAAACAGGGCCAAGACACAGAGAGCTGTGTGGAAAACAGAGGGGCAGTGTGGGTGCAGGTTTCAATAGAATTTTAAACAGCCAGTGTAGTCTCTACTTCAGGCTCTGTACTCTGGGGCATGAGAAATGCCTTCTCGCACAGCCACATTTCCAGCAGAACTCAGAACTACAACACTCCTTCGTTAAGAAAAATCACAAATCAACAATGTTTGTTTGTTTCTTTTTTCATTTCAATAAATTACACTGAATCACCTGATGGGGGCAGTCAAATTATGGGCTACAGCTCACATTTGTTACCTCCCCTGCGGGACTGCATCATTTTCAGAGTGCAGTGCTCCCTTGTGAAGAGAATAATTTAAGCGGTGAAGGTGGAGGAGTCTCACAGTTGGATGAGCTGGTGTTGATTTCTTGTCTCTCGTCCTGTCTTTTTCAATGAGATGTATTTTTTTTGTACCAAACTGTGTTATTTCCAAACAACCACTACAATGTGTCAAATGCTTGCCTGTTAATTGTTTTTTTTTTTTGTTTTTTTTTTAGCTCTGACTCTTACCCTTTAGCTCTTCACCAGCAAATTCTAAAATTAATAATATATTGAGCCTTAGATTTTAACTGGTGCATGAAACTCTTATTTGCCTTGAATGAATTTCTGGAGCTTGACTTGTGTATGTTTTTTGTTTGCATAATATGTAGAATGTTTTTCACTTTTCTTCACTATACAGTACTATACTTGGGAAACGTATGCATGTTTCATAAAAATCCCATAAATTCAAAAATAATGAGAATATGTCCAAACGTTAAGATAATTTGGATGAATTACTGAAAATGGCTTCATGTGAGATGGAAGGCATGAAAAAGATTTGCCTGGCTCTCATTAGTTTTTAACGACAGTGCCATCAGCAGGAACTGGTCCCTTCGTTAATCAACTTTGTCGTGTTTGAAGAGAAATGTCACCAGTCCAGGCCCTGCCCTTTCTCTTGGTTTGTCTCAATTCATGACATATGGCCGCATTGAAACCTCATTTTTAGTTTTTTTAGTTTGAGAATCTAAATGTCATCGAAGGTGAAGGTTATTCTTTGAAATTGAAACACTAATCTCCTGATTGGACATTCTGGTGGTGGAGCAGCAGCTGAGAAAAGTTACTTTGGAATGTGGTTTAAAAGTATGTTTAGTCTAAATATAGCATTAGTCCTCCTGGTGTGATCTGGTCAAATCAAGGTTTACTCCCTCATTTGCAATTTGATACTTTTAATTTGTTGTTTGGACTTATGTGCACAATACATTCATATTGGTAAAGGTGGAATATTGGAAAAATACGAAATATTGAAAAAAAAATGTCAGTGTGAAACTTTGACACAAAGTACTAAATAGCACAATATGTTTTGTTTGAGTAATTGTTGAAGTAATAGAGTTTCTCATCTCAGGTCAATGATACGCCATAAGTTGCAAATATATGTTCAAACATTATAATCTTCTAAGATTTTAAGTTGATAAAAAGAGCTAACATAACATTAGGTCATAAGGTATGTATTATAATGGATTTAAAATATAATATAAATATACATTTAAGATATAATGAGGCTCGTATTGCACAAATGTAACAAACATGAAACAAATGTTTATCCTTCTTCAGGAGGGTTAACGTTGACATTGTTGATTTGACATAGCAAATGTATTCAGTTGAAGCATTGAATAGACCTTAGTTTAAAATAAATTATACAATTCTTATTTCAACCACAGAAAATGGACATTAGACAATTAACAGTGTTTTAGAAGTTTATATTGGTATGTGCACAAGTTTGAATTAGACAGAGATATCTCAAAAACATTATTATAGCCCTTATATTTGATGGTCCAAAATTAGTCAAAAATGTCGTTTTATGACACCTGCCGGTAATGTTGGAGATAGGATTGTGCCCCACAGAACCAAATTCCCCCTATGATTCACTTCATGTACTCATTTGTGCACTCAATCAATGCACCCTGAACGTTAACCAATTAAAACTGAACCAAATCATCAATTAATGTTAAAGGCAGGCTATTTATTAAAAGAAATAAAAAACAATGTGTTTGGAAGTCAGGTGTAATGGCTGTGAGAATATATTGCAACAGAACTGGTAAAAGGTGCTTGTTGTTTTAAAGCCCCTTATCCTGAACAGTTCGACTTTAATGAACCACTTAATCCTTCTGGCCCACTCCATCCAGCCCACTCCATCCTAACGTGCCGAACGAACATCTGTGGCGACTCCACACTGTGAAGCCACAGAAGCTGTTGGCAGGCTGAGGGGATCTGACATACTTGCACTCCTGTTTCAGCACACTCCCTCACTCTCCCACTGCTATGACAGGCCTCATCCACTAAAAGTTGGACCATTTAATCTCAATGGCCCTTCTGCCATGGCACAATATGCAGGTAACACCGCAGCTGCATCATCTTCAAATGAGGAAAAGAACTGATGGGTAACCTAGATGTGTCTAGGGTTTGAGTGCGTGTGTGCTTGCGTGCGTCCATGCTTGTGTGTTTCTGGGTAGGTTGATGTGGGTGTGTGGTCCAGCACTGCTGACATGCTCCATCATCCTATTCTGTTTTACTTGGCAATTCCCTTCGATTTTTAAATCAAGTGCACACAGAAATTAGGCAGTTTGTGCTCATACAGCCAACATTGTTTGTGTTTTGTCCAGTTGTCAATAGTTAAAAAAATCTGTGCAATCGCTAAAGTTTTATATATATCAGCTGAGATGGCTCAGACTGCTAAGCTATGTTGATAAAAGCTTTGATTTAGATCAAAAAGATCAGTGATAAAGTGGTGAACATGTCAAAGTACATGGATGATATTGTATTTTTTTCATACCAATGATATAATCGGACATCAATGCAAGCGTTGTTTAGCTCCTCCTCCTTTCTTATTTTTCAGTGTAAGAGACATCATTTATTCACATACTTTATAAGCAAAGGTGGTTTTACGGGATGACCCGTGCTGATATCACGTCTTTTAATAACAAACAGGCTGCTGCTGTGTTGGTGAAGCCTTTTACACTCAATACTGGATCCAGAGGCTGTCTGGGTCTCTTTATCTTGCATTCTTTTGGATGGCAAGTTACATTCAGGGTTTATAATTTCTATTCACAACTGGGCCAGAAAGGTTCCACGGACACTGAGCAAGTCCTGAGTGTGGCATTAATAACACACACAGTGTTATGTGAACAGTTGTCAAGGTCAAAAACCACAGGGTGCACATTGTGTTATCAATCTCAACTAAAAGTGGTACAAAAATACTGAAGCTCAAACTCAAAAATTTGGACTTTTTTTAATGTTTTTGTTTTTCCTTTTTATTTATTACAATCGCAGTCTTGTTGTCAAACCTTTGGCTTTGTGTAGTGTCTATAAGGAGCAAGATGTTTAATATGACCCTTGGAGAAAACAAGAACTAGTGTTGTAATTGTTTTCTGAACTGTCACAGTTTTCCGAGGTGGTTCTGTGCAATGAGGCTTTTTGCCAACATTTCACATGTGCGCATGTTTTTGGCTTTGCCTCTGATCAGCTCAGGTTAAGTGGTTAAACTAAGTGCTTGTTGAAGTCAATGTGTTCCTAATAACCAGTTATTACCATAACTGATTATTGACAAAACTACCATATACAGTTTGTCATAAACCAGCATAATCCTTGAGGCAGGTCTAAATAGGATATCTGCACGTTGTAATAAAACATGTCATTCATTGGTGATATATTTTTACCTTAGAATAAAAAAAATTTTAATCTTCCATATTTTGGTCAATCTATTAATGGTCACAGTATGATTATAACTTAATTCCTGTAGGAACAGCTTGAAAAGGCTTGATATTGGCAACTACAATATAATCGTAGTTTAACCACATAATAATTAGTTGTGTGCCCCTTTCCGCCTTAGGCGGACTTATAAAGCTTTACTGTAAAAAGTCCACAGTGCAGCAAAAACTGTGTTTATTAAAGTGCCTTTACTCAAGGGAAGCTGTGTGTCTGTATGTTAGGGGAGCTCTTTAAAACAGTTGTTGTATCAGTGTGTGTCTGGGAGAAAAATGCTGAGATGAATAAACAAACAAGCCCACACCATTTCCATTAATAATTACTGAGCTGCTCCCCAGCTCTCCAGATTATTTAGACATTGAAGATGAAGTGCTTTCTTCATATTGTGCATTTATGCCTAATATTGCTTTGACCTGTGTGATTCTGTACGTCCATCAGCTGAAGCATGATTTATTATTCTTTTTTTTTTTCAAACATTGCTCTGCGTGAGCATTTCTAGTTGTTAACATCGGTACTGTATGTTGCTGCATGATATACGGCCTGCAATTCATTTTAACTTGGCCACACCACTCTCGTATCAAACCAAAGGACAAAAAGAGCTGCTTGGGAAAATGCTGCTCTGCGCGTCAGGCTTCGGTGGAGGGAATGTGTTGTTGTTTTTTATCCCACTTCCGAGGTGGGGATGCTGGGACTTGATAGCTGGGGCTATGACACTGCAAAAGTGCACTTAACACGCCTCGCAGTCGGACCGCCGTTGCTGAGGGGTGATGAAGACTACTTCTCCGGCATCAATCTCTTTATTAGAAAGTAATGGTCACTTCCACTCAGTGATGTCCAACACCTAAGGGCCACTTTGATATTGATTGCTTCGCGCCCCCCGTGATTAAGATCTTGGCAAACTCTTGCTGGTGGTGAGAGCTGGGGAGGGGAGGGTGGAGCGGAGCGCGGGCCTCCAGGCGCGATTGTCCTCTGATTCGATGCCAATTGGAAACCTCTCCCAGACCACAAGCAGCTGTCTTCACAGCCACTGAGCCATGGTGCTTCTCCCACAGCTGCTATCATCACCGTTTGTTGACTCTTAATTATTGCTTTCCTCTAAGAGCCCAAAACCCCGTCAAGTGCTGCCTGTCCGCACATCTGCAAGTCCTCTAGCACAATTACTTGGACGTGCAATCACTTCCACACAATGGGGAAATCTCTCAAAAACACATTCACTTTTTTTTTCTTTTAACGTCTATCCCTCACCCGGCTCTCTGGAGATCCAATTATAATGTGAGCTTATTTCCAACCTGGGAGAATTTATATGTGGTAATATGTGTGCGAACAATTCATCAGGCATTTGAAATCATCCAGATTTTCCACATGTGTTCTTGCCATTTTATCACGTACGCTAGGCTCGAGGTGTCCCGCCGACTTCCTCGCTGAGATTCTCGCTCCGTTCTGCAAAGCAATATTTCATTAATGCCACCGACTTAGACCTCATTACCTGAGCTTCCCTTGTGGACAGAGAGAGTCTTAAAGATGGAGGATGGCCATCTGGAAGTCATCAAGAGGGATCACAGAGCAGAGCGGCGGAGATAACGGTTTAACTTGCTGTCCAGAACGCCGGCGTGATCTATTTCATGCACATCTGGCCTGTGGCTCACCACCGCACTGTGAAAGGTGTCGCCTGCTGCGGCTGATCGGTTGTTGCCATGTGAGGCCGTATTGGATTTGTCTCTACCATATTCTCAGCAGCGACTGCATGCATGCATTTCATTCAATTTTGCATTCATTTGTCGTCACGACAACCGATGACAAAATCATTCATGGGGTCCTCTGCTCGTTTAGTTCTCTGTAATAACATGGGATTTGAAAAGGTTGCAAAGCACCCATTATATAAATGCAGTCTGTGAGTCACTGATATGATGTCAGACTGCCATTGAATATGGAGACATTTGTTATATAAAATCCTATTTGATTTGGTTTGCCAGGTTAGGTTAAAATTAAGTCAGTACGTAAAGAAAATATACAAATTTATCATGAGGAACCATATCTGAAGGTGAAAAATGGTACTTGGTACTTATTTACCACTTTGTCTTTGGTCAAGGTAGAATGTGCATTTTATCATCATGGCCTACAGTACTACCCTGCACGAAAAAAAAAAATATATTACCCATATCATATTCAACTGAATTTTCAACATGTTCAAGAGCCATAAATAAACATATTTCACCTGGCAAACAGAAGGCTTCTGTATCTGCAAAATGTCCAGCACAATGTATTCAATTGATTATAGAATGCAGTTTGCTGTTTGTTTAAGCTTTGCGATGCTCGTTCACAACAGCTAAGGTTACTGTTGGACAATGGAAGAGAAATATTGCTGTCTAGGCTTGGATCAGACATGACTAGAATGTCTAACATTTAATATAAGAACACATGCATTCAAATTCAACAGCCTCTTTTAGCAGAGGGGGCGAAGTGGACTAGCGGCAGAGGAGACATGGATCGGACCAGAGGGTTGCCGGCTCGAGTGCAAGTTGAGGCGGACTCCCCCTGGAAAGATGGATGAAACCCCCCACCAACCAAAGAGACCTCTAACGCCATGAGCAAAATCATTAATTGAAATTAACTTGGATTTCACAATCACACCCTTTTATTTCTTTACCTTTAAATACATTTCTTTACATTACTAACTCAGTATTCTTCTTTGGAGGAGAGGCAGCTTGCTCTGCTCAGAGATCGACTGGAGATGGGTCAGCTGTCCGTGAACACTGAGCAAAAGCATTGTCGAAGCAATGTCACAGCATCGAGTGTGAGGGGATCAAAGTTAGTGACCGGGATACAATAGATGTCTGGAGAAAGATGAAGCACACATCCATTGCCACACCAGAAATGTCTTGTGAGTGTGTTCACGTGATGACAACTGGGACACATCAGAGAAAACGGGGGGAAAAAATCCTGTCTGCTGATAAAGTATACTGGATGCTTTTGAAAGCATTTTGAGCTTGGATTATTTGTTCAGACTACAATGTCCAAGGTCAATGATGAGATGTCGCACTCGCTCCATTTTGTTTCAGAGTGGGCTTTGACTGCATAGGCACATTACTACACACAGGCAAAGCCTCGGCAAAGCTGTTTGCTCATTTGTCAGAAGCATTACGCAAAGCGCACCAAACAGATTTGTACCAAACCTGCTTGATAGATGAATCATGGCCCAGGGAAGGACACATTTCTCGTTTGTTTTGTTTGATTTTCTGCGGAAATAATGTTTTGATCTCAATGTAAAACATCAGACACATCTAAAGTGTTAAAACCTGTAATTTGCCACAGATTATTAGCTGTTTTCTTTTTTTCCTTTGATTTTTTCTATAATGCCAGCCAGACAGATGTGTGTAGGATTGTTTGGCCTTGGTGGTGGTCTACTGAGGGCAATTCTAATTTGAGAATAAATCTCTTTATATCCACTAACGCCCATATAAGCTGTAAACTGTCTCGCTCTCTTATATTTGCATAGAATTGCAGCCTTTTTTCCTTTGGTGGCGTTTTTTGAAATATGAGCAATGATGAACTGAAGCAGCGGGTACTGTATGGATGGATGCTGGACTGGTGAATGCTCTACATCAGTGATTCTCCACTGGACTCGCCTTGGGACCCACTTTTTGGTTGAGACCCACCAGTTGAGAAACACTGCTCTTGTGTCAGTCTTAACAACGTTCATGATGTTATTGGTTTGACTGGTGAAGCCATCGCTTGTCCTCTGCCGAGTGTGCTCGGTAACACGCTACGGTATTTACAATCCGCTTTGATTGACAGGTGTGGATGATTGCCTAATAGTGGTCATTATTGTGACATGGATGAAGAGCGGGTCGCTGTGATGGAGAGCTGATGAACAGTGACATCACAACACACTTAACTCTGACAACGCCCATCTGTCAATCTTTCTCCAGGCGCTTCGCTCCTTTTTCACTCCGTCATTCATCCCAATTAACGACAGATAAATATTATCTGAATTCCCTTTCAGGGGGACTAATAAAGGTGGTCTTTCTATCTCCATCGTTGCCCTCGGGCATGCTGGGAATCTTGTGCTTTCACTAGATCCCAAATCCACCTCACCCACAGGAAGACAGTTTTCTTCCTGGTAGAGAAGTTGAGGCTATGCTGAATGGTAAGTGTTTTTGCATTATTTTTCACACCAGTTCATGCCAGGAAGCTGTCCGGTCTGCTCTAGTGAAGTGACTTAATGATAATCACTCTGCTCAAGGCCATAATGAAATCTTCAAAGAATTTGAGGGAGAGTGCCATTTACTGCCTTCACCCAGCTTATCCAGTGGTTTAAACTGCCCAACCAGATCTGTGTGATACCTTTTTTATTTTGCATCAAGTAGACGGGGGTTATTTTTACTCCTGTTGTCTTTTTCTAGTTTTGGACCGTGTTTATTTCATTACTATTGAGTGTAGCTACCACAGACACATTTATTGTCCATCGTATATCTATCAATCAAACACAAAAGTGTACTTAAACATGTTCAGTAATTGTTCTAAAATAATGTCTAAAAAATATTTGGGTAACATCTTTATTGTGTCATACAAAGCTTGTAGCTCTTGTGTCCAATGCATTTTTTAAAATACAGCTTAAATACAGCATTTACATGCTGATGTATAGACATACAGATCTGTGAGAAGATCGTGCCAAAACAAAGAACTCTGTTCCATCCATCAGACACAAACACAGAGCAGCATTATTATTCATTTCGTGTTGTGTGTCTCGCCACCTGACAAATTCTAGTCCAGTATTCCTCTTTTCTTGGACTCAATAAACTCCTGAGGGGAAAAAAGCTGGCTTTGTCTGCTGTTTGCTCTTTTTTTTCTGAAAATTTCTTCGTATTGCAGCAAGACATTTAAGAGTTTGGATGCCTTAAAACCAAAGCAATGAAGCTGTAAGATTCCGTAGAGCTGAGGGGATCTGTGGTGTTGTTGGCGCCTCTATGGCTTTTAATTGTATGAGCAAATGTTCGCACTACACACAGTCAATTTATTAATTTTTACATAAAAATCTTAGATCTAGAAACATTATTGGAGTGTAAAATTAATTGTTCCATCCAACTCTCGGCTATTGCTTTCTGTAATCGGGTGCTATATAACCCCCAATTAATCAACGTAGCATTTGATAATCCAAATTCTAATAGTGACTGACTACATGAGAGTTCCAGATAGGTAGCATTAGGTGTCACCACACGAGGGCTTGTCTTGCTCACCCATTTACGTAATTCCAATCAGGTGACACGGGGAGCAGAGCAGTGGCATTTCCAGGGTGTGAGGAGGCACAGCCCGGAGTATGCGCTGCAGCACACTGATGTGACTCGATGGCTTCTCAGGAATGTGTTGCCTGGAGGCTCGTTGTTCAGGATGGTGACATCTCATATTCTCCTTTTGAAGATCTGGACTATAAAATAGCTCAGAATCTGTCACGCCTCAAGCACACCCACTTCCTCTAGCTCACAAGCACTGCTTAGAGTTGAGCGGGAATTTGATACACTACAGTATCTACATATTATATCGCTGCAAATAAATATGGCATGTTTCCACGCGCTGAGTCTGCAGTTAAGTGAACACATTTTTTTTTCTTTACCAACAGATGTTCCTGCAGATAGGAGAGAACGTGGTTGTCATATTCAGGTCTAGGATGGATTTTGACAATTCAAGCCTTTAAGGCTCAGACAGAAAAAATAAATTACTTGCACCTTGAGTAAACCAAATTGAAAGTTCTCTTAATTCCTGCCATGTGAATACTACAACCCAAAGACAGTGAAGTTGTGAAAATATATATATTTTTTTATTAAAATGACATTCCAATTGATGAAAATGTGTAAATCATGGCATTTGACAAGCGTTAAAAAACTCAAATGATATGGTTAACAGGAATGTGTTTACTATTGCAGCTCTTGTAATTCATATGTGTATGACTTCATTACCCGCACTCTACACAGTGACAAGTTTAGGTAAATGAGCTGAGTGGCAATATACTGGGTACTGAAAAGCCCCATATGAATGCTGGGATGAAATAAGTGAGGGCAGCAGCAGTTATGAACAGAGGACTGAATGATTTTAGGACGTGTTTCTCAGCGGGGTAGTCATAGGTATATATATATGACTAGGACGAGGCAGAGGAGACTCCTAGGAGACTGCTGATTGACAGAGACGCTCCAGCAATTAGCAGGACCAAGCAAGCATGATTTTTCGTGTTATAAAAAGCAGTCTCTCTACCCTTGCACATTTTTTCCTGCAATCATCGACACTAGTAACATCACATCTTTGATTTCAGGTAAAGTGTGTTGTGCAAGTATTAATAGCATAGTTGGCAGATTCATATCACTCTGGAAACAATATGTGATCCTTTCGGATAAGATGTTTTTTTTAAAGACACTCAATTCTCTTGTCAATGATAAAACATACAGATTGGAGAAATCAAGAAAAATGAAGAAGAACTGCCACTCAAATAGCACTGATACTGTCATATTCTCTTCAACCAGACATTAACATCTTGTCATCTTGTCCCTTTTTAAATGTATTATATTAACCCTGTATTATATTACAACCTATCCCCTACCCCCTTTCTTTTGGTTGATTTCTAATACAAACTTTGTTTTCAAGCTCAAAATCGTTTTAATCATAATTTCAGCCTGTACTTAAGCTTAGCAAACATCCAACAGATACAGAGAGGAGGCACATCACAACATAGAATTGTGAATCTAGGGCTTAGCCTTACAAACACTTTACTAACATTTCAAAAAGAATAATTTCAGGCTCACAAAAGTCCTGTTACAAGGAAATGAAGAGAAATATATTCATGGTGTGTATAAATGAGACAAAGGTACAGGCAGTCAATGGAGAAGTTTATTTATGTACATATCTCTTTTTTTCTGTGGTTTGTTGTTCAGTGATGAAATTGCTTTCTGATTCAAAATCATTATTATTTAATGTCAGCATCATCTGTGCAATTGGGGTCAAGTACAAGCTAAATTGCTTTGCAGACCTCAAATATTTAAATATTTACCCTGTGTGGCTTTCCTTCACTATGCTGGTGCATATTCAAGAAGGTGAACGCATATATACAAACGCATATATAGATATAAAATCCTACTACCGTGATAATGGTGAATGCTGAATTGTAGTAAGCCAAAGTGGTCAGAAAAAATAAGCAACTTTGTCCGAAAATAATCATAAAATGTAAATAGTGATGAGCTAGAGCCTTAGATGCTCAAAGGGAAATGTTTAGTGGATTTCTGCATTAGTTCTGCATCAGCTATATTTTGTAAGAAAAAATAGATTATGTCAGGGACCGCATAAGCAACACTATAAAATCCAATGTTGACGTAGCAGAAGCAGTTCAAATTCAAATAAAATTAAAACTTGAGACAAAGTAGTTACTCTTCTCCTTGTGGTTACGATGGTCGAGTTGGTGAGCGTGAGCGTGAACCCATGTGGCTCCACCACGGCACAGCCAGGCAGAGCAACAACTCGCTGACTAACGATGCAACACGCAAACTGTATCCTCCTCTGAATGTCACTCCTCCGTCTGTAGTCGGGCTGCGTGGGGGCTGACACAGTGTGTGCGTGTGTGTGCGTGTGTTTGTGTGTGTGGAGGATACAAACTTGGTCGAGGAACGGGGACACCGGCAGCTGCGACACTGACAGATGACGCTCTTTTTTAATCCGGTGCTCTTTTAAACTGTAAATAGGAGCTGTATTTTATTTTTATTTTTTATTTTTTAACATTTACAGTGCAGACAGATCGCTCTGAGTGTATCTCTCTCTCTCTCTTACTCGGCGCTCCGCGGCTACCTGGCCACAAATCTGGATTAAGACTAACGAAGTGGGACTATATAATCCCTCGGGGGGCGCGCACGCACGCGTGTGTGTGTGTGTGCGTGTGTGTGCGAACACTGAGTCATTGTGTCGCTGCGGGGGTTTGGTTGTGTCCCGCTCATTAAGGCTGAAGACGATGTCTGTGCGGGGACACTTGGACGCTTTTCACCGATGCGCGCTCCTTCTGTCTCTGAGGATTTTGCTTCTTGTGCCCGCAGGGTTGCCGGTCCGCAGCCAAGGGGACTCCCAGTCTGACAATAAAGTGATGGACAACATCACCGTCCGGCAAGGGGAGACCGTCTTCCTCAGGTGAGTGCCATTCGTCCCGTCTCCATCCCGCTGCTGCGTTTGGGTCCCGTTACCAAAGTTGTTCCCGACGCTCGCTGGCATTCCTGCAACTCGAGTGTTTAGTGTGTTTTTTTCATTGTGTTTATCATGTTTCCGTAGTTAAAATGTGGGGTTGTGGGGGGTGTGATGAGGATTAGTCTCTGGAAAACACTCATCATAGAAGCGAGGCTCCAGCTAATCTTTAGCAGCTGTTAAGCAGAGACTTAGCGCGTGTATTTGTCGTGTGCTGGTGCAGAGCCGGAGGTGTGTTTGAGGCGACAGGAGAGGAGAGGAGACAAACAAAAAACGAAAAAAGAAAAGAAAAAGCCTCTGCTGAGGGATGAGGCTGCCGCAGCTGTAAAGCGTGAAGTACACTATGCAGTGGTGGAGGTGGCCTGCAGCAGATATTCCTAAAGATGGGAGATTGTCTGCAGTGACCTTTCACCCTGCTGGGACCCCTCAGAGGCTTAGTGAGCACTGTGGATTTGTGTTGCTTTCAACTGCTGCCACGGATGTCCAGTGTGTCAGTAGGAACAATAATCACGGAGGCTGAAAGTAAAGAGATTGTCCATCTGATAGCAGAGAGGGACATGTGAGGATGGTGGTTGATGGAGGGCATGTTAACTGGACGCACAATCGGTGGTGAAGGTGTTGCTGTTGTGCGTTGGCATTGTAATGATGGATGGGAGTCCACAAGTGAGTTGAAAGGAAGTGGCAGGCGGTTGCGTTTGAGGCTTTCTGGACAAGGTGATTGACGTTTTGGCCGAGTTTTTCTAGCTTCAAGTGTTCTTAATTGATGGACTTGAGGTCAGGCTTAAAAAAAATGTTGATGAAAACGAAAAGGTTTGGTATTCTCAAAGAGAGTCTTTCAATGTCACACAGTTAGAACACTTATTTAATAAAACTTCTTTAATGAATTTTCAAATGATTAACATTCCTCATTTTCCTCCACATCACTCCATGTGCTTGCATGTTGCTGATTTGTTGCTGAAGTTTTTGGGGAATAATGGAATCAAATAAATAAAATCTGTCAAAGCCCAATTACTCCAAAAGGCCAAGGTTGTAATGCAGCACACACCCAGAAACAAATTAATCTGACCCTGTGAAAAGCTTCTGCCTTATCTGACACAATGTTTGAGCAACTTTACTTCACAGCGCAACATGTTGTTTCTGGCATCAGCACACTTGGTATTCTTTTGCGTCCTCGTACAGACTCAGAACCCGGTGTCACGGGGGGCCTGGGGGATTGCTCGGTTCCTGTAGGTCATCGGTGAGGGGTGAGCGGGAGCTCAGCTTAACTGTTGCCTCATTTACTTCAAGCTCACACCCTGAGGGTATTAGACAGGGTCACTGCTTAGGATTCCAACAACGGAACAGTGACACAAACTCGGAGGTGGGGTTATACGTAATACTTTCAGAGCCCCTGTCCGAGCCCATGCGGACCTGTGTTTGGTTGTGAGGGAACCATTGTGGTCCATAAATGTTTTATCAGTACAATGTCTCGCATTGTTTTTTCCGTTTAGGCCCAATGTGGCAAGATCAATCAATAATGGATTTGCAGACCTGAACTGATAAATCCATGTCTCTTTAAAGTGGCCTTAAAAAGCAGGCAAATGATGCAATGGGCTCAGGCGTTTGGGGGGGTTGGGTGTTGTGAGAGGTGGCAGAGAGCCGCTGTAATTGCCGGGTTGTTTTACATTATTTTCGGAATTTTAAATTCCATGCACAACTAACAACCGCAGCAGTGGGCTGGATAGCTTTAACCGCAGAGCTCCAGTGGAGTACTCCACTGACCCGAGTGTCAGCCTTCACTTCCGACCCCTTCAGCACCACGGACAGCGCACTGCATGGTCTTTAATTACAGGCTGCTGGTGGGAAGTATCAGGAGAGTGGGTCAGCAAGAAAATCCCTCGTTTTCACTGTAAAAGCTCATTAATTTTTGTTCTTATAATTTGCATATTGTTATAATTAAGGCACTCTGCATAATGGAGCTAGTGTTGTAGATTGTTGTAGATTCAGAATTGACATGCAGGGCTATTAATTCGCCACAGTTTAGCTCCTCAGAGATGAACTGGTAAGCCGGAACTTTGCTAAGATGTACACCGGTCTCCCCTGAGTCAAACATCTGTTTCATTCTTAAATTGCTTTGCACATTGTGTGTCTGCACAGGGCTTTTCATGTTTGTTTCCGAGTGCCCACTTATACAGTCACAAAGAGGCATTTGAGTCCAAACTGTTTGCTGCTACGAAGCCCAACACTTAACTCTGTAATAGACAGTACTCTTAAGTACTGCTGTCTACAGTGGCTGCTCGTGAAGGAATTTGCTTTCTGATTTTCCCCATGAGGTTGGGATCACTCATTTATTTGGATAAACATAATCTAGGCAATGGAGAGGAAAACACTACTGGAGGTTGTCGAGCAAGCAGACAATTGTGTCTTTATTTTAGGTCTGTTTCTAATTTTTGACCTCAGTAATAGAACAAATCATTTTGGTACCACTTTTGACTGCAGGGTACATCACAGATCATTTTAAAATTCCATTATGGTCAAAGGTTTGTTTTCCTCTTTTTTTGTGCTGTTCCATATACCCCAGAGATAGGTTGAGGCCCTTTTTTAAGTAGGACACTGAAGTTTCGTAGCGGTAGGTGTGATCAGGCTGCCTGCCAGCCAGTCAAGACTGGGTACTTCTCCAGCTCTACCCAGCTCTATTAATATGTGCTCGCTGACTGACATCCTGAGTGGCATAATAAGCCAAACAGCATTTATATAGTGCTTTTATAAAACTGATGAGAAACCTATAAGTATTATCAGTGAGCTACATGATGCAGAGAGGCCACCCTCCATGAGCTAGCTGAGCCAATTTGTATTATCTTTATAGTTCCTGGAAAATGTGGATGTCTTGCATTCCTCTTGCACAGATGATGTTGTAGATATAGGACTTACCACCCCTGTGGTGCTTTTGTGCTAACAAGCTCCCCATTGCCCCCTCTGACAATTGCCCAAACTCAAGTTGGTATCCCATTTTTAAATGAACAAAACATAGAGCTGCAATTTCTCTTTGTGTTTGTTATTGTGTGGCCTGGTTTGTGGACAGTATAAGTAACACTAATTATCAGTTTATCGTGTGGTGTGGGCTCTGACTCCCTAGTCGGGCCACTGCCGAAACCTCCTGGGGAGGTAGAACTGGAGTAGAACAACATCACAGAAAATTAAATGGGCACATGCTGCACATAAAACCAATAATTACACAACAATGTGGAGAGTTTTCCAATATTATTAAACTACACTTCTAGGCATGGCCACAGTAGAAGTTTCTAATCCAAAAGTTTCTAGTTTAAAAATAAATTATTTCATGAAACTGAAAAAACCTGGGGCTCAATTTTTTTGTTGATTATTTGACTCTGTAACCACACAACACCCCTTACCTAATATGGTGTGGTTTGATAGCACACAGACATAGATGAGGACAGTGTTCCTGTCTAATTCACCCAGCTTTGCTTGTTTTGTAAAGACCATGTTCCCACTGTAAAAATGATATACCATTTTCAATTAGTTACGTTAAATGAACAAGGTATGTCTCATTACCATGTGGACAAACTTTATCTTTCGTAAACTAAAAATAGATTAGGACCCTCCAGAAAGGACAATGCATGTTGTCCAGATATCTCTTAGTTGCTTGCCTGTAGATTCAAATCTCCCAAAGCTTAACAGTAATGGGAATTTTGAAAGGTAAAATGGAAGGCTTAAACTGACCTCCTCTCACTTTACTGAACGTTTTCTTCTTATTTTCTTCTCTATCCTTGGCTCTCTGCTGATTGGATGCTCTCTGTTAATTGCATGAAATGTAAGGATAACAGCACAGATGCGAAGTAATATTGTTTTTTTTTACAAGCAAGATAGTGAAAGGTTGACCTACGCTTATGTCAGAATGCATGTAGCATACTGGACTGAATAAGATGCACATTGATTTCCATAAAGCTCTGGCCTCACAAATGGACTCAAAAAGGAGACAATCTGCCTCCAGAGACTGCAATTAATGAATGTCACCACAGTTGTCGAGGTGGGCTGACATCCTCCTGTAACGCTTATCTACCTGTGCAGACCCTTCTGGTCTCAGAACCAAATGGTGTTGACATTTATTCCTTTCTCTCCTAGCTGCCAGATACACGTGTGTGAATCCGGTTTAATATTTCAGCGAGGGGGCTTTGTACCAAACAGGAACATGCTTTTAATTGCCTTGATATTTAGTTTGCATGTACAAATGTCTGTTTGACACACACACACATTTGTTTTTTCAAACATGGCGTTCAACTCGTTTAGTGTATTGTTGCCGTGAATGGAATTCGATCAGATCAGTGTGTGCAAACCTTTGCCGTCAGCCATGAGGGTTTCTCTATTTAAGTCCATATACGGAGTCAAACAGCCCTCTTGTTAGGGTGACATTCATTTTTTTCCCTCATATGCCACGAGCCGAGATCGGCAGACTGATAATTTGATTTCACAGAGGGATGCTAACGATTCCCTCCTTAATTCCATTTTCTTTCACCTTGCATCATCTGGCTGGGCTGCAGAACCACATTTTCAGTTTTTGTTTCCACTGTTAATGTCCCAGAAAAGACCATCAAAATAAAACGGAATCCCTCACGATTTTATTCAGTCAACAATATTTCAGATCCTTGTATTAGATCCTTCTCTAATAATGTTGAGATGTGGGTGAAACCATGTTTCTCATTTAAATAATCACGTAGGAGATGGATGTTTTGCTTTTCCTCTTTGTGTATATCACTTTGCCAAATGACAGAAAAAGAGTATAGTCACTCTGTGTTGTGTCCCAGCACTTATATAGTTCAACGTTGTACAGTCTATACACCCTAATTTCTGTGTTATTTCAATCATTCAGTATCAGGAGATAATAGCAGAGTCGCTCTTTTGACTGTTCGTATGGAGCATGTGGATTTCATGATGATTAGTTGTGGTGCTGTTTTCCTCCTTGCTTATGCTACCTGCAAAGTGACACAAATGTGACCAGGGTACACTCACACTTTAGTCTTCAAGAAGGAATATATTTCTATTCCGGTTGTGTCAACATTACCATAAACTGTATCTACTCAAGTTATCACACTTTCAGTCTGAAATAAACAGGAGAAATGAGTTTGGCTTGATGAGGGTTGTATCACAAGATGTTTGAAGTTATACTGACACCTAGGTTTTTAAAAAAGACCCCAATAAACTGCAGCTGTGAACTGCATTTGGAAGTCACATATTTCTTCAACAAATCCCAGTCGATTCTCGTGGTGGATTTCATGACATTAGATTGTGCAGACGTTCTGGGAATGAGGTTGGCCTACATTTAGTACAGTGTATTACAGCCAGGACTTGCTGAACAGGGGTTCATCAACATTCATTTCTGAAAGACGTGCCCCCCCCCCTCCCCCCCTGCTCACTCTTGTCTCTCTTTGAAGTGATTTAATTCTGCCTTGAACGTTGTCCAGGAAATGACAAAGCCACTTTAATGAAGTGTAGCTGATTGGGCGAGTGCCCTTGTGTGAACATTCATTTTCCGGCTATCGAGGAATTTTGAAATGAGAAGGCTACTGGCCAGATTGGAGAAAGCAGATTGATTTTTATAGCCTGAAACCTGGAAACTTTCAATTCAGTAAAGTTGATAATCTTATGATAGGATCGTCACCTGAATAACGGCGCTGAAGCTGATGCTTTAGTCATAACCGGCTGAAACGTGGAGTTGTACGTAAAATGAATACACTGTGTAAAACATAGTTACAGGAGTGTAACATATGACTAAATCGTGGCTAAAAATGTAGGTTATGTCTGGGTATTAGAAGAAGAGATGGCAGGGAGAGAGGTGGAGTGATTGGGATTATGTACTTAAAAGAGTCTCAGCTCCACCTACCTTTTAGCGCTAAGATATCAATACCGCAGGGTACTGTGCTCATGCACATACACAACGACACACACACAATGCATACCAGCAACAAGGCTAAGTGATGAATATACCTCGCAAAACCATACACCAGCACAGTGCATTATATAGAGCTCCCACGGAGGTCATGAAGTGTGCAAGGGCATGAAGTCATTGGAAAAAAATCTATTATCTTTTTTTCCCAAGTGATACCAAACAACAAAGTTATTTTTGATAAAAGTAGCACATAGTTTGAGCAACAAACAGACAAATTAAGAAAATAACAGCTCACACTATACACACAATGAGAAGCAATGCTATCAGCTCTAAACTAAACAGCTGCAAGACACGTTGATATTTATGGATGGAAACTTAAGAAATAATCTTATTTAGTAGTTAATGGAACTGGTATTGGATGCACCTATTTGCAGGAATTCTATATCCTTCACTTTAAACATACTGTACCTTTTGCACAACTCACATATTGTAAACCAATCTCTTAAACGTGATATGGGGGGTCACATTCTTAGCCTTCTCACTTTGCTAATGTACCGTACTGTGTTGAAATGAAGTCACTGTATTACAAATGATGTCTCTGTATTACAAATGTGATCCAAGCTCAACGTTGCAGTTTGTGAGAGAGACATCACAACAATTTGCAATTCTGTGTTTTATGCTGTTTGCTTGTGTGTGTGTGTGTGTGTGTGTGTGTGTGTCCATAATGAAATATGTACATTGTTGCATCTTGGGTTCCATAAAAGAAAAGTTGTCACTGGATGATAAAGTGCATCAGTTGTTAACAGACATTGCAGCAGAAGAATGTGGCATCTCCCACCTACAAACAATTAGCGAGAACAAATGAGTGATGGAATGAGCGCCTCTGATCAATGTGAATTCCTTCCCCCTGCTTTCACTCAAAAGCAGCCGGCATTCAGGTGGGAAAGTAAACAGCTTTTATGCCGTTTTCAGCCTTAATTGTGGCTTCTGGTCTAAAAATTATTAGGTGAAGGTGATTTCAGTCTTTGATTGTGGGTTTAAGGTTATGGAAAGAATTGGGGTGAACAGAATGAATACATATTTTTGAATATTCCGTCATCAGGGCCTATGTTTAGCCATAGGAATAATTAAAGTTTGGTGGCTGGGACCATGATAAATATGACATTTGGTAATGACAAGTTGTTTCATTATATCACATAGTTCAGTGCACATTTTAGTGCATTGGGTAGCTCCCTGACCTTTTCCTAATATCCACCTACAAGGTTTTAATTTGAGGAAAAAGTTGCTGCATGTGAAAATGTGAGATTGTCCTTCCCGTTTAATTTGGGAGTAGAGGTCAGCAGGAACATTTGATGTGATGAAGTCACCGCACTCGGCCAAGGGTTATGGGTGTTGGGAAAAGTAGTTGGGAGTGTGTGTGTTAAGCAGGGGGAGGAGGGCAAGGTCAACAACAGGCATCAAGTGTTCTATACCATAAACCCGCTAGATTTATCTGGCAGGCAATTTAAGAATAGGTGCATAAACATGTAATACACTCCTGTGTAATAAATCACGGTTGTTTAGGTGTGGGAGGACTGGAAAACATGCTGATGGGGGTTTAACCTCTGTCAGACAAAGGCTTTTTGCCCTGCTGGTGGCTGGGCTACAATCTGTGTGTCATTTCGTATTACATTTTGGTTTAGAGCTGGTATCTTGACATCTTCTTGCACCCGCCAAGAGATATCATTGCAATTCCCTGTGACATTGTGTCTTATGGCGTCATCAGCAGAAAACTCTGGGCCTGCATTTTCGGCCCGAAGTACATCTGAATTTCTTTCCCCACCTGTCTCTTTTCATGCAGCATTATTTGTTCAGTGCATGCACATCAAGGCTTTAATTAGGAAATGTCTAAACAGTGGTTATTTGTGTGCAGAATTTGTAAGAAATGATGCTCACTCTCCCTCTCTTATTCTCAAGGTCGTGAGTCCAACCTGCACACGGGGCATACGTCTTATCTATCTAACACATGTAACTTAAATCTGCACATCTGCAGATATAACAGTATCACATATAGTCTTTATTATCATGTAGTCCTATATTTATTTTGTTTAAAAATAACAATTGTGTCTCCCTTTATTTATTAATATATCTTATGTATATACTTGATATTGTATAATTTTTTAATTTTTAATTTTGTGTTTTTTTTTTCAATTATTAGAGGAAGAAAGGTAGGAGGAAGCCTGTGAACAGTTAATTTAATTGTCAGCAATTGCATTGCAAGCAATTAACTGTTGACACATGACACTAAAATCGTGTTTCTTGATATGATGATACCTACTCACGTCACCCTCATCTTTTTGGAGAGTGAAATCATTCATATGTTCTTCATGATAGGGTACAGAATCTTCCATGTCTAGGTCAGGTCAGGCTTAGGGAGTGATGAACAGTCAAATGAGTGAATGGGAATGTAACTGTGGGTACTCTTGGTCACCCAAGTAGTATGAGTATTGTTTTGGTGACTCTTGACCTTTTTTTTGTGTCATCATGAACCCAAAACATGAAGTCAAATTTTTAAGAAATATTTTCATGACAGATACCGAGTTCATGATTCCCAGGGCTAGTTGTGGTCAGCATGCATGACACAAAGTTCAGAATGTGAACTTTGAAAGAAATGTTCACACACATTAGATTATAAGATACTAATGGTATAATGCCAAACATGTTTAAGATCAAGCATGTGAGCCTTGCCTAAATTGAATACATACAGCATATGTTCAATGCTCATTTTCTATATTAAGTTACAAAACTTTTTACCATAAATAGCTAGTAATGCCTTCTATGAATATTAACTTTGTGCCAGTGAGTGAGTAGGAACTTCATAGTCTCTGGATGCTTTGTGAAATAGCTGAAAATATCCGTTTTGCATGATATCATTTTCTCTAATTGATGGTTCCTGAATATCAAGCTTGTTCCAGATGCAACTTGTGTATGCATAAATACAAAATTTACGTACAATGCCTATGGGCCTTATAATATTTAGAGCAGTCGATAAGTCACTTAATAACAGTGTATTGCGAATGCTAAGGTTTTATTTCTGGGCACCGCTCCATTAACAGTTTGATGCACTGCTAGGAGTCTTCCTTTGCATAAAGTGAAATCAGGTGCTATTCAAAGCAGATTATCTTCCCTTTGAGCACCTCACTTACCCAAAGCAGTCAGATGTCTGATGCTATAGTGGGCACAGAGGTCCGCTATATTACAGATTAGGGAATTCTTCATGCACCGGATTCCTGAGAGAGAAGGCATGGCTTGTCTGTACACGTCTGTATTATACTTATAATAATATTACTAATAAGCCAACTTCCTGTTAGGCGTGGGTTTTGTTTGGTTAACCGAGGCTACTAATTAAATCTGAATCCTTCTAAATCCTATTCAAATTACTTTGTGCTGTTTTCATGTTTTTTTTTTTAACAAAAAACTAATAAACGCATATACGCAACATAAAGGCCATTGCATCGAAGCAGATCAATGAAAACTGGTGGTGTGCTGAAGTTCTTTCGTCAACAAATGTGTGTTCATTATTATTTTTTTTTTCAATAATGCCAAAGTCACTTAACAGAGATGGCAAATAAATGTTTTTGGTTGTGGAGTAGGGGAAAGTGTGGATGTTTTTCTTTTCCTTTCTTTCTTGGTACATCACCAGTCTAACAGATTTAACTGGAGTGACAGCCAGGATTTGCAGAGGTCTTACTTTGATCTTCAACGTTAGATTTTGCTTTGGGCAGCCTCACTTTATTCTGCACTTGAAGGCTTGAGTCAAGATTAAAAGATGCTTTTTGATGCTGCCACATTAACCAGACCAAGTTTGCAGATTGCCTCTTCAATTGCTCTGGCTCTTAAATCGGAATTGTTGCCAAATAGTAGCTTGTGCTTTTAGCTTTGATGGCAAATCCGGCACGAATCAGACACAGTCAGGTTATAACTGCAATTTAAAATCTTTATTTGATGAATATGGTTCCCACACAGCTGAGACACTGAACCAAATGGGTTTTATGCCTGTATATAAACAGACGGTGGAGCCCAGTGGGACAAGTTATGTCATTACTGCCTGAACACAATGTAGCAATGGTAACACCTACTATGCCAACCTGACTACCAAGCCTAACAAATCTAATGCAAAATGATAACATCTGTCCAAATTTTCTCAAGGCCAAAGTCAAAATGAGGGATTCAATTAATAAACAATGATCAAAGCAAAGCAACATGATAATAATACCTACTGTTAATTTCAATCTATTTAAGCGTACATGAATAGCAAGGAATACTTGTTTTAAATCGTTAGCTATAACTGCATCAGGTGTTTCCGCGCCTTGTCCTGAGCCTGGGTACCTGTAGGCACATTTTCAGCTCAGCGGTACAGGGTTCAAATAGCTGGTTGCTTATGCTCCAGTGGGTGGTGACAGTGTGCATTTTCCTTTGTACTCCACAGTGGAGGCTCTTGTCTTCTTCATTATGTATGGGCTGACAGTCCCTGGAAGCTAGCTCCTATTAGTATTTGCTTTTACTGTCCATTGAGTGTTGTTAAGGTTTCTGCTCCCTGGGCTTTTTTTTTTTTTTTACAAATGTGCAATCTACGTAGCCAGTCAGTGACTTGGTGCTTTCCCCTGAAGATGTTCAGGGCCATGTTTTTCACTTCTTCAATGTAGCCAATCCGTAACCCCACGGCCTGTCCCTGCTTTTGTCTGTGAACGTCCCGATTTACTGGAAATAGAAATACCTGAAGCATTAGCTAAGGAAAATATAAAAACTAAGCCAGTGGCAACCTACAGCCGTTTTCCATAGCCAAAAGCAAGAGCTTTAGAAAGTTGTTGTAATGGAACTGGAGCTGAAATACCAAGTACCATCCATTTAAAAAAAAAATTCTAGTTTGGTCAAACCATATCGGTAACAAGACAATATATTTAGAGATCGCATTTGGCTAGCAACTGAAAGCCGTATAAGTGCATGAACTTCTAACTATAGTAACACAGACTACCATGGTAACCGTTTTATCTCAGTCACTTTCCCGAGTGAGCTGCAGTGAGTGATTTTACAGTCCATAGAAGTTGCTCTCACATGCCAAGACCTGCTACATGGATGTCATTTTCTATGCAGTATGTCAACACAGTTTGTGAGCAGTCACACTGACATTTACTGTGGACCGTGGCCTGCTGTAACACGTCTCTAGCAGTTGTGGCTTAGCTTTACTCAAAAGTAAAAAGATAAGACAGACAAGGGCAACACTTTATGTACGTTTTTTTTATTGCAATGGAAGAGGCCCCTCCGATATAACTCAATTTTACTTAAGGAATGGACTTAAAATAGAGCCCACCCAGTTTTGTCTGACCAGAAGTTCAATACCTGAGCATCACTGAATTTCAAATAAAACGAACAGAAGCATGATGAAAGTGTAGTTAATCTAAAGTGCTGTTGTGTTGGCAGTTTCAAATAGATAAGAATGATAGAAGAGAGTGTGGGTTCAACATTCAGCTGGAAGGGGTCCAGATGGAAACGCTAAAGCTAAATTGCAAACCCATCAGAAGGCTATTTTGATTGTCTCGGATGCCCTTTCGAGCTGGTCCAAAGCTTGTCAGTTTTCCAAATACTTTCAATTTAAAACGGTGACAGGCTTCAAAATGTGTTCTGTTGAACTAGTTTGGTGACTGGTCACAGGGTGCATTGATGAACATTAGAAAACGTGAGCAAACAGTCAAAACCCCAGTTCCTGCTCATCCATTGTCCCGTGCAATCATATTACATGAACATGCTTTTGATTTGGAGGCACAAAACCGAACTATGATTTAGTCCTTCAGACATAACAAAAAGAGAGGACTAGGACACATGTAGATTCAAGCACTGGGGCATGCAGCTCTTCATATTCTAAATAAATATATTAATAACTGGTATATAGCCCACAAAATAGATCAGAGTCCAACTCAGTCTCTGTGTCAGGTCTGTATCCCATAATGCATTCTGATTTACCAGTTTTACATGCTGGTTTCATTGCAAGGTGTGTCCTCTGATGAGCTGTCGATGTCAGCCGAGGGGGAGCATGTCTGCGATGGCAGTGGCAGTCTGTGTGTGTGTGTGTGAAAGAGAGAGAAGGATCTAGAGATAGTCTGAGAAAAGTTATACATACAGATATTGTGTATTTTTGTTAATGCCCTTGAATACAATTTGGTTCTGTTGGTCGTTCTTCCTGTGGAGAGGAAGTTCTTTTTTTCTCTCCACTCACCATGTGTTTGCTCGCTGCGTGAATTGCTCTGAGATAATGTACATTGTGATTTGGTGCGACAAAATAGCATAGAATAGAATGTAATTATTTGTGCCACATCTGAAGACAAAGCCTGGCCTATTCTGAAAAATTACTTTTCCAGCTATTGTCTCCCCAGCTGTTTGACAACTGCTGTGCAAATGTAGCATTGCTATAAACAGACCACAACAGCAGAATGAGCGAGTGAGTTAGCGAGTGAGCGAGTGAGTGTGTGACAAAGTCAAATCATTGGTTGCCAGGGCCAGAGTGTTGGCCTTTTTCCCATTTACCATCCCTCTTTCAAACGGATTAGGCATGGGAGAAAAACAATGACGTGACCAGGGAGTGCAACTCTTTTCTGTTGTTCCGCTCCGATTGTCATAGCTCTGAGGTCTGGCTTTCATTGTCAGCAGCCCGGCAGGAGGGACTCTCAGATATTTTATAACTAAGCTATGACCCAGATGTTAACTTTACGTCTGTCTGTCTCTCCGATTCACTGATTGCCCAGGCAGCTGATCCCTGTGTGAAAAGATAGAAAAGATGTCCTATATTACATATTATTACCATTAGAAATCAAAATGTTTGAGCTTATATTCGTTGTGCTTCACCACTTGTATAAAAACTGGCAATGCTGTAACCGTAATAAATTATGAATTAATCAGATTAGATAGTTGAACCATTTTTACTCACCATATGGCAAAACAACCACTCACAATGATTAATATTTCCATCATGTTCTTTCTAACAGACTTGTCAATTTCAGAAGCTACTGCATCATCTGTAATATTTACTTGTGAAATAAACACCATAAATCATTTTAGGTATGAGTAAACTTGTTTGAAATTGCACTGGGTCAAATGGCCCGAAACATAACCGATGTATGTAAATTCTTAACAAAACAGGATGGTTAATAGATGTAAGTACAGTTGGTTTTAGTTCAAGGGCACCTCAGATTAACTTAATGGCGATTGGTCTAGTGCATCTTTATTGACAATGTGCAAATGAGGTCCTTAGATCCACAAGTGCCATGCTGGTCTTTTGTTGAGTCAAGTGCCTTTGGCAGTAAAAAAAGGCAGTGTTGACAAGTGGAAAAATCAATCTAGGCATTTCCACATCACACACACTCTTGAGACAGCAACTAAACATGGAGTGTCTAATGAAGATAATGACCAAGGCCCCAGCAAAGGGTAAAAAGGGATAGAAAGCTTCAGCATTGAGGCCGCCAGTGATTAGAGGCACTCTGTTGTCTTCCTTATTATCTTTTGATAAAAGATGCCTTTGTTTTCTCATTTTTGTCTTGGCGTACTCTCCTGAGGAAATACGCCAAAAAACAGACTGCTGACCTTGCTATGATTCTGTGCTGAAGCTTCACATGACAGCACCTGACAGATATGCAGTGGGAGAATTCACTGAAAATAAATCGGGAAACTTTCAATCTCTCAAAGGTGCCTCAGCATGTTAAGCAACATGGACTGATCTGGTCTGCTTGTTTTTGTGGACAGTGACAGGGCTCTGAATATGATGGCAGATAAAAAAAAAGGCTCATAGTTCCATAGTGGAGATAACACTACTGCTAATCCTAGACCTGGTTTTGTGTTGTGGTTGCACGCACAACGTGCCTACTGTATGCTGGGAAGATGCAATAGAAAGTGGCCTGTGAGAGAGATAAAAAAAAAAGCTGAGCTATTCGGAGTCGGCAGCAGGGCCAGAGGAGTCACCTAGTGGAGGTTGACGGTGGGGTTTTGCTGGAAGATTCTGTCACTGTTTACTGAACTGGGTTTAAGGACATAGCCTGAAGCAGGCAGTGGAAAACATGGCTGACATTGCAGCCACTTCCAGTGAATGTCAATCGATAGAAGAAAGGGTTTTACTGGAGAACAGTTGTGTACCTGGAAGAAACAGATACAACTGCAAAATAACCAAAATATATTTTTTTATTTTTATAAGATAAGATGGGATTAGAAGATATTCCTTTATTGTCCGACAAGGGGATATTTGCGGCGTTGCAGCAGCACAGAACAAACAGTACATCAATAGAAAAATACAGAATAATAAGAATGAAGATAAACTAAAGCTGTGCAAAAGTACAACAATATACAGTGCTGAATATGTACATTGGCTACAGTGTATTTAGATGAAAAATATTAAAACGTTACTAAAAAGTTACGCTACGGATGAGGTAATATGGTATTTGACAATCTTAATTTACAGAGTTTATAGGGAAAAAAGGTAATATGCAGTTGAAAATATACAGTGTGATTGTAATATAGCCATACAGAATTGAAATTTACAGGAGACAAAATAAATGCCATGGTATTTAAAGTATGATCCAGATAAAGTGCAGTTTAAAGTTAAATTAATTTACAGTGCGATAGACGTTTGCCATCCAGGATAATTTAAGTTTATGTAACAAATATATATATTGAGTCTTAGATTGATTCTATTTGGTCATTTGCTCAGTCACATTAAAGATACCTTTACACACATATCCATAATAAGAAGAACAGATGGTGAGACATATATATATATATATATATGCATATTCTGTGTCTTAATTACCAATCAACATGTAGTATGAAATTTGCACGTAAAATACGACACATTCATGTGTGTATTAGTTTTCTTCTTAACAATGCCAGTTACTGGTTTCTTCCCCTTTGCATGTTTGATTGTGTAAATCAAGTAAACTGAATAAGAGTCTCATATCTGCCGACCCAGAGGAGCCTCTTGTTCCCTTTGTTTTCTACCTGTATTTAAATATGTATAAGGCATCTGTCTTCGCTGGGACGCTCTCTTTTTTATTCTTTTTCGCTACGCTTCACCAAGGTGTCTGTGTGTAGTTCACCACGTTGCAACCGTTTTTCATTTGGAAAGTGTAAGTCAGGCAGGCAAGCCGTACATCTGGAAAGCCATTGGAGGTTGTTAATTGTCGGCAGGGCCATGGTCACAGGGGCATGTGTTAATTTTCACGTGACCAATACCGGATCTCAAAGTCAAGTGCAGGCATCTAAACAAGATGTGCTCTTGTAGTGTTTTTTTTCCATCACACAGAGCAAATGTATGTGTATTCAGAGCCAGTGAGAGATGGACTTTAAAAATAATAAATAAATAAAAAAAGTAGTAGTTAATGTGCGATAAAACAATTGATGGCGTTAATGAGTTAATGAGTTAACGTGCCCAGCGCTAATATATATACAGTATATATACGCACACAGGCTGTGAATACACATACAGACACACTATGGGTCACAGGAGGGGCAGGATGTTCAACAGTATTGGTTGGTTGATCAGTCACTCACGCATCACAACCAATGAGAGTACTTGAGTGGGTGGGGCCTAACATTACTGCAGCGCTCACATGAACAGGAGGAAGAGTCAGAGTGGAGCGCATTTCTTCTTAAAGTCAGAGGAATGGATAAATGCAGTTAATGTTGTCATTGTGTAACTACTCAACCTGCATCACTAAAAGTGTTATTTTTTTTGTTAAATCCATAAACAAACTAAACTAAACTAAAAGTCCCTTGCACAGTAAATCCCAGCTGTGTCCTTTTTTTCCTGCTGGACCACTTCACCTCACTCTCAGGTTCTCAACTGACCTGCTCCTGTGTGTTGTTGACAGACAAGCATGCAGCCATGCTCCCGTGTGTGTGTGTGTGTTTGGGTTATATATTATTATTATTATATTGCGATTAATCAAGGCGTGGTGTAGTTATTTTCACCATGCATTATTGATGTGCTTTGTGATCAGTGTGTGGAAGCCATTTCTTCTTACATTTCAGTTCATTCAACTTATGTTAAACCTTAATTTAGCATCCTTTAGGAATTGGCCCAACAATAATGCCTAGTGAACCCAAATGGATGAAAATTATGCCTGTTTACTTGTCGTCTGTGTGTCACAGAGCTAGACCAGAAGAATACATGAGCCTGTGATAGTTAAAACTCAAATATTTACAGTGAAAAAATGTCTCTTTATCTCAGAGACAGCCTTGACGTGGCAACTGTTTCACCTTCTCAGTGCTTCCCTGTGTGAATTCAGTCACAGATCATCGTTGTTCAGTGACAGTGGGGCGAAAGTTTAAAAAAATAAATCACCTACAGTGACCAGGGGTGATTTGCAACGGTATAAGATTTTCACAGTATGATAACTGTTTCAGAATCATTTAAAATATTTAACAATAACTTTTATTTTTAATAATAATAATAATAATAATAATAATAATAGTAATTATTATTATTATTATTATTATTATTATTATTAGTATTATTAATTATTATTATTATTATTATTATTATTATTATTATAGGGGCTTTTTATGTGGTTGCTTGTTGCCAGCAGTGCAGTGGTTGGTTTGATTGGTCATTAAACACGCCTGCAGGATGTCCCAGTAAAAAGTTGTCCAATGTTGTCTTTTCCATTGTCGAGACACTTTTAATAGCTTGTTTTCCAAGATGTATTGACGATACTGAAGGAAGTTAAAAGCTCTCAGCTCTGAAATGCAACCATTGGCGAAGAGGATGGGGTTGATGTAGCTTTATTTTTTACATCCTGTCAACAAAATCCAAGAATAGACCTAACCCAACAATGCAATCCCTCTCTCTACAAATGCTCAGTCTGTTTCTTCAGAAACAGTTCGTATTGAAGCCGCACATCTTTAGAAACGCCTCAAGGCTCAGTCATTTCATTAAAGGAAAACTTCAGATGAAATGTCTGTCAAACTCAAAAGTGAAAACACAGGGGATAAATATTTTTTTAAAGTAAGACAATTTAATTGTTATAAAATTCTTGAAAATTTCACATATTCTACTGGGAGGTCTATCCTGAAGCCAAAAATGTGTAGTGGCAACAATTTCAACAGTACAGATAGACATAAAAACATAAATAAATTGTTATTCTATGTCAATGGCATAATCCATCTTTGTAATTTATGAAAGAAAGATTTTACATGTAAAATACTTAATACATTTCTTAGGAACTCTCTAGCATTTACCCAGTATCTAGTGTCAGCCACTTGTGTTTCACAGTTGTTGCAGTAGAAAGCTTAATTTTCTCAAATACAGTAACTCTACTTAGTATGTGTAGATAGATAATGTATTTAACATGTATAACTAAATAAACAAAGAAAGAAATAATAATACATACACAATCTGAATCAGAGCTGTAACCAAATCATTTTAAATGATCAATAAATAAATAATAAATGTATATGTATAATGTTTTTCAAACCCTTAGCCTTTGCAATAGTAGGCAGAGGAAAAATTGTAACCCTGCACATCTCACGCCACACACTGTGTAATGACTTCAGAAAGCCAGACCCCCCAGTATACAGTACAAGTATTACTGATTTTCTGCTACTGACCAATAACTTTATAAACCCCCTTCAGACTCATTACAGCTATTATGAGCTCCATGCAAGTACAGTGCTTATTCCCCTGCTCGCTTGGAAAGTACAGGGTAATTGTGTCCTCTGTCCTTCGGTCCAATTCCATTTTTTAACTATTGAAAAAAAAAAGTATATTGCACATAGTAAATTAATGCTGAATTTTCAACTCATGCCATTGAAGACATAACCATCAGATGAGATACATGCATTTTTTTGTTTGAATGCAACCCTGTTCCTCTGCCCCACTGAGAAGCCAAGCAAAAAAGCACCAAACGGTTGAATTGTCTTTGTGTTTGTGATTCTTTGCACATTTAAGTCTAGGTTATTCAGACATATACAAAAAGTACAAGGAGAGATCAATGCCTTATACCAATACAGGTATGTGGCTAACTAAATTTAACATCTATGAGTGGTTACATTGATTTGACGGACTTTCTTAAAAAAATAAGTGTGAGCACTGATCCGTGCTCTGGATTTGTTGTTGGCCAACAAAATGCAGGTTCTCCACTGATCAGTGTGCAGACTTGGTCGGCACCTTCCTGCAACTAACGGTAGCAGTTTGCAGATATCAGACTGATGTGTTGCGATGAAACATAAACTGCAGGAGCAGTTGAATTAGTATGACTTTTCCATTCCATCTGCGCTGAAACTCTTCATAAACCTGTCTCTGCTGCAGAATTGACTCTAGCTCTATGGGATAACCATTTTTCCCCTCAATACATAGCAATGACATCCTCTGCAGGAGGTGCAGGTATTTTATTATTGATGCTAAGCTGCTTTGCACATTATGCACTTAAAAAAATAAATAAATAAATTTACCGCTGAGCTAAACAAAGATCGCACGGCCAGTGTGCAGTAATGCAGCAGCAGTGAAAGTATCCTCACAGAATATATAAGATACTCTGAGTACCAAATATGTAAACACAGCACAAGGAATAGAATATATTATATATACTGTGTGTAGGAGAAATATTGTGATGCTCCAAAAGGGACTTTGACTGGAGTGTGTGTGGAGTGAGTGTGTGCGTGTGAGTGTGTACGTGTTTTTGGATGATAGCTATATAAAAAAAGATGCTCCCGATCCTACTGATGCAGCTTCAGCACAACTGTCACAAGGAGAGACCAAATTACGTAAAACAATTACATTTGTAATATAAATCTAAAAAAAAACACTGACACGTTAATCACCATGTGCCCAGCCACTGTAGCATTTTGTCATTCACACATACACCATTTTACTGCCTGAGAATCCCATTAGAGAGACCAAATGGGTAACGTAAACCAATGCTGAAGTGTCCTCAGAATAAACTCCTCAGACTGAGGAAGAATATCTTAAACCTGTTTAATGAGAATCTAGAAATTATGAGCGTAGGCTCAGGCGGTTGTTTTGTCTCTCTGTCTTGTCTGCTCGGGAAGTCTTTTCAGGTAACATGTTGAAATAGTGAGTGCTTTGTTGCCGTTGATGTCTCACGAGAGCTTAGTTAGTTGGTGCAGATGTGGACTACATGAGGAATTAACTTATTATCGTTCCCTCGCCTCTATGTATTGCTCTTCTCTTCAAAGTTATTTAGGGACACTGCATCTTCTCATCTAAGCTGACATCATGCTCAGGGATTTCCTGTCAGCCTATTGTCTGCGTGGTAGCATTTCTCAGGAATTGTCCTACAGATAATTCCCTTTCCCACAGCTTTTTGTTTATTGCTAGCCGCCACCCTGTGACAAAAATAGTATATACAAGTATTTGTTTTTCAGAAATGACACAATTGGAAATATATACAACATAGTTTGTTTAACAGATACAATAAGTGAAAATAGGATTATGGGTGTTATTATCTGTAATGCAGCCATGGAAGGAAAATAAGCCTTTACACAACTATATGCTAAGATTGATTGTTGTGAAGTTGAGTCTAACGTGAGGCTCCATTATACATCCTTGAAGCCTGGGTCCCGTGTTGTTAAAGGTAGACATTTGACAATATTTTTTTTAACTTTTCAGGCACCTGTGAGAAAAAGAGCATAGCACATTCAATAGTCCCATTGAAGAAAGATAATTCATATTAATGTAGATATTTAAGACAATTGAACTCTGGCTAAGTACCGTCCCCTTAGCTCACCGGCACACATCAGTCAGCAGTTAGTCGTACAGAATAACCTGTAACCTGTTTCTAAGATTGTGCGATTTGGGGCTTGTTGGTAGATGATACTGTGTACTGTTGTCAGCCACCATATTAATTAATTGTGTTACACAAATAATAAATGTTAATATAAATTCCTCCCACAGCGGGAAGGCATATACATACGGGTTAGATTAATTAGAGACTCAAAATTGGCTGTCTGGGGCTGTTTGGCTCTTAAACATATGCTTACACTGTGTGTAAGCTAATTAAAGCTATTAAAAACATGTTTATGTAATGTAACGTTATCAGTGATTTGGCACAGGTGATCCTAGAGCAGGGGTGTCCAAAACGGTGATTCAAAATAAACCGACGGGCCATTCGCTCTCTCCCGTTTGTTGAGGGACGGGGGTGCGATGCAAAATAACTTTTTTGATGGCGCACCACAATTCCAAATTGGGAATTACTCGGCAGGCCAGATCAAACTTCACAGTATTTTGGACACCCCTGTCCTAGAGCCTATACAACCGAGTGTTGTCAGTGTGGTTGTGCGTGAAATGTTTTCAGGTTTGTCACTATAGTCATGCTGTTTCATAACTACAAGGAATTTAACATACTGTTTTTACCCAATAATTTCACCTTGAATATCTGGTTGTTCTACTGTTTGTTTTTTTTATAATATACAAATGTACAGATCTATGAGAATGGATATATATTTATATCAATATTAGATTATTATTTAAGTATCGATCAATGTATTATTTTATTCAGTACACTGGCTAAAAACAAATACGGCTGGTTATTCTGTGGATAAATACTTTAACATGCATCCCCGAAAGCTAATAAATCAATGCTAATAAAGCATTTATAACGCTCTCAGCAACTGATAAATGTGTTTAATGTCAGCTTGTTTCCCTAATGCTCCTTGCATCAGTAACAGTAACAAGTCACACTACAGCGACAGCAGACACATCCATAATATCATAGAATCCCAGCATCCATAATCCTAGAGCAGGAACAGGCAAAGCAGCAGCTGCCAGTGGCTGTAAACTGTCGGGCCTTTGAAAGGATTGTCCAATACATTTGTCATGTTAGTGCCAGAAACCACAACCTGCATTGTGAGGGAGAGTGACAGCACTTCTAAATTGATTTAATAACTGATTAAATAAATACTCAAAAATGATTTCTAATGAAATAATTACGTTTAAAATGATTCATACTGTGGTAGAGGATTTTTCCTTACCTGTTTGCTACTGCTACTGCTGTTTATTTAGGCCCAAAAATTTGGTATTTTTTTTTGGTCTGGATGATGATAATAATGATAATAATAATAGCAGCGGTGTCAAAAACCTGTCCCATTCCTCCTGCCCACAGACTTTATACTATGTCAACTGACTCCTTTGATCCTGTCATAATCGTAACAACCACTAGAGATCACCTCACAGTAAAATCTAACTGTGGATCATGATATGCTGCCGCACAGAGGACCTCTGGGCTTGTTTTTAAACTGGAGGTTTTGTTCTTTACATCTGCATTTCACATCAGATTTTTTTCTTTTTTGGTGCACAAACTTTCCATGCCCGAAATCAAAATGTGCCCTACTTTACAAACTTCTTCAAAACAAAATGTTTTTTGTTTTTTTTGCAATCGCCTGCATCACTCCTTTTATCCAATTTATCTGCTCCCCACACACACACATTTGCACCCAACACTAACAGAGAGTACAGATATTAATTCACCTGTAAATCACAGGTTGTGCATGCTTGCACATGTTCTCTTTGGTAGAGCTGCTTCCTCCACTTCTTATAGTAACCTCATGCATGACCCCTGATGTATTGTGTGGAACTGTAGAAAAAAGTACGTCTCCAAATGCTCCAGTGAGCAAAAACAATGCCATAACAAATGTTACATGGAGTTACAGTGACATTGCAGTTCATGTGGTCCAGTTCTTAACACCACTCAGTTTTGTGCTGGTACATGTGTGACTCCCAAAGCTGTCCATGTCCCTTACTGTAAAGTAACATTACTGCAAAAAGTTTACCAGAAAAAAAAGAGGAGAAAAATAATTGTAAGGAGTATCAGTTCAGATTGCAGAGGGATGTAGACCTGGTGTAGACTAACTTTGTAAAACCTTTATTCAATTATTTTCAGTTAAAATCCAGTGCACACTGAAAAAACTGTTGTACTGCATTGATGTTGGGTCAAAACCCAGGCAATCAAAAAAACTGCGTAGATCTGCTTGACTCGACTTGAACAAAGACATTGAACACACGAGTTTGTTGCAATGCTCCTTTAGCATATATACAAATGTTTTAAATGGATTCTCACTGTATTATAAAACAGCAAAGCAACAAATAGCATTTATACAGCTTCAGTAAATTCCTCCAAGAAACACTATACGGCTCTAAGACTCACACATCCTGTACTTAAAGTTTATTTTTATTTCATATATTATTTATATTTTATTATTGTGTTTTCTTTAGGGTAGCTACCCTGCTGATTATGATGGATATGAATATAAACATCATAAGAGTTTACGTTGTTGTTCGTGATCCTGCCATATACATTTTATTTAAGTGTTTTTTGTGGCTAATAGCTATCACATCACCTAATGACTCAGGTAAAGTGATTACTTTTTTTGGTTATTTATGGAAACAATGTTCTGGTAAGGCGTGTGCATGAGGAGTAATGTCCGTGTTCAACCTCTGCTGAAGCCTGAAAGCTTGTTCAGTCTACTCATTTTAAACTGCAGATTAGTAATGGTGCAGTTTGACAACAGCAGCTTTCCTGCTCCCTTCTCTGACTCAGCCTCAAAGCCAATTTTAGAAGCACGCTCCCTGAGTGACACTTACAGACAAGGTGATGAAAGTATATTTCACAGCAGCGAGATAATTAAAATAAATGGATATTGATATTGGTGTCTGCATAACTCTGAAGGACTCTTGAATCACATTATTTTTAGAACATTATCACTAATGAGAGGCCGGTTTTCTTCCACCTCTCTGAATTTGAGCTTTTAGTGCCGATGCGGCTGTGTAAAACCCCAGCGGTCCGTAGCACTGATGAGGCAGCCGGAGAGATAATCAAATAATTATAAATGAGAAACGTTATGCTTCGTTACGCTTCCCTTTGATAGATGCACTGCCTAATTTTTTCCATGACAAATGTAGATTACTTTTTATCTGTGGCTACAGGTTGTTTCATGTACATTTAGCTGTGATTAACACCATGCTAGAACCGGTACATGAGTTTACAATTTAATTTCCTGCACAGACACGAGCCGTTATTTTGGTTCATATTGAGCTGCATATTATGTAGGGGACAAAGACGACAATTTTTAATAGTGGGGTTTCCATATTAACTATTGATTGCTGGTGGCTAGAGAAAAAAAAACACTGACGACAGATGAGTATCTCAGAAGTGTACTTGGCATCTTGTCCAGAGCAAATGAGAACACAGTGTTGTGTATATGTTGGATTTTATTATATTGAACTTTGTTGTCATTGTTCAGAGTACAGTTGGAAAGCCAATGTCATGCAGAATACATACACATGTTTTTCGTTTTTTTTTTTTACATAATTTATTTCGAGAATGACTTCAGGCAACTGTGTTAACACCTACGCACTGAAGTCATTATTTTAAAATTAATTATAAAACAGACAGGAATGAGTGTAATGAAATTAAATGTGGGGCAATGTGCGGCTAACATATTCCTCATGCAGTGTCAGTACGTGGCCCAGTGACGGTGAAGGGTTGAGCCGCTCTTTGTGATGCACAAACGTTGTCACCTCCACCACAGTGCCAATGATAAACATGGAGTTTTAGGCGCTTCATCTGGCGCTGCATGTCAGGGTCTCCATCATCATACTTTATTACAGTGGTACCTCCTCATTCAATTAACCTTCTCTCTCTGTTACACAATGAAAGATACTGCGGAGCGGTCACACAAAATTACAAAAAGTAATGCCTGATAGCTGCCATGTGCAATTTTTTACCGGGGGCTGATGAGTCCTGATTTATAAGCCACCACTCTCTGAAAATAAAATTGCAAACTTTAGTATTTTGTCTTTGGTGCGTAATGAGAACACGTTGCTGTGCTGCTTTTGACTAGTGGGCCCATGTGTGAAATGCACACACACCCATTACAAACAATTAAGTGTTGCTGCTGCCCAAGCATCTTGTCACTTTGTATTTGTCTTATTTGGTCTTTCTTATCTTTTCCCAGGACCTACCTGTCACGCTGTGATTGAGGCCAAGTTTTTTGTTTGCTGATATTCATAAATTATTAGTCTAATGGCTTCAGTCTCCATCACCACAGTGCTACATTTCAAACAAATGTCACAGCACTTAAGAAAGGACGACTCATGATAATATACTGTATAGTACACTTATATGATCGACTCAAATACTACTTATGCCTTTAAATATGGATTTGTTAGCAATCTAAACATAATGTCAAGGTTTACCAGTGATTTTTCAACAACTCATCTTCTCCCATACATGCAAAATGAATAGCAAAACCATTACTACAGATCACGTGATCATCTTATTCCATGATAGTAATGATAAGGAAGTTTTCTGCCATTACCACAATTGTTGTACAGATGTGATATGGGCTCAGACAAATCTACTGTTTTATAACTGTTTTCATAATTCTCAAAGTTCTTTTTCTTTTTATTCTTATTTGTACAACAAAAAAAGGACCTAAAGATGGAAATATATTGGATCATGAAAGCATAACAAGTCTAAATAGCCAGAGAAAATGTGGCTATCACTGTTTACAAAGACCCCTCAAGTCAGATAGAATTATCTGGAATGGAACAATTGAAGTATTTCAGGCTATAAAAACTGATAAATATATAATAGGGAAAAAAGAGAATTTTTCTTAATTAATCATATGCTTGATGCTTAATCTATTCATTTTGCATTAAAACGTTGATGTTCTTCTTTCAGTCCAGTCATTCTATTCAAATATGTTGTAAAATGTAATACAAAAACTTTTCCACATAGTTTTGTCCACAATAACTTCCATACCAACTACCAACTGCCATACTCTACTACTCATACTATGTGTACTTGTGTACTAAGGACCTCTGTTTAAAAACGGACAATGTTGTTGTTTATTGACTTGACTACAACTCTAGATGAATGAATGTACCTACATTTGTCTTTTGCCTGAACTTGGACTGTGATTGATTGTGATTTGCTTTGCTTCTAAATGAAGCTTTATCCAAAGCAGAATTTACTTTTTAAAACACTTTAAATATTGTGAAATTACTACAAGTGGATATTGTACGGGCAGGTATTTCCTGTGAATATTTTCCTGTTCACATATTTGATTGATGAGAAAGACAAACAACTTGTCCCCATTGTTAGAGCCATTTTTGTATTGTGTTAATGAGTGATTATTCCTTTTTGCATAGATGGTATGTGAAGGAAATTTAAAATCCTGTCTGGTGTTGAGTGCCACAGAGCTATTTATTTGTTGTAAGTCATTTTCAATGTGTGCAAGTAAATTATTGTCCACAGTGTGAATGAACCAGAGGTGTACAAGTAGTACACCAGCGTCAATGCAAACTTTGTGAATTATTAAACCAACGTGGTACAAAAGTGCTTCACATCAATTATCAAATTTGGCCGAGCTGTTTGTTGGCCTGCAATTCTTACTTGCTGTTGAAGTTTAGTAAAAATGAAAGAGGATTGGTAGTTGATGCCGCTAAGTATGGTAATAGGAACAGCCTTGATTGTGTGCCCTCTTCCTTGGCTCAGTAAATCACTCATCGTTCCATCCCAGTGTTTTAACTTTTTAGCGCATGTTCCCCTGTACCCTTTTTATTTTCATTTGATGACAACATAACATAGACTATTTCCTACTTTAGCACATAGACCAGTTATTTATTAATATTGCTAACGTGTTTTATCATTACTCAAGTTAATTTAAAATATTTAATTAATAGTTTAGTGTTTAAAACAAAAAATAACCCAGTCCCTATTGGGATTGAGTTATGCTCTAAAGACGTTATAGCCAGTGTGTGACATTAAGGTAATGATAGAGTGCTGGAATGTGCGTGTGGTTAACCTCTGGCTCTGCGCTCAAACACACCATATGTGCCTTAGTACCTTTGCTGCTTTGATATTGCCGTCGTTTGATGTACCCCCCTGACTCATTTCTTTTCACATTGTTCAGCCTTATCATTTTTGCTGTGAAAGGCAGCCTGCACAGCTGCTCTAATTTCAAGCTTATTAAAAAATAGGGACGAAACTGAGGGAGAAGTATTAAAGGGTAGAATTAGCATGTGGAGACAATCCTCTGTGAAATTACTGCCGATGAGGGCAGCCGAAGTTAACTTCAAATGTTCGCTGTGTCACGCGGATTCACTTTTTACCTGTTTCTCCAGAGCTTTAATTAACCCATCACTCACTTGTGAGTCCCTTGTAATCATTGCCAAATCAGACACACTGTCATTCCCCACGTTATTGTGGAAAATCATCACATTTAGGATGGAGGGTGTTTTTTTCAGGGGGAGTCACAGAAAACACAGGAATATAAAAAAAAAAACATGATTTGTATCATTTTAAAATGGTAGGAAATCCAAACTAACAGCTGTATTTACAAATCCTGCTCATTAGAGCTATGTTTAATGTATGGACTTTCATTTCAGGATGGTGAATATTTGATGATTTAATGACTATTAAATGCCTCTCTCTATCAAAAACACAACGACCCGTCTGCCACAGTTGTACTTGCCATTGGCATCATCTGGAGTAAATGTTCATTGGCCTGGTGCACCGGCAAAACATTCATAACATTTTTTATGTTTTTATATTTCTGTCTATGTGCATATTGACAGAAAATAATGACAGAAAACTGTGCAATAACCACAGTAACAATCGTGTGTCAGGGACAGGCCATCACATACTTAGTGCCGCTTATAACAACTGCATCAGATTTTGTTCAGACATAAAAAAAACAAAACAGAAAAGAACCCCAGATGCATTGGGGTCATCTCAGTTAGTACTGGAAAATACTGTATGTACTGCACTCATAAATAGAAACAGCCTCCCTCAGTCTTTAAGATTGCAGACAAGATGACCATTGCTCTTTATTCCGTGTAAGCCCTCAGCTTACTCAAAGCAAACAAATACACAATTTATGAATATTTAGACAACCAGATCTGATTTAAAGACAGATAGATGTTTACATGTATTTTGTTATTCTGTTGTTCAGTAATATGCTCAGGAATGTTTAGCTTATTACTTACAAGTTCATAAAGAGATGTTTATGTAGCTGCATAAGTTAGATTTTAGACTGAGGCAACCATGTAGCCACACAGATACTCATGTTTATTCCACTACTCAGACCAGACGTCCAGAGGCATGGACATGTAAATCCGCCCTGCCACCTGAGAATTAGAACAATGCACAGGTAATGGCTCTACCCCAACCTTGGCCGAGAGCTTAAGACATGCAAAAGCATCCCGCAACACTTAGTTTAGAACTAATTAAATAAAATTTGCCTATAATTCAAAGGAATGTAACTGTAACTAAAAAACTGCAACTCATGTTAAACAGACCACTGAACTGTTTGCCCCGAACTGTATAGACACACTCCTGCACCAACCAGGATGTGTCATGTCATGAACACCGCCCATCTATAGTTTTAACCAAGAATGTAATGTGATGTAAACACCACTATTTAATGCGCTGCGACGCAACACACGAGGCTCTTCGGTTGATAGACATGGCTCGGGACTCTTAGGCCCCCTGCCAGGGGGCGCTTCGGCTGCCCGGCTCGGAGCCGGAGAGACATCGATGGAAGCCCCTTTATTCTGTTTTTTGTATTAAACCTTTTTTGTTTAACCTGTAAAACCCATCTCTGCCAGTCCGTCCTTCAACCTGAAGGAATCAAAGAACCCCCACATCAGAAATAGCAACATCTCCATATTCTGCTGAGATTTTACCAAGTTCCCAGTGGACTTTTTTTTTGGTTACTAGTCAAAAAATCACCAAACATTATGAATACTCATCCTGTTTGTTTCCACTGTTGGTGCATCACATTTTTGAAATGTTTGCATTTAAAATCTAGCATTTTTTTTATGTATTGTCTTTAAACCAACAAAAATTGCATCAATTATGGCATAACTGCGCATTATTTTGTAAAACCTCAGTCACAGGAGTCACAGATTAAGATCAGTTTTGTTGCCAATCCAGAACTGGACACACAACATTATCATTTAACAACCTCCCCTTTTCAACATTTGTTTTTCAAAAAAAAATTGAATTTTGATAAACTCACATACCTCACATTTACAGGAACTGCAATAAAGAATAAAAGGAACAAGAGGAAAAGGAAAAAAAAACTCTTGCAAAGTTAACAAACGATCCCATTAATATAAGGAGCAGAGGTTCGTGGTTCATTGTTAAGGCCTTTAAACATAAAATAACTTAAAACAGAGAACTCAAATTAGTATAGTTTTCTAAATCAGTCACCGACCTCAGCTCCGTCCTGTCAGACTGTTGAGGGGTCACCATTGTTTTCCCCTGATGGTTTTGCATTTCCGACGTTTTGAGCCCATTGCCTGTGAGTGTTGTTATTGCTTCTTGGCAGATTTCATTTTTGAAAGAAGCCAAAAGCCTGACACAAGTAAAACTATTTTCATGTCTAAAACTAAACCCACTACTGTGGGTTTAAATCCATTTAAGGTGTATTTATGGCAACACAACACATTTTGTTTAGAAGATTAACCCACAATGGAGAACATGGTAAGGTCCTGCAGCAGTGGTCTGAGGAAGAGGAGAGACAGAGATGAGACAGATTCTATTCTTCGAGTCCTGTGACACTGGCAGGTGTTACCCAGGTGCACAGAGAGGGTGAATAGCTATTGTTCACGTTTATCACTGTCACTGAGCGTGGGGAAGTGATTCACATTTGTCTAGGCTTCAATTTGTGTTCATGTTTTAACAGCCAGCGGTACTTCCATTTCTAAAAGCCACAGAGTGCCATTTCATTAAAATTGACATGAATAAATATGGCAGCGGAGTAAATACATGTGGTTACACGGTACAAAATCAAATCAAATAAAAAAAAAACACTACAAGTGGTCTTATGAAGATCATTGTTTCTTCTTTTGAGTGAGATTTTGTGGCTTTTTTGTTTACTGTTTACTGTTTCTATATGTATTTTACTTACCTGTACATATCTTGAAATGGTTAACACACATTGTCCTACTAAATGCATGTTCGTGCCGAAACCGAATACTGTATGTTTGTTTTGATTGACAGCTATGCATTTCACTGGCTTTTTAAATACAATGTTGGACATAGTGTCATTCTATACAAAACAGCATTTTTATTTTTACAAACAATAGAAATCAGTGCTTTGGCCCATGAGTAATGATTTCAACTCATTTGCTAAACATTGATGAGGACTGGTTAGGGTAATGTTTCATTATTTTGTTGTTTTTGTTGATTTTGAGGATCGTTCCAAAAATGTTCCTAAATACAGTTATAAAATGTCCATACAAACTAAGTAGCACCATTGGTGATGGGTTGGGTTTTTTTTTAGTGTATGCGTTGACACCCACATTTATTTTTCTAAACCAGTTCAGCACGCTGTTATTACATATTCTCAAACCAGTGCTTGTGTAGGAGTATGTAAAAAAGATGAGAGGCATTTTCTCCCATAAAAAATAAAATAACAGTGCTATAGTACTTATTTTATGATAATAGTCATAAAAGTGTATATTGCAGGGTATGTTAATCTTAACACAGTGCATAGGAAAGTTGTTATTAGAGATTTGTTGTTGATAACAGAGAGGTTTATTCGTGTGTTTAAGTTAATCTTGGCGCTGGTGATTTATAGTACGTGTTCAATGTTTCGCACATTTTGCCACATAAAATTCATAATTCTGTCGGATTTTGCAGTTATTTTTCATATCCCATGTCTCAGCACCAGGTGAGGTGTGTTAGTTTGAACTTTGAATTCTATTTTGCTTTTCAACCACATATGAGAAACGACTAACTCTTCGAAAAGGATATGAATCTTTCAAAATATACATTAGAGAAACCCTGAGGGAGAGTGGGCAAAAAACCTGTATAGTTGAGTTTCATCCTTTGTGCTCATAAAGATCAAATGAAAGATGAGAGCCTGACATTCATCACCTCACCGCGTCTGTACTCCCGCTTCCAGGTATTAACGGCACAAGCACAACGTCAAACCTTGAATAGTCACTCTAATGCACATTACGCTTGCATTAAAGATGTAAGGTGCATATAAGAGTTTTGACGGGTGGGTTGACTATATCAACTGTGATGCCTGTGATCAAAGGATCAGTCATATCAATGTAATAATCTATATACATTCTATCTTTTTCTGTAAAGAGCAACACTCTGGTGGTATATGATGTTCTTAGAACATACTATATATTTTCTGTAAACTCATATATACTGTCTCATTTTTACACTGTGGTTGTGTGTCAATAAGCATACTGTGTTATAATCTGTGTTCTGTGTTTAGTCTGAATGGGACTGGTCTGTGACACGTCCAACGTGTCATGATAACATCATTTTTGCACTTTTTCACAGTTTCTGCATGGCTTTTCCTCCCACAGTCCAAAGAGATGCACATTGGGGTTTCGAGACTCGAATCGTTTGAGGTGTGAATGTGAGTGTGAATGGTTGTTTGTATCTATGTTGACCCTGTGATAGGCTGGGGATCTTTGCAGAGTGTACCCTGCCTCTTGTCCAAAGCCAGCTGACACTAATTCCAGCTCCCACTGGATGGATGAATGGGTTATTAATGCTGATTACACACACGTCACCCAGGCAATCTCTCTCAATCAATCAATGGCAGATTTACTCTGCTTCATTTGTAGTGGCTCTGTTTTGGGGTAGATGGAGGACGGGTTGTAACATGACTGATGAGGAGAACTAACAGATCTTTGGGAACAGTTGACTATGTCTTTTTGAGATGTTACCCTGTGCTGGACTGAACTGAAACTGCAAAAACGACAACAGGCCACCACCATCCAGATGTCCTCCTGTACATCTCCAAGATAAGTGCACATATGTCTGATGTCATTCCTCAAAGAACATTTTAAATGAAGTTTAAATAAGTGTTACATTGTTCAATTTCTTTAACCTTCCTAAACTTTGACTATGCAAATGCATTTCCATTGCATTTCCAGAGGTCTAATTACTAGACACAGGTCTCCTGCCCCACTGATAAGGCCCTTCTTAGAACATATGCTCCACGGGCTACATGTTTTCGCAGTCATGCCTTGTGCCTCGGTGTAGAACTGAGATTTTAGATTTGCACAAACTTCAGTAAATGAGTGCAAATAGCAAACTCTGCAGAGTTAGACTCAAACATCACCGTCAAGTGACAAAATCCATTCTTGGCTGAAATAAATGCCAATTAGTAAATTACAAGACCTGCCCAGGTGTTATTTAGTAAGAGAATCTGTCACAGACTCTGCTAATGGGCTGTAACAAATGTGGCCACGTGGGTGTGCTTTAATCACATATGAAGAAACCATGACTGTCATATTTAAAATTCAAATGTTGCCACTGTAACTTGTGATTGAGCGGCAGAACATGACCTCTGAAACTGAGCTGCGCTAAAATCGGATCTGTGAGAAGAGCCGAGAGATGGAAAAAACGACAGGAATACAAAAATCTGTCATGAAATACAAAAGCTGCTCTACATTCTGCACATTACTGTAGAGTCCATCGGTAAGACTGAAAAGCTGATGAAAAAATAAATTACATTTTCATGGCCTTCTCATATAATGTCCTGTTTTTTCATAATAAGATATCCAGTACATCATTTGTACTATTTCTGTTAATATTGAAAAATAAAAGTACGCGTTTTTTAACTCATGATTCAGAATACATGGCATAAACCAACAGATAACATTCAAGTTCTATAAATAGTTGGAATTCCATATTAAGTAGATTAGCTTTGAGTTGCTCTTTGGTGCCTATCTTGCATGCCGTTTTTTTTTTTACGGAATTAATTTGCTATATTCTCAAAACAACAGCTTCTTTTCTTTCCCGGACAGAAATTGGTCATATATAATGATGCATAATCTTACGCCTGTGTAAAATGTGACCAAGTTTGTACAGATCTGGTGATGATTCGTGGTGTTTTGGGTCTGCAGTGGGTTCTTGACTGTGGCAAGTGCTATTTTTTTGTCCATGTCAGACTTTTCAAACCTCAGCTACACTAATGTCCCGCCTATATTTGCGATGTGTGGTTAAAGGAAAAATAAAGAACCATCTACATGATTCAAATAATCTTTGCTGATGTTAAAATTGGTAATGTTGACAATCCAATTCTGACACATACTCCTGCCCTCACTTGAAATGGTCTCAGTTGATTTTTTGCATTTAGGAGTAGAAATCAAAATGCAGTCCAGGACCTTTCACAACACTTAATTTTTCAGAATGAATCGCTGATTACTGCCGAGGCATGTGAAAATGTTGTGTGGCTCTTAAGCCGGTTTCTCTCAATCAATCAATGGTTTATTTATTATGCTTAATTTGTCGTGGCTCTGACAGATCTTTGGCAACAGCTGACTATGCCTTTTTGAGTTGTTACCCTGTGCTGGACTGAACTGAAACTGCAGAAAAAAGGAATTTGCACAAACAACAGGTGATCACAAGCTGTTTAATGTAAGTGTGTGTAATTGAGCTATCAAATATACAAATATTATAATCTCCCGTTATCATAAATCTTTGTTTAAAACCTTTATAGCTGCAGCCTTAAGTATTTTTGCACACTGAATCAATAAAGGAAGCTTTTCCACAAAGGGCATTGTAATCCCACTTGAAGCTAGAAATCACTGTTATATACTTATCAAGAAAAAAAAAAAAAAAATGCACGTGAAACCAAACACCAAAACACTACTATCTTCCTGTTTGTGTGAGCATGGTTTTCTGAGGTTTTTGAGTTTAGTACACCGGCAATCACAATTTAATTATGTCTTAATTTAATCCAGCAATCAGGCAGTGGCAAGGGGGGTGTAGCGAAATGAATGTCGGAGCTGTGTTTCCCCACAGGCAGATAAACCATGCACATCACAAAAGGGTAGCAATTTAATTATGACCATAGTGGGGGAGCATTTGAATGATAAAAAAGCTATCCTGGAGCTCATAAACACCAGAATTTAAGAGCATCATCGCCATCTGTCTTAATGTTAACCACTGCCAGAGTAACAAGGAAGCCTCGACTCTTCATACGGCATCTTCCGACAGGCAGCTTTACCCGGAATCCAGCAGCTAAGTGGAACAGGAGGCACTCTGTAAAAGCCTGCGGTCGTAGTCTTACAGTGTGACGGAGGTTCAAAGCAGCAAACACTTGGCCGGCAGTGTGAGGTCAAAGGGAGGGAGCTTTAACACACTTAGGGCCGTTACACTGAAATAAGGGAGTAGGCACGGTATTGCATATCAATAAAGGCATCGGTAATGCAATAATTTAAGTGCAGGTTGTAAAATGTATATCTCTGGCTGTCTCTACCCACGTGCTCTCTCTCTCCCCTCCCTCTCTTTATCTTATTTTACAGCCACTGTCAGCTCTCTTGCTGTAGTTACACAACCACCTCATAAAAACATAAAGCAGGCTCTTCTCATATCGTCAGGCTAGCAGAGGACTATCCGTGTCAAATGTTCACGTGGGCATCCGAGCCACGCTCGCAGTTTACCTGATGTCTCACATAATCAGCTGATAGCAGTATTCCATTCTATTTTATTTTGAATTAATTCTATGTGAGCCTAAGCTATTGTGTTATGCAAGAGTTTCCAACGTTTTTTTCTTATATATATATATACAGTATTGACCTGAATATTTTTTCGAATGTGCAGTGAAAGTTAGAAGATATTATCGACAAATACAATTATTTTCTTTCGATAAACAAGTTTTGGTCTACAAAACGTAATTTTTCCCAAAAAATGTCTTGGAAAAGAGGTTGTCTTGTCCATCAGTGGATTGACTGAAAATGTCATGGTTGCCAAGCTGTCAAGACTGTCAGGTTCTTAGAAGAAATTGTCACCTGTGGACACCGAAGATTTCAACCTGCGGCACTGAATGTTAAATTCGTGGTACCTTGTGTTTTGTTATGATAATAATTCAGTTTTGGGTCAGTGGGAATTTTTTAAGAGCTTCCTAGATAGTTTAAAAACGTTCATCAGTATGAAGATGCGTTATTAGCGCATTCACGCATTAATTAATTTACAGCAACAATTATTTTAATGCATTTTTATTTATTTATTAATTTATTAAGTCCGTCTCTCACTGGCTCTGAATACACATACAGACAGACCATGGGTCACAGGAGGGGTGGGACGTTGATCAGTATTGGCTTGGAATGGGCGTAATCGTGCTTCTCAAACAATGAGAGGATGTAGGGGGCCTAAGACTACTGCAGCGCAAACATGAACAGGAGGAAGACTCTGTGCGTCAATACAGAGTGGAGAATAATTGTCCGTAAAGTCAGTGGACTGGAAAAATATAGTTAATTTTGTCATTGTGTAACTACTTAACCTGCATCAATAACTTTTTTTTCTTTTTTTGACTGAGACTTCACAGACTAAAAAGTCCCTTGCAAAGTAACTCCCAGCTGTAACCACTTCACCTCACTCAAACAGGGACACTAGCTTCCGGGAATAGACTGCTTATGCTGCTCCCTGATAAACGAAAGATTTTTATGCTACCATTTCAGAAAAAATAAATAAAACTTTTAGAGATATATATATAATTATAAATGTTAATGCTCAGTAAGTGCTGGATATATATTTTATTTGATTACATTAATTCATGTTTAAGTTGAGATTTACAAGATTTTTTTTGCTGCTTTTTTGTAAAGGGAATACTGCTGTTAAAAAGCAACTCATTTGTTTAAGTGTTTTTGCACTTTTGTTCATATAGCCGCTCTTAGTGAACAAAACAGTACTTTTACATTCACTATTGAATTTCGCAGTGCAATGCAATCGTGATTAATCACAGGAAATCATGCGATTAATCGCGATTAAAAAATGTAATTGTTGCCCAGCAGCAGAAACAATACATCACTGTCATGTGTTTTGACCTCCATTTTTTATTTGTGGACATTGTGAACAGCCATTGATTGAGATGGGCCCAGCTGTTCCGGAACCTTACCGGTGGAGTCCTGGGGAAGTCATTAAATTGACATCCTTTACGATTATATCGCTGATAAATCGAACCATTGGAACAGCAGCGTTTATTCGCAAGTCTAAATTGGGAGCTGGTTGTTCTGCTGCTTTTTTTTCACAGGAAAAATCTACTTGTCTGTCCCCCATCAATCCACCCTACATCGTGAGGTGGAAACTACTGCAGACACCGTTACCTTTCTAATTTATGTTGAGCAAGCTTAGGTTCTGTAAAAAGGGAGGGAAGTAACAGTATCTGTTTTATAGCTTTCTATCCAAGAAAAATATATTTCTAACATTGTCAAATGTTTTTTTTATATTTCACTTTAAAATGTTCTCTAAAAGATGTACATTTCCTTTAGGATCTTCACCAAAATACTTCCCATGATTAATGATGAAAATGATCAGTGGCATTCTGTCTTGAAATCATCTCCACTAAACAACTGAACAGCTGAACAGTTTGGGAGTTTAAGAGTGAAACTATGTAGCTGAAAGTAGCAGCTGAAAAAGAAAACACATCTGGAATATAGAAATGATTTCACAGCACACAGTGATTTTAACCAATAATGTTCAGCATTTGAAGTCTTAAGTGTAGATAAAACCACAAGCTGGTGTAATCTCTGAGTTGTCAGGCAGTGAACTTTCGGAAGGCTTCTGAGTGCAGGGTGAGGAGCTTGCCACAAGCTGATAACATAGCTATAGCTCAGAAAAAGAAAATAAGATAAATAGTAGTCATTTAGAGATGAGCAGCTGGATCATGAGCAGGACTAAATTGTTCTCTGTGGTTCAAAACACAATATCATGTATATAAAGTGGAAATGTTTCACACATGTGAGGATGCTTTCAAAACAACTGCTGCATTTGTTTTAATGTATTTACTATCTTTGACAACTTGTAGCACTTTACGTTTATTCTGCTTCACTTTCAATTGACAATACTTTCTAAAACCAAAACAGACTCTCTAACCAACCTACAATTCATTCTAAAATTGGTTGGAAATGAGCGACAAAAAATTCAAAACAGCATCTCAATGCGTGCACCGTTCAGCAGCTGTTGGAGAAATAATTAACCATTTGCAGTTTTAGAATGTCTTTACCCTGGACAGAGAAAGCAAACCAAATGTTGTAGAAATTACAACTAGGGAGACTTTGCAAATGATACGATATCAGCAGCAAATGTGTATGTATTTGTTTCTACGTGTGTATGGTGTAATAGTAATTCATGAATAGTGGCAACAACTTATCACTGAGTTTCTGCTCTTCAGGAAAGTGCAGATGTGTGCAGAAATATTGTTTAATTTCTGTAAATATTGCTGAGTCAAGCTACATAACCTCATATAACTTACTTGAACTTAAACATAAACTATATTATCTTCTCATTCAAAATGGAGAAAAAAACATTACACAGTGACAGTGATGGTGTTACATGTCCTTTTAGAACATAATAAATTCTGACCAGCATGAGACAGGACTGTAATTACCATAAAGAAATGGAAGCATCATAAGCAGAAGTCACGTGTGTTTTATAATGTGAGCCGTGAGGTCAGAGTTGGCAGGACATTAGCTGAACGGGCTCTTGGCACATAAACAACGGCAGGGTCCGGAGGCCTGTCTGTGATGGTTATCAACATGGTTTATTGGAAGTGTCGTCTTGTCTGGGAGGCGTTATTTATATGGTTTACGTGGCTCCTAGGTTTGTCAACTCATCATTTGTCCAAAGATGTACTGTGGCTGCACTGCGTGCTATCTGAAGTTGGCGATGCTGCTTTGCGTTCAGTCATACATTTAGCATAACTTCCGGACGCTTTGGAAGATTTTGACGATCGATGACCCCACTCTCACTTTGCTCTGGTACCCTCAGCTGCATGCACACTTTGGCCCTCGAGGCCATTTCCCCCGTCTCCAATCTCAATGGCCAGAACAACAGCTCGCTCTTCACGGATGGATCCAATGACCCCAAGGCATTGAGTGCAACTTGCCACCATATCATAATCAATCCTTCACTGTGATAGCGGCGCCCCAGGACATATGGGATGTGGAGTTCAGATAAATGCTTTCTGCTCCTACTTGGCGGAAAGAAAATAGAAACGATAACAAACTGCTCCCCATCTCAAAGGGCAAAGCTTTAGCATATTGAAAACAGATCAAAAAATTAGTCATGTTTACAAAATTAATGATACTGCCAATTTTCAACCACCTTCCTGCCAAAGTGATTCATGGAGGAACGGCTGCTGCTCGGTTCTGCTTGTCCAACGACTTACATCGGCAGCAAGCAATCTCAAAAGCTCTAAGCGCTATATAGTAGAGTTTGCTTCAAACTGTAGGTTTCACGAAATGACAATACTTGTTTGGCCCCAGTTGTTTTTCACAAGCTGGGTCAAACATCTGCTTTTCCTCTAAACGGTTTTGTCTAAATAGTGTATACTCACTAATAATGGAGGTGATTGCTTTGAAATGAATGATAATGACATGCTTATATAGTACACAAACCACTGGAAAAATGAAATTGTGTTCATGTTTCATGCATGAATGTATCACAGACTGAACTCCTGACTCATTTTGTGCTACAGAAGTTTGCTCATCATTCTTTGATCTACTTTACGTCCACACTGTTTTCCATGCCTTTGGCCTGTAAAAGGGTATCTAATTTGAATTACATAAAAAGACTAGATAAATCTCACTTACATTTTTTCTGTTCGTTTAGAACATTTTCTTCCAGTCAGGGATATATGCGAATCAGGGGGTACATGTGTCGGAAGATACCACGAAAAGATAGAGGACCACATGGCTGTAGTGTGAGGCTGGAAAATAAATTGAAACCTCTGATCTAAGTGCATCATCTGTGTTGATATTTTCACTTGTTTCTGATATGTATGCCTCTGCCACAGTAAAAATGATGATGAAGAAAAAAGTAATATTAATATATTCATGTAAATATAAATTAAACTCTAAGTTTTACCATGCTTCTTCACATAATTCACTTTCAGCAGGTCATATTTCTTCGAGATATTATTTATCGTTAGTATTTCTTTCTCAGAAAGAGTGATTCCGATTACACATGACCACATATGCACTGGGGATTCAAATTAAAAAGTTGAGTTGTTTTCATTTTCCATTGCCATAAGCTACAAGCCCTGCTTTAATCAGGTGCAATTCCACTTTTCACTAAGTAATTAACATATGTGCAAGGTTTGATTGTTGAAAGCAAAAAAAATACCTTAGAAAACAAATGCATGTGAACATGACGTGTGGTTCACATGTGTGGAAATAGTTATAATTAGCCTGGCAGCCTGAGCTTTTCAAAGCAGAAGTGATCAGTTGCTAACCAGCTGTCAGCTTTGTGATGTGGCAGGACTGACAGTCAGTGGTTGATCTAAATGATCAGCTTCACTTCCCGTATTACTTACTCCAACTGTGTGTCACCCATCTCATTCTGGCTTTTAAAACCGACATTATGCGATTGTCACGGCATTTTGGATCCGTCTTCCACTGATAATGTAACAAATAAGCAGCAATTCATAAAGAAATACACCACCAAACAGTGCCACCCACTTCTTTTGTGCATCTTCCATGGCCTTGAAAGCCGTGTGCTGCCCATCCGCCCAGCTGTGTGCCTTCCTTTGACTCTGGTGACAATGGAAGATGCTGGTGTTAAATAAAATAAATACCCCGACTCTTCCCCATCCTGCAATGTTTATTCTGCAGGAGTTGTGTTTACCCGCCCCAGATACCAATGGCTTTTCTCCCTCGAATTTATGTCCTCTTAAGTCTGAATCAATATTCATCAGCCCGGGCCAGGGGTGACTGTAAAGACCTGACAATTGTGCTCCATTGATCACCATCCACCCAGACTAATTTAAACTGCATATGGCATTATCAATACCGGCTGCTGACCCAGATCCAGTATTGTTATTCAGAGAGCGTCGGGTTAGGGGATAGGCAGGGCAGTGTGTTAGAGCCAACTGAATGCTGGGCAATTACAACAGAGAATTGCGACCTCCCTGGTGATATGATGTGCTTGCAGCTCTTTCGTTTTCTGGCTTACTTGTTTATTTAAACTATTCCTCCAGTGGTGGCGCAATTTAAAACATGAGGATAAATGTATAACTGGGGCATTATTTTTGTTGCTTCACCATTTCTCACTGCAAGACAACCTGTGATTGTGAGCTTGTTAATATTTGGAATAATGTTCTAAGTTTTTCGACCGTTTGTTTATAAATTTGATTTTCTTTTCTTGGTTACCTGAACCCGCTTGGCAAACCGTGGGAGGAGTTCATGACACGTGGTTAATCTCATGTGGCTTTGAGGCTGACTGCAGAACTGCAGCTCATCTCTTAAATATGAAGTGCTAGACCGAGCAGAACTCTTAACAGCACCAACCTCTTTACATTGCTCATAATCCACTTAAAATGTCCTGCTACCACTTCAACATAACTTTGCTTTAAATGCCTCATTTGGCTCTTAGTTGTGCCTTGTTTTTCTACCTGATTTAAAGTTGTGAAGGTACACAAATAATTTTGAAGCCATGTAAGCGATAAATGAATGAGGATGACTTCTCAGGAGATGCTGCCAATTAGGCCTTATGCATTTGTAAAAGCCTGTATTCTACTGTACTCACTTGAGTCAGCAATTTTCCTCCTGTGACATTATGATGAGTTTGCTTTTATTAATAGGTTTATATTTCTTATCATATTACTATGTTCATATTATTATAATGTATTTTTAAGGTAGGTACTGAACAGATTGATTTAGATCTCAATACATATGCTTTGTTAAATCTGCAGACAACCAAAGCATGCACAAACACACACACAAACACACAAACACAACTAACCACGCTGAAGTTTGTATTGTGAATACCGTTGGGACATTTTCAGAGACAGAGCAGTGAGATTTCAAAAATACTAGCACTTTCACTTTCACTCTGCATGAGAAATATGATTGTGAATAGCATGTCATGACTTTGCTACATTCCGTATTCAGCCAGCGATGGCCACATTTTTTTTGAACAGCTGGAGATGAAAAATCTTCTATTTTCTTCCGCTGTGTGTTAAATATTTGCAAAAACAAGGGATGTGCAGATGGGTATCTCATAGTGACAACTGAAGACATAGATTTCCATTTTAATTAACTTCTGTGGGATTTCATCCCAGTTTGTGGCTGTAGAAAGCTTCCCAATTTCTCATTTGATTATATATATTACATTATATATAGTGCACATGTGTATATATTTGATGTCATCTTCTGAAAGGAGTAGTGTTTATTGTGCCACTGCGGCAGCCTCGTTTGTGACAGTCCTGTGTGTTGTGGACACATGTTTTTCTCTGTTAACACATCTATCTCCTTAAAACTACTTTGAATCTTAATTCAAAAGGTAGCATCAGAAAATATTAAAAATTCTTAAATTAAAAACTTTCTGTCCTCTCTCTGATGTGTGATGTGGCCAAGTGGATACATTGTGTTAATATTCCACTTTCTTTTAGTGGAAATTTTCCCAACAGTCACGGCCCGTTCATTTCTCCCACTGTGAAGGACATTCACTTAAGATAGCTAGGCGACCTTTGGCTTTCACTATCCTCAACCCTCTAGTCATTTCTGAAAGGAAATCAGCAGATGTCCAATAGATTTGAGTGATGGCCTCTCACCTTTGTGAGCAAATTAAGTCAAATGTCAAATCGGAGAAAAGGAACTAAAGGTAACTCCGATGGACAAATGATCCAACCAATTAAATGAAAGTTGGTCAATGATGATGTAAGGGATTTTTGTTTCTTCAGGTGCATTGAGTCTGAATTCTCACGTTAAAGTCTTCACTATACGGTACACTTGTTCATGCATACAAATCTTTACCCGAAGCCAAGAAAGTGCAGATTTTGCAGTGGAGTTAGTTAACCTTGTCCAGAGTCAGTCCTTCCTCCACTTCCACACAGGCCCTAAGTGATGGGCTTTTCATGGCAGCCAATTAGGGCGTGTCATTTCTCGCAGTGCACAGGGCCCCGTTTGATAGATCATGCACCAGAAGCATGTGGAGGGAGAGGCAGCCAAGCATGCTCTTAGGTCAGCTCCCTTCAACATACAACCCCACCTCCCTCAGCCACGGCTCTGTGATCAATGGGGAGGAAACCGTGTAGCTATTATTTATAGAATCACCAGGCCATTAGACCCAACAATCCACTTAGCCTTTGCCACTGACTGTTTCTGTCTGCCAGACTAGAGAGAATTGGAGTTTGAGGATGGCTCGCCAGCCCATATTGTGGGAATTATTCTCTTCATTTATCTCCATCCGCACTAAATTTACAGTGTGGGCCTCAGTTCCTGTGTTACGGCAAACCCTGCTGACTTTTCGTGGCAGGCGGTCCCATTCCATTTACAAAACCCATTCAGTGATGCAGAACCAACCTCTCTTGTACGGCTAACATGATGCGGCAATGTTGAATGTTGGCAAAAACTTTGTTGTACCCCCGGGAATCACAACTGCTCGCCTTCAACTTCAAATCTGCAGCGTATGCATTTTTCCGTGTCTGACATGACAAACATGACAAAATGACTGATCAGAATGATTCAGTAGGAGCGCAGTAGTTTTAATGTAAACAGTTTCATTGGTCCACCTTAACCCGTTCGGCTTTTCACTGGTCCAATGTGACGCAACTCAATTTTCCCAAAAAATCCATATCTTAGCTGTGTCATTGTTTAAGCCACAAGGTTCAACGCGTGGTAAAAAAGTAGCGGCTTATAGTCCGGAAATTATGGTATTTGTTTTTTGCTATTGTAATAATAAATAATGTAATGTAAATCTGTTCCCATTTCCCAGAGAACCCCCTCACACACACCATCTTTTGAGGGGTAAATTTAGTCTTCAAACAAGCCTACCCTCTCCTTACATCCTTGGAAAAGGATTGTTTATTGTAAGCTGATGCAGCCTTTATGTGTTTGTCCTTCCGCCCTTTTAATTATTTATGACTAAATCCAAGCTGCTTCTCCAACAGGAGCTCATATGCAGCTATTTCATCTATCTCCAGAAGATCGATACGTCTTTGGAGTGCATCTTAAGTGCAGCGTGATGTCACATACAGGAATGAAGTTTGGTTTGGTTTGCATCTGTGTAGTCCTGATTTTGTAAGGGGGGATGCACTGTACAAAACAGTGCCATGCCCTCGTGTCCTGCAGTAACCCCTGCTTTGCTGCCTTTCAGCCACCTGACAGCCTGCCTTTTTTACCTCTGTTTTTTTATTTAATTTTGCTTCTGCCCACTCCTCTTTGCCTTATGGCTGGTTGACATGCTGGCCTCTAACTGAAAAACGGCCCACATCCTGACTGTTTGCCCTTGCCTTCCCCCGTCTCTTTAACAAAAGCCAACTGTTTTGAACTTTTGCTGTTTTATCTGAGCATATCCTGTCTAGTCCTGCTAGATGTAAACAGTGACAGTTGACACTGGTCTTAGTTGCTTGTGATTGTAACCAGTTCACTTACTATCAAGCTAGAACATGACCTTGATGATGTCAACAAAGGGTTGTCTCCGTTCAAAGGAACACATGGTTACCATGATAACGTGGGGAATTTACAGTTAAAAATAAATGGATGACGCTCAGTCTCTTTATGGTCACCACAGCAACCCAGCACAAAGTCTAAAAGCGATAGGATCCAGCGGTCGTGGCATAAATTGAATATTAGGCACCCAGACATATTTGTCAACACCTGTAAAATAACATTTTCAAATACTTTACCTTTAAACCCCCCAAAAATACCTGCCAATGGATAAAACAAACATTTCCAAATTCACATAGCTTAAATGAGATCTCTTAAAAGATCCATAGAAATGATTTTAACAGGCAAACTTTGAGATATATTTAGAAAAAAAGAGATAGAGTATTTTTATAAGCTGTACAACAAAGAAATAGGACTGTGACATTTTGTGTTTTTCTGCGATCACACTGTAGACTGGGCAAATAGTATTAGGTGATCATTTCTTTGAAATTAAGTTTTTCCTAAAGCTATAAACCAAAGAATAAAGCCCTCTGTTTTTGTGATATATAAAGATAAAAGTTAAACTGTTCTGAGTAAGAGTTGCTTTGCATGGATACACTTTTAGAAGTTAAAAAGTCCCATCGGGCATTGTCTACTGTGCATTTTATTAATTGCCTTTGCTGGAGGAGGATGCTTTTCTTGATGACATTGTGAGACTTTTGTGTCCTGTCTCAAAGTTTCAAAAGTTTTGTTCATTATCATCGGGCAAGACTAAACTATATACGATGGATAAGTATCTCAGCTTTTAATGAATTTCGGCCAAGAGTGGGCTGATAAATGAACCAAATGATTGCAGCAAATAGGCCAGCTACTCACTGGCTCTCCGGAGACAGAAAAATGTCTGACACCGTCTAGCTATTAGCACATTTAATACCTAAAATGATCCTCTTTAATTTTGGATATTTTTGTTGCGGGGGGGAATGGATTTGCCGGGCCGCTCTCGTCTGTGGCATTTGATTTATTGCAATTACTGTAAGATGTGCAAAAACATTTATACAAGACGATGTGTGCGCTCCAGCAAATTCACCCTGATGTGTAGCGCTGTGAGAGTGCTAATATTATTCACAGGGACACTTTTATCCCTGGCTTAGCTTTGTGTCTGGCTCAATTAAGCAAAGCTCACATGCTTCTTCACACACTGAGTCTCGATTATCATCAGAGGGGCTGTTGGCCAGCTTGTGTCATATCTCTATTTCTCTCTCTCTCTTGGCTTTGTGAACACAGAGGTGGAGTTTCGGTTTCATCATGTGCCTGTTTGTGACACTGCACATGGGAGAATTTAATCCTCAACAGGTTCTTCCAGATGCCTAAGTTGCACATGATTGTGAAATGATCTGTTTCATCCCGAACCGTAACGAGACCAAGTTGTTTTGTTGCATAAAACTAACTCAATTGTTGAAAGCTGAAGCCAGACAGTTTTCCTTTAAGTAAGGCATTTGTTGCTGAAAGCCCTGAAGGCAGTCACATCCCAACAGTGGGACTTGGTGATGTCAATTGCTCGGCTCCTGCTAAGACTCCTTCTGGGACAAATCTAATACTCCTCAAGCAGGTGTTTTCTCTTATTTTTTTAAAGGTCCCAGGAGGACAAAAAGCAATATACTTACATGATCACATGGAGTGACCACTTCAAGCTAGGGGAGATAAACTGGAGCAGTGATTTGTTAATGGATGGATTGTGAGACAATAGGCCCCAGGAACTGATTTAATGCGTAAAATGCAAGTCCTAACCCCACCCTGAAAAAAATGTTGTATGACTGAAGATTGACTCCTGGCACAACTTTAATCCCCTGTCACCAGCTCTTAAAGAAACTATAAATAAAACACAGTAAAACAACAATGTGGTACTTTATTTACAGGTGTGAAACTTTATGACCACTCCATGGAAGTTTTGCTAGTAGCATACTATCACCCATCCTTAATATAGTTCTTGAATCTTAAATGCATAACTACTCTAATGGTATTAAAAGTAAATAAAACGTCCATTTGTGGGTGAAATCGTAGTTGGTTAAGGCTTGCTGGGGATAAGGAGCCTCTGCTCTTCTAAAACTCTAACGTTTCTGAGCTGCATCATTGTCCTCTTGCCTTACTTTGCTTACTTTGTGTGATGGAAAAAGAGAAACGTTTAACAGTTCAAACACATCTATTCTAAATTCAAGTCATGTTGTCTGAAGCGGATTTCAGCAATGTATCCAGTAGTTGTTGAGATATTTATTTCTGGAAGTTTTGAACTGTCAGATCAACCTTGTCATCTCGGGAAACCCAGCACTAGTACTGTGGCTAGAATGTCCTGCTGTAAAAACACAAACTGACCCATATAGGTTTTTATTGTTCACGCTCACATCAAGTAATTATGTTTGGACCAAAGGAGGAAGTCAGGTGACATAGAACAGACCAGCATGGTGTGTGAGAGTGGGAGCCCTGGGGTAGAAGGCCAATACAGGATTTCACACACGAGGCTGCTGTGTTTCTGTTCATCCTGAAACTGATTGTTATTTTCACAAAAGCTCTACAACTTTAACCGTGTGTTTATCATTATTGGCTTTCATGAAAAAGGCCCTATTTTTTTAAGCTAGACCGCAATCTTTTTCTAACCCTTTGTTATTCTTATTCAATAGCCTTAACTGCACATTCGTTATTCTTACCGTGTCAATGGTTTGGTGTCCCAACTGTTGGTAAACTAGCTGGTATCCAAAGGTAATAAAACATATATATGTGGTCCTTTAAGTCCGAAAGATCACATTGCTCGAGGTATGTTGTTCTAGATTCTGTATTTCTATTCATTCAAAATCAGCACTTGCAAATACAACTTTCATTGTTATAAAATGTTGCACCACTGCTTTGACCTGAGCTGAAAATGTGTGGAAAGTAGCAAGGGAAGGTGTGCATTTGTCCAAATGTCTTAACAGTAACAGTTAGGATACAGAAAGGATGAATTAGTAGTGTCAAGTAGTGTTCCCTGGACTATGTTACAAGTATTGTTTACATTTGAGTGTTGCTGCACTTAATCACTCATGCCTAGTCTATACAAGTTTATCTTTTATAAATGTGTATAGACTAGGTATGAGTGATTAAGTCCACTTCTTGCAAGGCAGCTTTCAGCTGCTTCTCTTGGACGTTAAGAGGAAAAGAAGTTACATGTTAGCTTAGAATCTTGAAACACCTAAGAAAGCGGTTTTGTGTTGTTTTTTTCCCCGTTTGTATTTCTGTCTATTATTTCTATAGTGTTATGAATCAAAGTGTGTCAAGTGCTGCTTATGTTCCCTTTTTGCTAAAACGTTTTGGTTTCAGTGTTCAATCAATCAATAATCAACATACATTCGCAAGCCAAGAATTTTTGCTTGTGATACAAAAGGAACATACTCATCTCTTTTTCAGTTTATGTATTTTAGTTATCTGATTATAGCATTGTGCAAATAATGTATCATATTTAGAATGAAGTTGTCAAATATGAATATGAAATTACATTTATTTTCACATAAAGGGAATTGGTGTTTTGATGCATAACAATGAACATAAAGCTAGTACTGGAAGCACAAGGCCACGAGCAAGACAAATAACAGATGTTTGTTGCAGACGGTGTTAGAATATTAATTATTAATTGAGAATTTGCCTGAATCTTAGAGATCTCTACCATGACTGATACAAAACACTTGCACACACACACTTACACTGCATTTGATTTTCATTTTTCATACCCCTCCATCTCTGCCATCTCTGTCAAAACCTGAAGCGTTGTCATTCATTCCGTGTACCAATGTTCAGGTAAAAAAAAAAAAAAAGGCAATTTAAGCAATCTGTTTGATGGATCTCCCACTGCATGACCTTCACACAGTGTCATGATACAATTCATTTTAGCTCAGCTGCCTCACACTGTACAATATATGATTCTATCCTATTACTGTAAGTGATGGTTCAATTTGTTATCCTGTATAACCAGGGGCTGAATGGAATGTGAATTAACAGGTGTATCAAGTGCTCTTGCGTTAACATTCAGACTTTTTCTGTCCTATGCTCACACAATGCAAAATGTGTAGTGGAACTAACTCAGAATTGACAAAATAAAGATGATTTGTGGAAAATATCATAGCTTGACCACGCATTGTGAGGATGCTGCCGTGCTCTGGTTGTGCACCTTCTGCAGTGTAAGCTCAGCAGAGAATCAAACGGTACACCAAACTATGTAGGGCAGTTCTCAGACCAGTTGGTGAAGCTCCCCGCTAGGATATCGTGCACAGCAGCCGAGTAGCAGTAGCAGGCCTGTGCGAACCTCAGTGACATTCTAGGGTGGTAAATACATTGCATCACATAGAAGCCCGTGTGTGTGTGTATGCGTGTGTGTTGGGACGAACTCAGACGCTCACCTTCCCCACTTTGCCCACTTTGCGTGTTCTTCCTCTGCCGCTTTCCTGCTGCAGTTTACCACCGGCTACCTGGCTGAACCTTTTGTGGGCAAGAGTTTTTCACAATTGTTAGTGATCTAGACTTAAAAGAAAGTTGCCTTTCGTAAAGGAGGACGTTCATTCGAACTACCTGAATACAAGGCAATTTTTTCTCACCGACCCAGTTCTCCCAATAACACTTTGCAAAGAAACATTACTGCTGCCTGTAGTACATTACCCGGCCACATTTTTCACATTGAGTGAATAAACATTCTTCATTAATATTTAATAATGCTTTAGTCAAGTTGTTTACAGCAGTGTCAACATTGTGTAAGTAAAGCAATTCTTCACACAAATATATATTTGAACTATGAAACGAAAGTGTCATCTGAGCAGCAGGATGAAGTTGATTTCTCGAGAGACCGATTCGGATCCAGTGGTGCAGTAGAGCATAGCAGGTATATGGCCTGTACCTAGCTTTGGGCAACGAGAGAATTTAATGCATCCCTGCCTAAAATAGTTACAGATACGTTCCCATGCACACTTTTTAAAGAATACGGCTGTGGGCCATCATGTTACAGTCTTTCAACTTTTTATTCATTTATTGCATACAAGAGAGTTTATTCCCCGAGTTAAGCCTTGCAGGCAGTACTTTCTCCCAGACAACATAAGTGTCTAATAAAATGGCACCAAGCCTGAACAAGGAACACTAACTTAAGGACAAAGCCAGCAAAAGTCATTTTCTATCCATTGCAGTCATTCCTATAAAGAGTACACTTTTTAAACATCTGGGCACACATAGTCACATATATGAAACAAATTGGAATGGAACCACCCACCACAACATCGGGAGGAAGATTCTGCAGCAACAACAAGAACTACCTACAGTTTATTTCAGCAGAAATAATTAATCCTGAAGTAAATTCACAGGTCTGAAGTCTATTTGGCTAATTACTAAAGATGTTGGTCCAGTGACTTCAGTAGCTTCACTTAAACCAGTTTTACCGATGCTCTGTTATCTCACCTTGACTACACATGATTCACAAATGTAAACGCTTCATAGTTGAGCCTCATGAATATACCAGTTGTGCTTCAGGATTCAGAGTGCAGATTTATTCCACCAAAGTGCTGCACAGAGACTAGCATGTTGACAAGAAATGTGTCCTAATGAATGCACGGATTGGGTTAATCAATGTCCCCATCAGTGTAACTGCAGAGGTTCAATATATCATTGTGAATATGGCAGGACATTAGCAGCTCAAGTGGCTGTTTTGCATCAGGTCGTGACAGTGTGTGTTTATCTGCTCTGCTCAACAGCAATAGAAAGCATGAGCACTTACTCACACACACCTCCAGCCACCACACATAATTATATTAAACACAAAGATAAAATAACAGGTTGTGCCTGTGCCAGCCACAATGACGAAACCGTTACATGATATAATTTTAATATAAAACATAATTGCCATGACCTATTTTCTGGTAACACCTGCATCCATTAAATACCAAAATGAGATCGTTTTCTGCAGAACAGATGTAATACCTCTGTTTCTCACGACTAAAACAATTGAGGGCAAGGCAGTCACAATATTTCCAGTAAGTGAAGATTCATTTTAAAGGTATATTTTTGAAAACTACTAACCAAAAGCATAGCTCTATGCATTTTATATATGTGTGTCCTAATAGTTGAGCTTATAAATACTTGCAGACAGGAGGTTTGTCTAGCTGGGATTTATGGCATGGATAGATTAATAATGTACACTCAGTTTGTGTAGGTACAGTACAGCCCCTGCTATTGTGCGTTGGGGCTTGTGGTGCTGTTGCACTGTATGAATTATGCTGTGTTGTTGTAGTTTTCTATTGTCCCACTTATATTAATGAGGATAGACAAATAACCCAAATACCTCTCTCTATCATACCGTTGAATCGGCCCGTTGCTTTTCAACAAAACATTTGTAAAATCTGGCTTCGGTGTGCCACAGCCAGAAATGTATCAGTTATTCTGATTGAACTGCGAGAAAAAAGTCTCAGGTTAATCTAGCGTTAAATTGTTAAATGTGTTCCTGCTGCAGCCATAATCATTTAGAAGCGATTTCCTCACAGGTTCAACTCTTTATTTCATGTTTACATTATATTCTGGATAAAGTTAAGCTATAACTCAGGCAGTAAGCATAAAGGTGTGTTTTACTGCCCCATAACATTTCATCCTTCAATGCTATTCCACTTTAGGACTTTACATATAAAAGCCTACACTCTCCTCTGACATGCCTCGACAGGTCATTCAAATGGAAACAAACTATGATGGGTCTGACATTTTTATGACACCTGACCAAAGTTTTGGCCTGAGTTACAAGCAGCAACTTCACAAGCTAGAGGTCGCGAGGACCCGACTACTGGGATAATTTCATTGATGCCACCAAGGGTCTATAAAACATTTCTTGATTAGAAGGGAACAATAAAAGCCATGATGGTTGGGACTGTGCACTGCTTGTCTGGAGTCCTGTTACATGTATTTTGAACGTAGAAAGCACCTGGCCAAGTCTTAATTGGGGTATTAGTGCTAATGGACAGCATAAATGTCTATTGGGAAACAAATTACTTCATGAAAGCATTCACTGTGTCCTATTTTGTCTCTGTTGTCTGTTGCAGTCACACAAGAGCAGCCATGAAATATTCAATACGGTGATATTCATTATTAGGTTTGTTCTATACCGTGCATGGCTCATGTTAGTCGCAATGACTTTCTTATTTTTAATCTGCTCCAAATAATAGGATTCATGATTGGCACAAAACCTCGCTCCTCATCATCAGTAGCCTCAGTTACATCTTCATTAGCAGAGCTGAAGTCATTAAAGCCCCCAGAAAATGCTTCTCTGTACTAAACCATGTTACCGTGGCCATAAGCTATTATCAGCATTGGGTGAGTATTTATCAATAGTAGCAGTGAGTCAGCGCCACCATTGTGAGGTCACTCGTGTAATAACGCACACTTCTTCATACCCCAGGCTTGTGACCATTTCTATATTAAGGATTCAAACTCTTTTATTCTTTTCGTCATTTTCGGTCATCTCCCTCAGTCTTTAACTGAGGAACAATAGAGCCACTGAAGGCAGTGTAAATACTGCCCCCCTTCCATTTCCGTGATTAACCTCTTTGTGAGAGATATGTGGTATTATTCATAGTCTTGGCTCAGCGCAGCTCACCTTCAGAGCAGCTTACACACACTAAGCTCCCAGAACGGCACGTCATTCTTTTGTTTTACCTTGTTAGTCACACATGTTGGTGGGTGGTGAATATTGCTTGTAAAAAGATATTGAGGTTGTCCAATAGAGCAGCCTTCCCCAACCACCAGTCCACGCACCGCTACCGGTCCGTGAATCATTTGCTACCGGGCCGCACATTAATAATTATGAGGACCGTATTGACCCGAATATAAGACGTGTTTATTTTTTTCCTTGAAAAAAATCTGAAAAAGAGGGGTAATGACACCAGAACATCGTATTGCTCTCTGCCGATACACAGCCTCGGAGAGCGGCCATGGTGCACTGGGTTGTGTGTTCAGAGAGTGTGTTGAGCCCGCTAGGGGGTAGCCGGACGACTGAAAGGATGACTCCCGCCTCAGACCTCCGCAGGTGCGTCCCAGCCGACGACTCCCTCAGGAGAAACCGGCGAGATGTGCTACTTGACGCTAGTTGGTCCATTTCTAAATCAGAGTTTATACAAATTCATTCCAAAGCTACAGAAAGCATCTTTACACTTTCCAAAACATGTTATGTGATGGGATGGAACTCCCATCAAGATTCAATTCTGCCCTTTATAAGCAGCATGGATAATTTTCCATCCCACATCATGTTGGTGCATTCTCTAAATTCAAGACAACATTGGTAAAGGTAATTCCATTGTGGTTCTATAGTTGTTAATCTATATCTACCTTAATGTCTGCTATTTGGAGTTATGTGTTATGCACGGCTTGTGTGGCTTCATCATCAGCGTATAACTGTGTGGTTTGTATGCTTTATGAAAACAAATATAAAGAAAATATAAAAATAATATAATAACAGTACAGAGCCAATTTGCCAGCATAGACAGCTAGACTGATTATAATAGGAGTGCATCTGTCTGATGTGTGCTCAATAGATGAGTGAAAAACAGAGCAGACATGGTGAATGTGGAATAAAAAAAGCACTGGCTGGATTATGTTTGGAGGTTTTTTTTTAAATCAGCTGGGAAAGACTGTCACAACACTGAGACCTCATTTTGCATAGATAATTGTTTAGCAGAACAAATCGTCCACGATGAAGGGGATATAATCTATTCCTGTGTCCTATTTTTTCACACATTAATAACTATCAATAATTACCTTTGTATTAAATCTTCCTTTCTGTGGGTTGACGTGTTGACAAATCACTATGAAAAGCTGCCCACATGATGTTAATTCATAAGCCTTTGTCATTAGTAATCTGTTTTTCTTTACTTAATCAACATATTTTACTTGAATGTTTTGAAAACAAACTTATATTTTTCAATCACTTAACCAAACCTCCATCAGAGATGCAGTGAGAGAGAGAAAACCCAAATGAAAAAACTTAAATAGATGAATTAGTAGTGCCAAAGAAGGCAGCTGTATACCTATCCTTTCTTCATCTTAATAACTAATGAACCTTCAAGTTAAAATAAATAAAACAACTTCAGTCTCTCTGCTTGTGAGTGTATACATGCAGTTTTGATTACTCGTTGATCTTCGAAAGTACAGGGTGCTGGTCTTATTCTAATGGAAGTGCATGGGGGCGTTGCCAAGAGGGCTGGCGATTGGCAAGACTTCTTTTTGCTGTAGAATTTGAAAAGCACAGGTACAAGTACATTTAATGCATCGGAAGGCTTTGTTAAGAGCTTTAGTATCTGAATGTTGAAATAAATGAGGCTAGTACCCCTGAAAGCAAAAAAAGCTTCTGATGACAAAAAGCAATAAACATTAGTTCAACTGATCCACCGTGCAAACAAAGTCTGCTGGTGGCATCTAATCGCGAAGAAACAGGCACCATGTATTTTTAATGACCCCCCCCCCCCTGACTGGGGTGATAGGTGGTGGTCCTGTGCAGCTTGACCCCCAAACCAGTAGCAACCTCGTTCCAGAGTTCGGGAGTGAACTGGCAGCCATGGTCAGAGGAGAGGTAAGATGGGGTACCGAAACGCGCAAACCATGTGTCTTTAAAAATGGGGGCGACATCAGAAGCTGCTGTGGAGGTGAGGTGGACTGTCTCTGGCCAGCGGGTTGTCCGGTCCACCATCGTGAAAAGGTAGGTGAAACCGCGTGAGGGGGGAAGCGGACCCACAGGGTCAACGTTGATGTGGTTGAACCTCCTCTCAGGAATAGTCGATGCCCAGTTGGACGGCTCTGATGACCGCCCTGGAGAGGCAGTCTGCCTCCCCTTGCCAGCGATGTGTTGGATATCCGTGGTGTACTCAGAAATGTACGAGAGCTGGCGCTGTTGGCAGGCTGACCAAGGCCACCTTGGACATGCAGAACGTGAGCGGCTTGTGGTCCACAAAGGCTGTAAACTCACTGCCTTCCAGCAGGGATCGCCAACAAGAGTCCACGGAGCTCCCTGTCAAGCGCGCTATACTTTTGCTCTCTTGGGCTAAGCTGGCGACTGAAGAAGGCGAGTGGCTGCCAGGCGTCGTCAACCCACTGTTCGGGGGCCGCGCCGACAGCATAGTCGGATACATTGTTGGTGATGGTGATGGGGGCCTTGTGCGACGGGTGGGTCAACTTGGCGGCCTGGCTCAGGGCAGCTTTGGTGCCGTTGAATGCGGCCTCCCTCTTGGGCATCCAGATGGCTTGGCCGGGTGATTTGCCCTTGAGAGCCTCATACAGCGGGCGCATGGTGTGTGCGGCCCTGCGGCTGAACCAGTGATAAGAAGTAACCATCCCCTCTCTGAGCGCCCGGGCAGTGTGCGGCCGGGGAAAAGCAGACGCTGCATCCACTTTCGATGGAAGGGGGGCGGCTTCATCTTTGCTGATGAGGTGCCCCAGGAAGTGGATGGAACGCAACCCAAACACACACTTTGCAGGGTTCATAATCAAGCCGTGTTGACTAAGCTTTGTGAAAATGGCTCGGAGGTGGGTCAGGTGTTCACCTTCAGAGGAGCTTGCAACGAGGATGTCATCCAAATAGACAAAGATGAAAGGCATGTCTCTGAGTGCCGAGTCCATCAGTTGCTGAAATGACTGAGCTGCATTTTGAAGTCCAAATGGCATGCTCAGGAACTCGAACAGTCCAAATGGCGTAACCATCGCTGTCTTAGGGACGTCAGCGGGGTGAACCGGAACTTGATGGTAGAAATGCACCGAGTCCACCAGCTTACCTACCAGATGTGCCAAGATGTCCTGGATCTGAGGGACAGGGTAGCGGTCCGGTGAAGTGGCGTCATTAAGGCGCCCATAGTCCCCACACGGCCCCCAACTGCCGTCTGATTTAGGGACAATGTGGAGTGGCGAGGCCCAGAGACTGCGAATGAGGAAAAGGTTGGCGTGTCAACCAGGCAGGTGTTCTTGACGTCAACCAGTTGCCCGTGTGCGCACAGGAAACAGGGAAGGAGACGTCAGCCCTGACAAACTCCCAAGTAAACTGCTGGCCCCCGAAACACAGCTCCACAGCCCTCGTTCCATAAGTGCAGGTAGGGGTGTCCTCGGCAGATGTTAAGCGCGGGCCGTGGCCCCTGCCTCCAACACCATCCTCTGTTTCCGGCAGGACGTGCCTACGCTCACGATTACTACTGTGCGCAGGCATTGCTGTTTCCCGCTGGCTTGTAGTTACAATGGGGGCGGCACAGCTTTGCTTTCACGCCAAAGCGCACATAGAAATAACACATGCCTGGGCTAACGCAGCTGTCGGGGGCCATGGCGCTCCTGTTGGCAAGCACGTCTCTGCCCGGGGGGTGCTAAAGTTAGCCTCTTCCATACCTGGCAGGTTCAGCATCATTTCCATGAGCTCCGAATGCTTTCTGTCTCTGAACCCAAGAATGGCGAGCAGGCGTCAGGCTTGTTCTGGCCATGAGAGTTCAAAGGTTTTTAGCAGGAGAGCCTTGAATGCTGAATATTTATCCATTTGTCCGTTATCTCGCGAAGGGTGAATTGTCCCTCCGTTTGTGCAAACCATGCTGCGGCCGAAGTCTCTCAAAACTCAGGCAATTTCAGAAAGACAGCATTATTTGCCATGTTCGGTCTGGTCTCGGAAACTTCAGCGAGACTGATGTCAGGGTCACCAGTGTAGTGCCGAGAGACGGGAGTCGGAGGCGGCGTAACAAAGCTTGCATCTATATTTTTATTGCAAGAAGGAACCCAATTTACTGCTCTCATGTCTGAGGGCAAACCCGAATGAATGACAATCTGAGTGCAGCACACTAACTCGTCCGTGCAGAACAATAACCCCGCCCACAGCTCTTAAGGTGAATTATGTCTATCCACCACAAGTATATATATGATACATAATGCATTCTAAGTAGCTGCTGAATACTTTGGGTATTCTTGTAAGATTGACGTTACCCTGCAATTATAGTGCTGATGAAAAAGGAAAAAGTAATGACAGTCAAGCAGATGTGTCATAGACAATTTCTGCACATGTTGACTGAGAAACTGTACCAACGTTCTACAGAACTGATGAAAAGAGGCACTGGAGCTTCACACTCTTTTTTTTTCCTTATATAATGACCATTGGGAGACCAGCAACTGCAATTTTATTTCTTAATGACTTGCTTTGTACTCTTTCATCACGCTCAAATAGGCAGCACTCCCACGCACTCGACAGGACTGCACAGAGTTTGTCAGGGATTGGAAATTAGAGGATGGTGGAAACGCGGTGCCAGGATACCCACTTACTGTGTCACTGACCCTTTCAAATTAAATGAAAACACAGAGGGCTGCATTTCTGTATGAAGCACTGACCATGGCCTGGACTTTGAAGACTGAACAGTTAACAGCAAAATCGCCAAGTTCTTTATAAATCATATGAACATTACTTTTTGCCTCAGAAGTTGTCCATCAATTTAGTCCCAGGGTCTGTTGCACTTCGGCCTGGGTCAAAGGTCAACCCATGTGAGTGCTCGAAATTATGTAACGTCAGGAGAAACTTTTCCAATCCACATTTTTTTCTTTTTGAGATTATTTAAAATGCGGTGTTTGTGTTAGTAGACCTTTAGTATTTTGTACTGTTGCCATGGTAACATTTAGCTTATTTAAGCTCCTAATAAGCCCAAAATATTCAAGATGAATGCAGGGGGAGTATTGGAAAGTCAGAAATATTACCCAAAAAAAATAATTGTATTATTCATATATACCAGTAGTATCAGTATCAAAATCTAAAGAACTTTTTAGTCTTATTTGCTTGAAGTCGCAAGGTATGAACCGACATCCCTCTTTTCTAATGTTTCCAAAGCACAAAAGCATTTTTTTATTGATGCCGTGATCTGTGTGTCTATCAATCTGATCATCCTTTTATAATTATTTGTTATTGTTTCTGGAGAAGAACTTGAAAAATATTCTGGATTATTTTCACGAAACTTCACAATTCGACTTCAGCTAATTGTGAAAGAACCAAATGATTTGTTCTTTCAAGTTTTGTGGGTGTCGGGGCCATTTTAGTTAATCTCCTGATGACTCCTATTTGTCTTTGCTTTTTTATCTGACATACTTGAATCAGTAGTTTATATTTCACTTTGAGACAAGTGACAATACATGTCATTGATCACTCATTAAACGCAGATCTTGTTATATCTGAGTGACCAGAGTGACGAAAAGCCCTTCCAGAGCAACAGAAGACATGTTACAACTACTTACTTACTTACTGAATATTCCTGATCTATATGATGAACTTCATATGAACCTGTGCCTCTTCACTTTCCATGAATAATAAGTGAATGCATAGAAGATATTGCATTTTACTGTATGCCATTCATAGGTGTCCATATGGTACATCATGAATCATGAGCATAAGGTAACTAAACTCATGGCCTACATATCCATTAATGTATTCAAGTGTTGGTGTATTCATACATGCAGCATAGAGGAATCCTGAGTCTGTGGGTTTGTAGGAATAAGTCAAACGGAGAGTTATTCAAAACCAACATCTTTCACTTAGCTATCTGGTTTAAACTATAGTCAGCAGTGATGTCACTGTGTAGTAAAATGTTTGCATTTCTCACCACACTGTAAAATATAATGAACCGAAAAAAGAGTTCTCTGAAGTACACTTGATGCTTGACATCACAACACCCTCTTTTTGTTTGCTCATCTTTCATGCACAAATGTTTGTACTTGTGCTTTCCCTGCCATCACATGAAGGAGAAACAGGTCTGTTTGGGTAATGGCCTAACAAGGACACCGAGGCTGACAGGGTAGATATGACACTCACCAGAGAGGCTCTGTGTTGGATTTGTTAGAATACGCCCGATTCTTTTGTTGGAAGCCCAAGAACAAACAGGAGAAATTTTCAGTTTACAGAAGCAGGATTTACCATATGATTATGGTCACATGTAAAGTACTGTATGTGGGCTTAAAGGCAGCGCTGGGCTCTGAGATCTTGCAGGATCTGCGTCAGATTGTGCCCCGATGTCCTGGAATGGTTCCCTTTTATCCTCTTTGGGCTACGCCTGCCCCGTACACAGGTCGGACTTTCACACGACTGCATGTAATTGGCCAGTTACCAGTGACGTGGTCAGTAATCTTGGAATGTATTAATCATTATGTGTGTGTGTGCTGGTTTGTGCGTGTATCTAATCCAACAGACCTAACTGATATGAAAAAGAAGTTTCATCTGTTCATGTTGTACAAGCCAGTTCTGACTGGCTATGCTGTCTTACAGTTCTTACATCATTCAACAATATACGGTGCGTCATCTAAACTCAGAGAAAAAGGATTACGACAGGTACTGGCGTTCAGTGAAAAATGCAGAGTGAGAATGCATGATAGTCTCAGAACAAAGCCAGTTATACCAGACATGTATGTAATCTAACTGACAAGAAAGAGAAGTTTAATTTGTTCATGTTGTACAAGCCAGTTCTGATCTTACAGTTCTTACATCATTCAAGGACATATAGTGTATCATCTGAGCTCAACTTAAAGGTAAACAAAGGGAACTGAATTTCAGTAGAAAAATGCAGAATAAGTATTTATGAGTCTTAGAACAAGGCCAATGATAACAGATTCCTTCCATGAAATGTTTCATCCCTCAATTTTTCACCCGAGCGAGCACTGACAGGCATGTGTCCTTGTAAGTCTGTAGGTGACTTCCAAATCTGTTCAAATCAGGTCTAACTGAGGTATCGTTTTATTTTATTTTTCAAGGAAGTTACAGATAAAACATCCCCGCTGTTGTTTGTGTCATTTATAAAAGGTTTAGCTGTGCGACTGCACTGTGGAATGCAGTTACAGCTCAGGAATTAATTTACTGCGGCCATTAGAAATGAAGACTCTACTTTGAATCGACTTTATCATAGAAAATTGATATCCTTACCATCTCGCATTCACTGTGATCCATTATTTCTGAAAGCCATTGCTCCTGTGTATTGATTTCGCACATACACACACACACACAAACACACACACTCAGAGTTTTTTCCTGTTTTTTTCACCATAGTTCCATAAATGCCCCAAGGATGCCATTGACCCTGGTGCAGCTGCTGAAGTGGAAGAGAGTGATGCTGCTACACAAGCTATGACATCGTTAATGGAGCTGAGAGTGTTTTAGCTTCAAACAGTTGAGCTTACATTGCAGCCACTCTTAGCTGTTTAAAAGTTAAAATCACTCATGCTTGTGTGCACTGCAAAATTAGCCGCAATGAAGGTTAAGCAAACCCAGATGATGAACTGCATATGGCAGCTGAAAGCAATATTTTGTCCAAAAATATTAATTCCTTTGCACACTCACTAGGAAGTTTTAATTTGTTTTTGTGTTTTTATTTTGATGTTTCTGCAGCACTGCTGTCGTACTCTCAGTGGAGATGATGTGACTGAAAATAAAACAGAGCAGATGTGTTGCTCAGTGGGAACGGTCAAAGATCGGTGACCCCGCTTCTGTATCAAAGCTGCATTTTGTGACTAGTGGAACCAAGATGTTGTAATTGCAGCGGAGCACAGCAGTGCAGTTTCAGCTCATTGTCTCAGTCAGTTCAAAATGTCACAAACAAGTGTGTGGGCAGGCTAAACTATGAATGCTGATGACTCACTAAGAGCTCATTTTACACAATGTGTCTAGTTTCTGAGCTTGTTGAGAAATGTTCAATATTAAAGGTACAGCGATTATTCTTTCAACACAAACTGAACACTGTTGTCTGAATGACGTAGGTTTTATTATAGGACTGCATTGGTTTTTAGCTAGGGGGTCACCAACAAATTGCAAAATGAGAGAGGTAATTATTGTGTTGTGTTGTGTGTGTTGTGTTTCACAAACATATTATTTTCCATCATTTTGTATCCATCATGGGTAGCATAGCATTTGATATCCAAACACCTTTATAAAATATACCCTTAAAATTGCCCCCAGTCCACTTTGTATAAAAGGCCTACTTTCAACATAGTTTTTATTCCTTCACAGGTGTGCACAAGGGGACGTTGTCACACACACAGCATGGCTTAACCGCTCAAGTATACTGTATGCCGGAGAAGACAAATGGTCGGTGGATCCCCGAGTGAGTCTGGTGACCCTCAATCAAGAGGAGTTTACCATCAAGATTGAAAACGTGGACATGACGGATGAGGGGCAGTATGTGTGCGCTGTCCAGACGAGCAGTCGACCAAGAACCACCTCCGTGCACATCCTTGTCCAAGGTAACACACACACACACACACCGCTCGTGCTGGAGCTATTCCTACTCTGATTTCAAATACCTGTAGAAGTAAATAGAAAGCCAACGTTTCATTTAGAATTCCAATGCCATAATAGATTACGACAACATGTGTTTTACCTATTTAAATCCTGAAATGTAAAATGCCATCCCTGTTATGCCATAAGGTGTACACACTATGGTTTTATATTTACTCTTCAAAAGCACCATCTTAACTGTATGATTGATGGCAGTGGTATGCCTGAGCACCGACACATGAGTTTGCATAAGTGAACAAACTGCAAAGACTAGAGACAGGAATGTGATCGCTTTTTTCGCAGGGAGCAATTAGAGGCTAAATGCCTTGCTCAAGGAGAGGGAGGGAAGTGCGCTCCTAATTCGGTACATCAGGGGAATTGCAGGGAAAGCCAGCTGTTGAGATGCTCGGGGTGCAGGCTGTTGAGGGAGACTGACTGGTGGAGATGCCGGGGTCACTGAAGTTCAAAGCTGTGCTTTAACTGGCAGCTGAACCTTCCTCTTCATCAGAGAGTAGCTAACATCATCATGTCAAGGCTAAGAACGGAGTAATAGTGGTTAATATTTATTTTTCAGATCTCTCTCTTGTGGAGCTCCAAAGCCCAAAGTTAATAAAAAAAAATTTTTTTTCTACTACTACACAGAAGCTCTTACCTAAAAAATAAAATTGGAATAAGGGAAGATGCTGCTTGTTTGTCAATCCTATAGCAACCTTTGGGTTCAGCTCATTCAATGCTTCTTGTGTCAAGGTTTAAGATCAGGCCCCATATCAGGCCACCTTAGAGCATCCGATCTTGGCTGCCTGTCGATGTGCTCTATGTTTTGGGTAGTTTTCCTGTTGGAGGAGCTGGACACTATGATGTGCTCCCGAATGATTTGATGATGTACTTACTTTCAAGGAAGAGTACACATTAAAGGTTCCCTGCTTAGGTACGGGTATGCATTATAGCTTTTGATCTCTTTGTTCAAATGACGTGTAGGGTACAAGATGTCTGTAATGCTTTGACTCACTTGGCCATAATATTTGCCATACTTCATATGAAAAACTCACTCACTCTGTGGATTATGGTAAATTGAAGTGCAAATGCATATCTTTAATCAGAAAAACCTCATTGACATCAGTATATGTGATGGATTAGATATTTGTTGCACTCAAGGTATTCAACTGGACTTCAGTCTGATAATGCCAAATATAAGGGAATTGAACTGTGTTCTGTTTTTATGTGTATTCTGCATGTAACTATTATTTGAAAGGTAATTTGCACAGGCAACTTAATATTTACCAACCTCTACTAAACTCAAACACTAACAAGATGTATGTAGTGATTTATAAAGTAGTCATTTAAGCCATAAGACATGTTGTTGTCAGTGCTCTAAGGGTATTAAGAGTTGTAGAGTGCAAACGAACCAGCAGTTCTAATTAAACGATCGGGGGTACTGGCTTTATTAGGACATTGATGGTAAGTTTTGTGAATGAGTTTTGACCCCCATGGCGGAGGCTGTCAGATCTGATGTCAAACAGTAGTTTTAAATAATTAGCCGCTTGATTTTGTGAGAGTAAATAATCAACATCAATTAATTTACCCAAGAAAGCATACAGCATAGTACATGACCTTTTTTAGCCACTGTTAACATGGCTATGTGTGAGGTAGCTAGTTCAAAATGAAACAGGGGATCTCTCTTTGTGGAGTTTGTATGTTCCCCCTGTGTCTATGTGGATTTTCTCCGGGTACTAGGGCTTCCTCCCATAGTCTAAAGACATGCACGTTGGGGTTAGGTTAATTAGATACTTTAAATTGCCTCTGTGAGAGGCTAGTTGGCAATCATGGGTGTACCCTACCTCGCCCCCAAAGTCAACTGGGATTGGCTCCAGCTAAGTGCCATAGGTAAAGGCCGAGAGTCACGTTTGTCCAGACCGAAATACAGTAGCAAATTTTTCCAATTAATTACATTTGTTACAGACAACATCCACAGGACAAATCCAAGTTACTATTAGCTGGAGGTCAATCGTGTAATGGAAATGTATATACTGTATATATTTTTCCTTACATAGTAAGTGTTACTGTCAGTACACATCATCTCCTCAGACTGCACCAACTAGAAACTGATACCCTTGGGTTTGCCATCAGTAAAATCAAATTCTGCATGTTTTTGATGTTTGATCACTCCTCTCATAAAATACTTTATTACTTATTGCCATACAACCCACAAAGTGTGTCTCAAACTAAACAAAGAGAGAGGAAAGGAAATGGTTACAGGCACCAAATAAGTAATTTTTTTGAGGCACAAAAGATATTACAATTTCCCATATCCATTATTTTACATGAAGAGCAAGTTAAGAAAAACCTTAAAATACTAAACTAACGTATTCAATCATAATAATTAAAAATATATAGTACGTATACTTGATTTCATTCATTGTTATTTCAAATACTCTTTATGGCATAATGACCATTTCAATTCACAGAGCTGTGGACATTTCCATGTTACGCATGTTGAAAGTGAGATCCCAGTGTCAATTTAGAGGATTGTTCACTGGGAGCAATCATGAGAAAGTTGTATGTCAATTTATTAATCCTCCGTTCACCCCAGCTACAGCATGCTTATTAATCCAGCTGCAAAAAAATCCCACATAAATAATCCATGCTGTGCTTTTTGGACTTATCCTGTTCCACGTGAATAGTCAGGCCTTCATCCCTCCCGCTAATTTGGAACGTTCAATCAAATCCTATAGAGACATTTCCATTTGGTTCACCATCCCCTGTGGGAGGTCAGCGGTCAGGGGCAACTACAGAGCAGAAGCAGCAGCTGAAAGAGATTCCCCTCTTGCATGAAGACTTCTCATCTTCACGTGATGCCATGCATCAAATAATACCTCTATCAAAGTCCACAGTAGTTAGCGATCCTACGAAGTACTATAGCCATGCATCTGTTATGTTTTAAGGAAAAGATGTTCTGATGTTTCTTGTATATTTGAGAACACTTGAAATACACTCAGTACATTTGTGAATAATGTGTAACAATACATAAACTCTGTGTGTCTGACAAATGCTTGCAGTGGGTGGGAGTAGCTCTTGCACAATCATTTCTTCTCTCCAGATTATTCACACACACACTAAACTCTTCTGGAATTGATTTGTGGTAGGTACTCAGCAGTAAGTTGACCTTTACAGGAAAGCAATTTTATAATAGACGGTATTGTTGCAACAACGGATAAGTAAATGTGATATTTGCGAAAACTATTTCCTACCTACACATGGAGCAATCGAAGAGAAACATGAACATTCGGCTTCATTTGTAGCCCCTTCACATATTTAAATTAAATGAAAATGACTAACTCACAACTAAGCAAACTTACAACAGGAAATACCAAACAATACAGGAGCAGTTAAATACTTTAGAGAACTATATTCCCATAACCTAAAGCTTTATTATCCCCCCAATGTATTTTATTTACATTACTAATCCATAGATGTCACATCAAAACCGGTCCTATATTCTTGGACACTGAAACTCGCCTCTGTCTATTTATGTGGAGACACTTATGCTATGTTGAAACACAATTGAGTCTTATGAAAAAAGAAATATTGCATTCACATTTGAATGATTTGAAATAGCTTTTGATAGATGTATGAGACCGCATGTGGGATAAAAAAAATACTTTTACAATAGCGAGCTAGTTGCTTTGGGGCAGTCTTTGAAGCACTACAGCACTCTCTCAGCGATGATGGGAGGTTACACCTCTATTAAAAGGAATTTTGAAATGCGTTATATGAAATTGAGGCCACACAAAACCAGGCTGCCAGCTGAACCCACACATGTACACAGCCTTTTTTTGCACACAGCGGCAAGGTAAAGGTAAAGGTATAAACAGAAAAGAGAGTGACATTACTTGTTTTTCTGGACATATTGGTCTTTAAACCACATTGTCTCTGCAAACAATGATCATGATTTAACAGTGTTGATATTCTAATTGTATTCTAATCAGTAACATTACTACAAAAACGTTCACACATTGCACAACCCGCAGCTTTTATTGAATACATTTAAAACTGTGTTAATTTAACAAACAGAAGTTCTGCGTTGGCCTCTTGCACACACAACTAAATAGAAGTGAAGCTAACCCACAAGCTGTATGCTTTTGCCATTCAGGAAGGGTAAATGGGGATTAAGCTGACATCCAATACATTATTCATAGAGATTTTGTCAAACAAACAAGTCTGATGAAACTAAAACAAGTTAAAGCAGTGGTGACACTCTATTCATAGGCCTTTAGTTGATCATCCTGAAATGCTAAAATAGAGACGTGTCCTTGTTACTTTGAAATGGAAATGACAAAAAGATTGCTTGGGCAGATCTGTCATTGGAAAAAATAATGTATTCAGGGAAAGGTAATAAGCGTGAGACATCCAGGAAAGTCGTTGTTTTTATATGCAGTCATCACCTAAATCCTCAGATTTTTCATCTTTTGATGTAGTTTTATAACTTGAGCAGTGTCTGGATGTGACAGCAATCATTTTTACAGTATGTGCTCATTGTGAGAAAGCTAATAGATATGATAAACGAACACAACATTCCTGTGTCCATATTATATGCGAAGGAGAGTGTCTTTGACTGTAACCACTGTATTCATCCCTTGTTTCCACTATGAGGCAGGAAACAAAATTTTAAAAAATTCACAGTGATAAAAAAAATTGTTTACTGTTTCAAGGTGCACAAAAAATGTAAGCCCTCTTCGTAGAAATGTAAGAATCAGCATCTGAAGTGTAAAGCGACCACAAGAAAAAATGTAGACTGAAGGAAGACAAGCTGGAGTTTTTGGTAAATTGTAAGGTCAGTCAGAGGCTAAGATGAAGACAGAGAGTCAGTCAAAGCTGCTGTTATCTGTTCAGCTAAGCATGACAACAGTTTTGCTGTGTAGGGCAAATAAATGCAAATTGTGCTATTCAGGCAAATGTCAAATTCATCATCAGCAACTCTTACTGGTCAGCTTCATAGCATGTCTTGTCCACGTTTCTCAACTCACCCTTTTTCTGCCTTTATTAGTTCAGTGGTCACACACATCATCTTGTCTCCCACCTTTTGTCTCTTAAAGCATATTTTATTTTCTGCTAAATGAGGTCTTATTCTGCAGCCTTAACGGTATCCTGAAGAACTATTTAAGAGTTATAAAAGAAAGCGGTGTCTGCTGTCGTGATATGAACCGGGTGATAACATCTCATTTATTGACGGGGATTTTGATTATGTTGTCATGTTAATTATCAGACGTTAAACATTGACTGCAAAACTTTGACGCTGAAGGACTGGAGTTACACAGGATTTGTGAAGCTTAATCTCACATTATTGTTAGGCCCCGAAGAAGATGTGATAGTCCCCTCTGGGGATTTAGTTTTTTAAATGGAATGAAATTAGTTTTTGATTTTCTAATTATTATTAATTTCAGTACCTTCTGGTGATCTATAAAGGTAGATAGGCCATAACAACCTAAACAGGGGCTACACTCCTGATTGTAACCATCCGCCTTCACTTTGGAGCCGGACTCTCTAAGGAGTTACTAATGTCTTCCTAGAACAAAGTGCTCTGTATTACAGATCTCTCAATTTATTGTACGGAAGAGCTGCAATGAAACATCTGAATAATGTTGCTTGTATAAATAAATCATTTAAACAGTGTCAGACATCATCTAAATTTACTTAATTTGTTTTCTTGAACTGAAATTTGTATGAAGTGGAAAGCTTTAGTAAATGGGCCTTTGTTTGTTTTTGTTTAGTTAACACTGCATGTGAACATCTTGAACTTCTTTTCAGAAGTATATTTTACACACCACAGCTACTCAACCATTCTAACTTTTAACCACTTCTTCACATGAATTTTGGATACTTGATGGGGCCTCAGTTGACCCCTTGTCATATTAGCCTTGAGACCGATTACCATGAATTGTTCAGGTTCCAAAAGATCAGTATAGTTTTGCAACTGGCATATGTAGCAAAATCCCGGTTAAGTCCCGCATCTTCTACAAACTCCACCCCTTCACATACATATCCCTCCACTCTCTTGTCCCGGACTACTTCTCCGACCTCCTTCACCCCTACACCCCCTCTCAGAACCTGCGGTCATCAGACACTGGCCTGCTCACCATCCCCCACACCAGACTGCAGACTTTTGGGAACACAGCCTACAGTGTGGCTGCCCCCACCTTGTGGAACTCGCTCCCAGCATTTATCTGAAACTCTGCATCCCTGGATATTTTCAAACGCTTTCTCAAAACATACCTCTTCACCAAGGCCTATGGCCTTAACTAAACCAGCCACTCCCTGGCACTCACTCCCACTGTTAAATAAGCACCCTCTTATATTGTGGTCATCTCTCTCTTCTTGCCAATCCCTATGTAATGCATCCTTGGGTTATATAATTAATCTCTCTACCGAATTTATTATTATTATTATTATTATTATTATTATTATTATTATTATTATTATTATTATTATTATTATTATTATTATTATTATTATTATTACAAGGGGCCAGTTATATCAACAAAAAAATATGAAATGAGCAGACAAACCGTTGACAAGTTTTAGTTAGTTTAGGAGGCAGTAGAACAACTTACACTCCCCACACTGACATATTATCACAATTTAGGTCTATATAACAAGCTAGTAGCAGTTATAGGCCAACATGATCATTCATTTGGAGATGTGCTTCTGGATAGCTGATGAAATTTAGGTCTCCACCGACTCCTGAGGGAAATATCTGCCGAGTCTCGATGCTAAATTCTCCTCTATATTCACCAGGCAGACACTAAGTGTCTGCTGTTTGCTGCTAAGCGAACCAAAAAAGTCATGTTGGGAACTAAAGAGCAGCAGTCGTTATGTTAACAAACCCATTACATTTTACATTACATTACAGGTTATTCTAAAAAAAATATTATAGATAATTTAATGAAAAAGGTGGTTACTGTGGTCTAACATTTACATTTAACAGCAACATTCACAATTTTCCATTTGTATAAAAATAATGCATGCTTTCAACATTCTTTCCCTCTACTTTGTTATGTCATATTTCATATTATGTCTTCACATAAACAGCCACTTTAGCATACTTTCTTAAGGTTCTGGAAAACACATGTTTACTTTAGATGGGCAGACAGGTTTATTTAAATAGCACCACTCAGACACAAGTTCATTTTAACTGCTTTACGGAGGCATCGGATAGAGAGAAGAAAATATATAGTTTAAGAGTTTTCATATATCATTTATTGTGAAGCAACCACAAACCATAAGGCATGACATTCATTAAGTCTTTCGTAAAAAAATGTAAATTGCTTTTTTTTGCTTGGTTTGATTCTGAGAACTCTGAATAAACCTGACACATATGACATGAAGGGTGAGGATGCTTTATAACAGATCAGAGATGTATTGAGCACAAGACCAGTCGGTGCTTTATAGAGAAGTGATACAACTTTAAAATCAATCTTCTGACAGACAGAAAGCCAATGCAGTGATTTAAGGACTAGCATAATGCTGTCCCACTTTCTGATGTTAGTGAAGTACTGCAGTTGTCAAAGACCTATAAAGTTTGTCACACCGCATTCACTGAAAATAAGTACATGATAGCATTATCCTGTATCAGTTTTGTGCTGTTAAGACACAGTTTTCCATGTGACTTTGATCCATAACTGCACCAACATATCTGGCTTGTTTTCTTGCTTTTAGTATAAAAAACATGTTGACATCTTATTTTTTTTCTTGTGTTTGAGTATACAACTTAACATAATAACATATCATGTTTGCTGTCCAGCAGTGCTCGACGTGTCTAAAGCTAAAAATACATATAAATGATGATACCGATGTGGAAAAAATATCTCTCCTTATGTCTGATATTAGAACAGCGACCCATCAAATAATTGATCAAGCCTAACCATCAGCCGATGCATTTCAATGATTCTGTCATTTTTGGGTGTGGTTGTTTCCCGTTGAATGCTAGGCCTCAGTTCTGTAAGATATTTCAAATTTATTTTATAATGTAATTTTCTGTGTGCACACCTTATTTCACCACCCCTGTTTCATTTTTATTAAATTAACAGTACTCATGGTGTAAAATCTGAAACTCTTAATTAGTCTTTACACACAGCCGTTATAACACAGAGTAATACTTGTGATATTCATTCAAGGTGAATGAGTATCACAAGTACATGATTAACCCGTGAAAAGAAGCCGAGAGAAGAAAAACAAGAGCCATGCAACATCCTCTAAAGTAACACTAGCTAACTCAGTGGTATACTTTGCTCAGAGTGCCTCTTCCTTTCTTGTGTGTCTTTATCAGCATAAGTCTGAATGTGGTAGACATGCCCCCCCGCCCCTTTTCTTCACCCCTGCTCCCCGGAAAGTCTGTGCAATCTGCTGAGCTTCAAGGTGGTCAGCCATGAATGACAAGTAGCGCTGGTTAACCATTCATGGGCTTTGTTTTCAGCGGAGTAGTGCAGAGATGAACACAATGTATGTTGCGATGTGCTACCTGCATTCAAAGCTCCATATCACATCTTTACTTGGCCACAGACGCTCACAACTTCATGTTATGACTCAGAGTGAATCAACTTCAGTATTCCAATAAACATAAATAACATATAAACGCTAATAATCCGTTTTGTTGTTGCTGCAGCTTATATAGTGTATGTTGACAAACAACCAGTCCCGTGATGTTCTTCTTTTATTCATTCAATATTGTTTTAAATGTGTCTGTTGGGTAGGAGATTTTTTTGTTGTTAATTAATGCAACAGACATTTACTCACTGTACAAAGTTGTAACCACGCCACCAAAAACATGAATCACTCCACCTTCATTTCACACACCACATCACATATGGTCCTCCTCCAAAAACATGAAAAGTGTTGAGTAAACATTTTTCGGCATTTGTGGGGCGAAATTAATTATTCAAATATATATGCGACAGCGGCCGTGACTACGAATGAATACAAATCAATCAAATCCTGACACGGTCCTTGCAATCGATCAAAAGTGTCAATGCCTCTCGAACGCTTCCTTTTAATGATCTAAACTCTTTAATTAAAGTGCATTCAATTGGTGTCCAAATCCACTTTTGATAGCAGCTGCCCATGCATGTAAGTGCACATTCCAAATAATGAGATCTTAAATGACAGTGAAAAATGTCCCACTGACATTATTCCAGGTTTTTGTTCTTAAACATGGAACATTTTGAGACTATGCCTGCAGTACATCACACTTAACAGACACTTTTTCTTGAGGGGTATGTGCAAAATCTCATGCATTTTATTTCCTGCGTTGATTTTAATTGTCTCCCATCCTCTTCTCAGTGTTTTCACAAATTAGCTTATTTAACAGATGCAATTATAACCCCGACAACTGCTTTGTTAGAAATTCCTGCCTGTCATGTCTGTCAAATTCCACACTTTGGTTTCACACATTTTTTCGTTTTCTTTACAGTGCCACCGAAAATCATCAATCTGTCAGGAGATATTGTGGTAAATGAAGGCTCCAACATCACCCTCATGTGCCAAGCCAGCGGGAAGCCAGAGCCCTCCATCAGCTGGAAACGCATCTCTTCCTCAGGTAAATTGTTTGTCTATAAATGAATACATTACATATTATTCCTGTTACCTATGACTAACTTTCTCTCCATCTAAATGGTTAATATTTCCCAGACTCCCTGCTTTATTTTCCTCACTGTCCTTCTCCTTGCCTCTCTCTCTCTTTTCCCATCACCCCTCTGTGTTTATCGCCCCATCTTTGACTTTGTGTGACCTGGTGGATTTCTCGCTTCACTTATCGCCCATCATTACCTGTTTCCAGATCATCATTACAGCGTAATTGTGAGCAGGAAAATAAACTGGCCTTGTTGTAATTGGACTAATTAATTAGGATAATTGGATGGATGTAAATATTTTGGAGGCACTTTGAATGACATGATTAATACAGAGGACGTGAACACCATGTGGAGCCTTTACGCATGGACATGCGGGTCCACCGCAAGCGGGTCAAAAGCAGGTTAGTTCCATTGTATATGCGGAGATTATTTATTCTATTATTCCTTCTCTGAGGCAGAAGCAAAACGAGTGTTTGCTGCTATTTACGTACCCTTGTATGTAAAAGCTCCTCTTAATCAGGCAAGATGCCTGCATTTAAAAATAACAACCTTTAAAGCCAGAGCTATTAAGCTCCCGCCTGTGCCATCTTTGTTGAAGCAGGGAACTGAAGCGTTAACATAACGGGTGTATGACTGACATGGGATCTGCGAGGAGAAGAATATTGAAAGTGGAGAGTGATTAGCTCCTGTTTGTCAAATATAACAGCTTACATGACTGCGTGCACTTTGTGGAGGAGACTCAAGAAGCTAGCGCCATTGTTGTCGGACTGCTTTGTGTTCTGTCTTTTCTTTGCTAAGAAAAGAAGGCATAAGTGACATAACTGACTCTGGGTTAAGGACTCAACAGTCTGGGGACTTTGATATCTACGGTAACTATGACACTGACAAGGCCGTTGTTGTACAGATTGGACTATGTTCGCGTTGACTCATGTTGTCGCTTCTGTGATGTGGGTCCGGGAGCTATTCTGTCATCTGTGCAGAAATGTATTAGTAATAGAGGCCTACAGCCTCTGCATGAGCAACAGACACACTGAGTGACTCTCCCATCCTGCTGTAGATTGCTTGAGGCTGGACTTGCAGCTTACTCCGCAAGATGGACATCAATGTATTTATGTTGTTGTTCGTGTACATAGTAAATTATTGCATTTAAGGGAAGCTAATGACAGTTTCAGTTCTCGATTGAGTGATGTACTGTATCTCCCAACCAATTAAAACTGTATGTTTAATGATTGACTATTTGAGCTGACTGTTCAGCCCTGTCCCTGGGTTCTATAGACTGCTGTGGTATACCTATTATACAGTATGCAGTGTAGGCTGCCCTACACTCCTGGTTTATTACCTTTAGACAGGAGGAAGAGCTTCTACACTAAGGTGAGCAGATCTGACAGTGAGCATACCTGTCAGAATAACACTGGCCGGAGTCGTAACCACTGCACAATTACAACACCAGTGCAGTACATCTTATCAACCAACTGTAAATTATTTGTTCCCCCATAATTCCTTCACTTTCTTCTATTTCCCAATTAAGGACTAATTGCAGATAACGGCATGAGCGTTTTTGACAGGCATCAAAATATGATCAAAACATGGTTAGATATTACATATGCTGTTTTTAATCCATAGATACAGTACTACGTGAAACATTACAAACATTGTTGACAGCCTCAGATGAAAATCACTTAAAGGTTGAATATGCTCTTCTCAAGCTAATTACTAGTAGTAGTAGTAGTAATACATTCAATCGTTAGCAAAAGGTTTCATTTAAAACACGATAAGAGAGACAGGAGTCGTTAAGTCATTTTGGGATACTAAAGATAGCAAAAACAAGACCATGAGTCCACAGCCAGACTAGTGACATTCTGACACACTAATCTGGCTTAATTTTAGTTATAATATGAGACAAAAAAATCCATTTTGGCCAATAAGCCAACTATTAGACAAATAGACAATTGTGACACCAGATGACATCATTGAAGGCACCAGGATTCATATTTTGGGCATCCATTCCATCAAATAGTTAAATTGAAGTTACTTTATTAAATAGAATAATACAAATTCACAGAAGAAAGTCTAGAACTTCCAAAAGTGAATGATGTGTTTTGTTTTGGCTCTTCATAACCTAGATCATGTAAGCTGTTTCATATTTCAATCTTTCTTGCTGTCCCCAAAAGAAACCTGCAATTCTTCAAACCTCAATCCTGCGATACTATTTCTGTGCATTGCCCTCTCAGAGGGACAGACCGTTTACCAATGCCTCTCCCACTAGATCGTGAATCGTTGGTCCTAGGCTCAGAATGCGTAAATGTGCTGGAGACACCTGCTCATTGTCCTGTCACATCATGAAAACATTGCAATATTTCATGGCCCATCTGGAAAGATGTGGAGTGGTGTGGCCTAGTTTCTCCTGCGGTTCCTAGGATTGTATGAAGTTCCTACATGTGTGCACTATTTTGAAGGGCATGCTTCAAAAGGAAAAGCTAATTAGTAAATGTATTTTCTCCCCATCAGAAAAAAACTTTTTTTTTCCAGGATGGGTTCAGTGACCACACTCTCTTTCTTCGTTAGGAACAAATGTGAGTGAAACGGCCTCTGCCAATTTCAGTAGACTCTCTGAAAAGCTAAGAGCTCATGTCAGTTGTTACCATGACCATTGGTAGACTTTTCTATGGCTCCAAATACTTCATCTTTCTTCTTATTTCTGCCAGCCAGTTGTCCCTGATCTGTTGGAACAAGAACATACAAATTTGAGACAGTCACGCTTTGACTTTGAAAGAGATTGTCAGCTCAACATTGCCTGTCTTCTCTGTCCGTCGGCAGAGCAGCAGCGTAAACTCATTCTCAAACTTCTAGTTTTAATGTTGAGAGTACTATGTTTACGCTGTTTTTTAAAACATTCATTCAAATGTATTGACTTTTTGTTGTATGTGCTGACGGGGAGAATTGTTTGTACAAAATCAAACTGGACAAGGTTGTTCAAATTGGGGGGTAAAATAACTGGTGAGCATATGTGCAGCATAACTTACATGATAATATTATGGCAGATCAGGTTTGCCCTGAGAAGATGGGTTTGTTTGTGTCATAGTAAGGGTCCAATTATACTTAGCTTATAAATCCTCTACTTGGTACCAGTGCACTTTCTCTTCGCTATGTAGAAAAGAGGTTGACTGAGCTTTGACTGAAACTGGTATTTCTCAAAGACCTAATCAATGATCTGAGAAGTGGGTCACTAGTTTCCATGACCTGCTGGCCGAGCGTATCGACTTTCTGTTTTACGGCTGTCAGTAGGATTTTCACAGTTTTGCTAATTAACAAAGTGTCACTCCTAATGTTATGACTGTGCCAAATGGATAGGAAGAGGACGGTATGGGTGTTTTTTACTGCTATCCAAAAAAGAAAAGATACGCTTGAATGCCTACTGGAGTCAAGCATCTATTCTATTAAAAATGACGTCCATATTACATATATATGTAGAGATATAGATATATCTCTATATATAGAGAGATATAGTACAAGAAAGTAAACACAATCCCTAATTAGGATTGGCTGTCTCATTAGCTTGTACACTAAACAGCCTATCAATAACCTTGGATGTTTTATTCCTAATTAGTCATTAGGTGAATGAGGGGGTTAGCCAGGGGAGAGAAAGGTCTGACAGAGGTGATTGCTAGGCCAAGGCCCGGGGCCTGGGGTGAGACGTGTTCTTGAGGCGTGGGACTCAACCACTCTGCTATCTGCGGGAACTATTGCTGTGAAATCTCATTAACCGGATCCAACAGCTCGTTTCATTGCTGCCTTAACTTCCTGCTCTGATGTGAACAACAGAGCTGTTTTCTCCTCAGACCTCATAAAGGTGCAGTCTATTATAATTGCCTATAAATACATTTTTGATGTGGGACTGAGGAAGCTGAGTCATCCATGGGCCAAATTATAAAGTTTTCATTTCATTTCCCCATGCTGCACTGAAAAGAAGATTTTTTTTTCACATGTAACGTAGTAAATGATCTTAAATGGCATATCTTTATATGAATAATATATTTATTATATATATACTAAAGGTGGCCTCTCTGTTTTATGCGGCAGAAGACCCAGTTTGGGGAATATTTGATAAATGCCAACTACAAGCAGCAGTTATACAGTGCCATCTTGACTTATTGGCACATAGGTGCTCACAATGTCATTGTGACATTCGTGGTTTAAGTATCTCTCGCTCTGTCTCTCTCTCTCTTTCTGTCTCTCTCCCCATCTCTCCCTCTCAGCATCCTTCATGTTATTTCATGTTGTATAATAAAGCAGAGGCCTTCAAAAACTATTCTTTAATACAGTTCTGATCTCAAATCCTGATCTCTGCTGTGCATGTGTGCACTGGGAGATAGCTGTGCGAGAGTGTGTCTGTACGGCACGTGGCTCCGCTTCCATCAAGTCTGAGCTTTTGGGCCACTGCGAGCTGATTGAGAATCTGTATTTAAAACCGAGCCATTTATCAGAAGGAAGTGCCTATTCCATGCTCATCTCCGAGCTCTTCAATGTCCAAATGGATGCAGTGACTGCTTGCTTATGTTTATTTTTCCATTTTCGATTTCTAGTTTTGCATGCAACGAAAAAACTTCAATTCAGGAATGTCTTTTGGTTTTCAGTTTAGTGTCGGATAAAAATAATGTATTCTAGTGTTAGCCAGAGAAGATGTGGTTTTGATTTTCCTCATGCGAGATTGAAAGAAAAGAGTTTATGTTTTTCAACTTGTTTTCTCTGAAATTGTTAGATTTGTATTTTTTTAGCTTTTGTTTTCAACTTTTTCTGCTATTTATTGGTTACCTTCTCCTTGTCAGTTTCATGTCCGGTACTCAACTGAAGACTTTAGGAGGAAAGCATACCTAGTTTCACATTGCACAGTTGTCACCCAGACTCAGAGACAGCGAGAGCAGCAGAGCAGAAAATGTCCAAGTACTTCCACAGGTCCAAACTTTATTATAGTATCTCCCTGTTGCAAAGCAACTCTGCTCCAGCCTGCGGCCATTCAACATGTGCCCAGCTATTGCCAGCACTCTGGGGTGTTAAAATGAGCAAATTAAATAAATAAAGACGCTCTGTGTGTGTAGGTGTGTGTGTGTGTGTGAGTGTGCGTGCGTGCGCCCGCCCACGTGTGTGCATGAAGATTGATTAAGGCTGAGGCAGGGGCTCTCACACAGCCGTGACCCAGCTCCCCCTCACCTTTGATAAATAGATGGCTTTAGGGGGCTGGTGGCGGATCAGAAGTGATCCGCGGTATCTTCTGCGGCCCAACTGAAAAGTTTGTCAGCCCGGGTGGCCGGCAGATGCCCAGGTGCATTAAGGCGGCTGAAATGAACATGCATATGATTGAATTTTGGTTAGGAGTAAAAAAAAACGTTGTTCAGATTTGCCCAGGCCTGGTTGCCGGGACATATTCATTTGAAGTTGAAGGGTATGGCGTCAGTAAATTAAAATCTTTTTGACTGGGGTAAGGAAGAGGTTTAAATGTGTTTCTAAATCATAGGATATTTTGAAGACTAGTATTTGTTAGTATTTGTCCAGTTCCCCAAGTTTACAGTTATAACTCTTTTATTACTTTTTTATAGACTGGATAATGTTTTACTCAGAGTTACCTTTTCTCTCGACATTCTTTTCATGACCATTCCTTAACTGCTTGAGCAGAGCCCCTCACATCACTGTTATACTTGCTCACTCATTATTGCAGCTACCCGTGATTTCCACTCCAAAACCAATTGCTTATTTACAGGCTGTTTGCCAAATGGTAATTTAGCAAACAGTGCTTCATTTATTTAAATGTAAGATAATTAAGATAGGCTCATACATTTTGTGACCATCTAGACAAATGTTCTCTCATCTCTCATCATATTCCCTGACAGGATTATCAATAACCTACCTTTTATAAATGTAGGCAGGATTTCGACAGGAATATTTAATGTTTTTGTTTGCTCTAAAGATACAATGTCATAACATCTTGGTATTTCATGAAAAAATAAGCCCTCAATTGTGTTAACCCTCTCTCCTCTTCTCCTCAAATGACTGTATTCCCACTTCATGCACCTCAGGGTACATCGGATTTATAGCAGTATTTGTTTCCAAATTCACCCTCCGTGTTTATATTCCCAAGAGGATGAATCCTACTGTTTTGGCGATCCCAAATCTGCTATTGAGTATCGGCATCATGCCAGAAACTCACTTTGCACATTGGAATTGTGTAGCTGAAAGCAGCAGAATGCTATGAGGCTTGACCATCCATTCCAAAGAGGATAAACCAATAAGATTTTTTGTCTGCTTCATGTAGCACCATGCTTTAGGTAAAATTAACATTTCACTTCAGTACAACAGTTAGATTTTAAAAGGGCCACATGATAATATGATGATATGACATTATGATAACATAATAAAAATGTCAAGACTTACAACTTGTTAAGAAATATTAAATACTACATAAACTATAGATTGTTATGCCCCGTTACTTTGTGGAATTCTTTCAGGTTATACATTACTATGTCCAACGTCATGCCAGTTATGTTGATTTTGTCTTGTAGTTTTGTGTATTCATGCCACATGATTTATTATCAGGTTTATGTCATAGATCTCATGTTCAGTATAGTTTATGTTTAATCTAACTCATTTATATTAGTCACATTATATCTTTCACATAACAAGTCACTCTGTCTTACATAGTATTTACGGCAGGTATCAATTACTGATTCACAAGTTAATTCAAAGACATGACTTGACACAGAGGGGAACAAAGACATTCAAATAATTGGCAAACAGCCACATAGAACTATCTTATATACACTCAGAACAGACCAGTGGATGCAGCTCCTTTCCTAAGTCTTGTCACTTCAAAATTGTTGTGTCGGCATTAGTCCAAGGAGTTCATACCAAACCCACTCACATTCTTCTGAAGGCTTCTGAAAAGCTCACATTATTTAAGTAAATAACCTCGCCAGCCTATTAAATGAGCACTTGTACTGATGGGCTTTGAGAACCAGGAGTCTGTTCATTCAGAACTCACAAATCGGAATCTGCTTTGTGTTTTTACTATTCACTCTGCACCGGCATATAAGTGGAAAAAAAAACATTTCATCAATTTTGTCAGGCACAGGGTTTGTTTTTTTTTCTCCCAGATGCTCCTCAATACTGATGTATCACCAGGGCAGCAGCATATGGTCAGAAGATTTAACAACTATGGCAAAGCCTCTTCACACATACTACAATGCACACACACTCATCGCAGCGATTAAGCACTTGAACTGCCACCCTACATCTACGGTGTTGAACTGTAGCATAACCCTAGACACTGGCATTAATTTTAATATAAACGATATGTCATTTTTATGTCATCAAATAGGATAAATACACACCAACAGACGTGTATTATTAAAGACTGTGAACTTGTACTTTTGAAAAGCAGGTTTCATGTTTCTTTTTAAATATCATTTTGTTGAAAGTCCTATGATGCTATGTGACAGATTGAAGGTGGTTCGTTTTACCTTGTAGCTCCACCTGCATTCCCTAGGTGAACAGACGCCTGAAGAATACCATTAATGCAAATCATATTTTCACTAGTTGTTTATATGACTGAAGAGTCTTCAGGGATTTATAGACCAATTTTATTCAATTTGACAAAAATGTGTCCTTTCAAATTGAAATGTGCACAGGCATTTGTCTACAAGCCCTGTGTCCTTCTCTTACACAGCTGCCTCATATGCTCCAACTTAGACACAGCATGATTTGGGGCCTGAGAGATTAGTAGCGGCTATTTTATATTTCTTTGTGTGCCAATAAGCATGCATGCTATTGGCGGGTCAAAGCTAAGCTGCATTGTCACAACAGATTCTCTTTGCTGGCAGACCTTCTTCAATGGAAGTAGAGCTGCCTCATTGTAATGTGAAACCCTGCGCTATAGTGTTGCTGTGATTTTTTTTCTGCTCATCCCTTCTATGTTTCTTTCCTTCATAGTGGGTGATGCATCAAAGGCAGTGTGCACATAAATCATTTCCATATGCGAAAGAGTAATAATGGGTGGGAGGGAAACTATCAATATATTTCCCCTTGCACAGCAGCGTCAAGGGAGACGCACAGATTAATACTCTGGATGCAGCAATCAGTTGCTGTCCTTCATTGTCCTCTTGGACACCGTATTTGAATCAGTGTTATTTTTTTTGTCTCTGTCTGAGCAAAAAAAACAAACTGTCACTTCTTCTTTTAACACATCTCACTCCGACTACCTTTCCCTCAAGAGAACAGTGGTTGCAATCCAATACCACTCTGTCTGTTTAACAGCTTCTATCCTGCTTTTCTGCTAGTTCTTGTCTCCCCTATGTTTAGATTCATCCATTTAAATCCTACTTCACCACATCCCCTTGCTCCCTCTTCTTAAAAGCCTATATCCCTCAAGCATCTGCTCTCATGTCTCTTTCCCCCTCGAACATGCTCTCCTTGCCCTGCACACATTTTTTTTTTTTTCCATTTTCGACCCAATTTTCTTTTTTGCCCCTGAGTTTGGACTTTCCGGGGCATCGGAAGGTTAAATACTCCTCTTCTGCTTTCTCCTGAAATGTTACCATCTCTCTTTGCTTTCTACTCCGGAATCCCCTCTCGTGTGAGGTCTCCCTGGTGTCTTGCCATGTCATTCTGACGGAAATAAAGGACACAGTGTTATTTTGCTAATGACACGCTCAAAAAACCCAGCGGTTTTCTCCAACAAAGACTCTGAAATGACTTCCTGTCTCCCCCTCCACTTGCTTTGAGTTACGGAAAAATACTTTGCCCCTTGGTGGAAAATAGAAGAAAATGTAAAATGTCAGCAGTCACTCTGTTGTCCATTTTCTTGCCCATTAACCCGGAGGTTCGATCCGTTTCAAGGAGCCAGGGATCGAACGATCCCTGGACACTTCACACGTTGTGCCGAAGTGTCCTTGGGCAAGATACTGAACCCCAAATTGCTCCTGATGGCATAGCCGGCGGTGTGAGACTGCAGTAGAAAAGGCAGCGGCTCTGTGTGAATGTGTCTGTGTGTGAATGGGTAGGTGGCAAAATGGTAGTGTAAAACTCTTTTGGTGCTCCCTCCAGACTAAAAAAAGTGCTATATAAATACAGACCATTAACTTGTACTTGTTGTGACCTTGAGCCAGATGACAGTGTGGATTCAGGTGATGCATCATGTGTACAGGAATAAAACAATATGATAGTGATACGGTGTAGGTTTGACAGGCAGGTCACGACCTCGGGAAATATTATAATGATAGCATTGGTAAAAAGGATTTGTGTGTAACCATGAAGCGACTGTCAACGCTACCGTTTCAGCACTTCAGGTTGCTGTTGTTTTTTTCTCTGCCAACTGACCGAAAGTCAACTGAGACTTACAATTGGAGGGCCCAGCCCTATGAGTTAGTGCCGTCATGTTTGCAGTGGATGCACAGGCCTAACTAATAATCTCTTCCAAGCTTTGTGTTTTGAACAAGGGTATCGTTGTTGCTGTACCACTAAAACACAGCTTTTGGAAACCCTGAGGCTTTCAACAACAGCAATGATTTGTGATTATTTTATTTATATCCACCCATATCGGAGTCAAGAGTGCTAAAAATGCACAAGGAGTTGACGGTTTATTACCGCTATTGTCAATTTTTTGTGTTCCCCCCATTAATTATGGAGGAACATTGATTGCACACGTCAGTCCCGGGGACAGCTGCTTATGCTTCGACCAGCCATAAAACCGAGGCTTGACGTGAGTGCGTTGAAGATGCGCATCAGCTGGCAGCCTTGTCTTGATTAACTCTCCCTAGAGGATTACAGTGTGGCTTTAACTGACACTGCACTCTCAATTGGCAAAACGTTGACTCTCCTGGGAGAAGGCCGGAAAGAAGGAGGCGCACAAGTGGAACAGGGCGGAATCGGCGCACCTGTGCAAGCCCTCCTGGTACTCCTCTTCAGCTGATCAGTGTGTCAATGAGGACTTCACTCCATAACAACCTTCCCAAGTGCAATTCAGCGACGTGCCTAAACCCAGCAAAGTGAATCTGCGTGCAATTTTATTACTGTCATCCACCAGCATCCTGGAGGCTTGAAGTCAATTATGTATTTTGTTTTTTACTTTGAATGCTGTATTACGTTTGCGTGTCAAGTGTGTCAGATTGATAGAAGAAGGAGCAGGGCTGGCAATCCCCCCCCCCCCCCCCCCCCCCCCTTCCCCCCGCTCATGTTCTCATATCTCTGTAGTGGTCCAGCCCTTCAGGCTTGAGAGACACACCAAAAAAGACAAGAGTAAGAAAGTTCCAACAGAAGAGTGATAATGAGTGGGGGCAGAACAAAGCACTAATCACCAAAACGTCTCTAAGAAAAAAATGTCAGCGAGCTTGAGAACCCGTCTTTGTACGTAGTGAGAGAGACAAGTGAAGTGCATGAGAAACAGAGACAGGATTGGGCAAATGTCGTACTATTTATCGGTGCAAGTTTTGACATACATGTAGCTGTGAGAAATTGGCCTGTCACGCCACATCAGGCGACTACAAGAGGATCTGTCGTGGAGATGTCGCCTTTGGATTTTTGCGTTTTAGTCAGAGATAAACTTCTACCTTTGTTTTGTTAATACCAAAAACAATGTTTTTCTTTCCTTCAAATGCCAGCATGCAGTAATTGTGTGATTTTTGCCAATGCACAAATCGCAGTGTATCGGTTTTTATTAATTACCTATAGGTAGCCGTTAGAAACAAACCATTTTAAAATCAACTGCTACTGAAATTTCCACCTGAAGTTGGAGCACACTTGAATGTTGCTAACTGCAAGTTTGTAGGACCAGTAGTGCGCCACAAAATTAACAGAATAAAGTGGAAGATGGAATTAAGGGTGCTGCATCTGTGTTGGCAGCAATCACTTAATTATAATTATGGCCCATGTTCATAATCAACACCTTTCCCCTTCCTCTCCCGTGCACCAATGTGACGCTGACCTTCTCCGAGGTCCCGCAGCTTGGGACACAGAGCGTGAAAACATCAATCAAGGCCACAGCTGTTGAAACGTCGCATTAACTCTGAACGACCATCTTCCCGCTCTTCAACGTGGTGCGTGTAATCTTTTGCAGGGGACCTGGCGTCAGACGACGAGTACCTCGAAATCCCATCCATCTCCCGACAGAGAGCAGGGACGTATGAATGCACAGCTGTCAACGACATCGACGCAGATGTTCAGGCCTTAGACATCACTGTCAACTGTGAGTCCCTTCCGGAATTTTACAAGATAGTTAGTAAACGTAAAGTAACGAAAACGTATCGTATACTGGCCTAGCACAGCTGAGCACCTCATTTGATCTGTCCTTTGAACGAATCCAATGCATCAACTGTTTTGTTATAGTCATATAATCGTTGAAATAATTCATAAATGCAAAAATGCCCAATGTCCACAGGTTCCATCTACCCAGATATGGTCTTCCGTTGATTTTGTTGCAACATGCATACTAACGAGTAGGGGACTGATTTTCTGTATGTACTGTATCTGGGATATAGTTACATTTTCAGACTTTTAATAAAATCTCTCAAAATGTTCAGTAATTATTATGTTAATGCATTTCCCTCATCAAATATATATGATCAAGGCGCATTTATTTCTTAACTTCGAGTGACTTGGGTTTTTTGTATCTCTTTTTGCATTTGCAATTTGTGAAGGTGACATATATCAAATATTACAGATTCAACTGTGTAACAGATATAATACATAATTTTGACCTCACACTTTGTGTTGACTAGTGGTCATGCATGCATGTGATTCATGATCATGGCCATGAATCTTGCTGAGGAGAAGAAGATGCTCTCACCCACCTGCTTTCTTTATTACCTTGACTTGTGTTGCCTTGAATAGTCCTGATTACAGTGCTCCTGTGTGTAGATGCTCCGACTGTGTCAGAGGGCAGAGATGTTGGAGTGACTCTGGGCCAGAGAGGAGTGCTGGAGTGTGAGGCCGACGCGGTGCCTGAGGCAGACTTTGAGTGGTATAAAGATGACAGAAGGTAATGGCTTTTACGAGGCGATTTTAGATGTCAGTGTGTTCGTATGTTTGTCTCAGCTACTATTCACACCGAGATGTTAAAATGATGGAAAAAAAAAACATTATTGACATTATTTGCATTTGCCGTTTGTTGTCCATGGTTGTTTTTCCCCACTCTAGGATCTTCAATGGTTTTGATGGGATGGAGATTGTGAATACTGCATCGCTGTCCAAGCTGACATTTTTTAACGTCTCTGACGGAGACTATGGCAACTACTCCTGTGTTGCCATCAACAAACTTGGCAGCTCAAACACAAGCTACCTTCTGTATCGTGAGTACAGCTGCTCCATCTGCTACGTTTATAATACTGCAGGAAAGGAGTCGTAACCAAGATAAGAAAAGCTTAAGTTATCTGTTAAGTCTGTGATTAATTCTCTATTCTTTTTGTGTAGATAAATTACTGAAGCAAATGAAATATTCAGAGATAAAATAAATATGTGACATTATTATTACACCTCCAGTTAATCTGTAAATCTTCATTCTACAAATGTATTAGAAGAACTTGATAGTGTTTTCGGAGATGGCATCTAATTCTGATTGGTCTGATTGGGCCATCTGTGGCCCACTGTGCAGTTTCATCTTGCCCGTCGAGAGACGAGAAAAACTTTGAGAAATACAAAGAAATCATTTTAAATCATACAAAAATAACACTTGGTTGCGGCAATAAGTGAAAAAGGCTGTTCCCAAGACCGTGTTTCAAAAAAGAAAGAAATGACCACATATCTCCCAGGGTTGCATTGAAATCTAGAATCTTATAGGTGATTAGGATTAAATTAGTGTAGCGTGAGAAAGTGACTTTTGACTCTGTCTGTAATTTGATTAATGGCTGTTGGCACTGCTATCGGTTTGAACTCTTCAGTATTTTGCTGCACAGCCCAAAAGGAAAAACTCCATTCAGCAGCCTTATCTTCATGCTATTCACAACTGTTGTCAGCGATGTGTTGCAGCTCTGTTTCCGACATGCTGCTCTGTTTTATTTGTTCCCCTGGTGTAGTTGTAATTGAACCCACTAGCTCAACGCTATTGCAAGGTTAGTATTCTGCACCAGCATGCTCTTCAGCTGTCATGGATCGAAAGTGTTAACTGCATGCTGGAACATGACAAACATCACCATTTTCACAAACGAAGTCGGGATGCAGTGTCACTATATTTGTTACTTTTGAATTTGACAAGAGGAAACAAAATCATTTCCCGGTTCCTATCAAAATTCTGCTGGTTAAATTATTCTTTTACCAGACCACACTGTAATATTTGTATCTTTGTGAAAATGGTCAATGTGGTCTGTGGCACTAATCATTGTTTCATTTTGTCCTTTGCAAACCTCTCTGTTTGACACTGGCTTCTTGTTGATTTTTTGCATGACCTTTGTACAATGTAAGTATTCATCGTCTTCCATTATAATCGTATGAAATGCTTCTTGTGTCTGCAAATAGCCAGTGTGGATGGTAGATCTGTGGTCTAGATTTTTTTTTGTTTGTTGTAAAAGGTTTGGGAACTGACATTGACATGTGTGGAGCAACAGCTTACTCATCTTCTCATTTAATGTGTCCTTGTAAGTTCAGGTTGCAGCATCTAGTAAGCAAACTGACACCATTAACAACATTGGAGTGTATTAATGGCTTTGATTTTGACTGTGAGTGAACGTCATTATTCTAATTAGCCATATGCCGGATTAGGGATAATCCACTGTGACAGGGTAATTGGATAGATGCCCCAAAGGAAACTGTGTTGAACTTGTGGAAATCCAAAGGAAATTAGGACTCATTGTGTGACAATCTTCAAAGTAGAAAGCTCAGATTTGGCCTCAATCTTATACAGTGCAACCATATACATGTAAGGGAATTACCTCATCCCTGAAAAGAGCATGATGAAAATGGTATGTGTTTTGGCTGCATCATAAAACTATTGAAATATGAAACACTGTAAAACCGAACAATGCTACAATACCACAGATGCATTGACTGGCAAATGATTAAGTTTGGAGGTTTAATCAAAATGATTGAAAATGAGGCATGCATATTGTTAAAGAGAAATCATTTTTCTTTCATTTAAGAAAATATGTGATAAGGTATTAATCTCTAGTAAAAAGGTTTGCAGTTTGTAGAATAAAAAACTGTTTCATTAGATCTATTACACGAGAGTGTTCAATTTAAACCAGATTAATAAATGTCTGCTCCTCAAAAACGTTCCCAAGGTATTGTTAATTGTAGCAGGAGCTATGTACTGCAAATACTTTTTTTTATACTTTATGCAATATATATCCAGTAAGGGAAATACAAAATTCACCAAATGGCAGCATCCCTTTATTGAAGCTATATTACAACTGGCCAAAGCAAGTCAAAGCATCATTTAAAGGAAATCCTTGTGGTTTATAGACCGATTTCAATACTTTTACACTTCAGTAAAGCATTTGATCTTGCACACCACATCATTTTGATTGTCACACTCAAAAACAAATAAATGTTGTTCACCTCCTGCCTCCTAATGGACACATTTATTGTAGCCCCTGTGTCATTTTGATTTTATGTGCTGTTCATTTATGGTTCTCAACAAATATTGTTTCCTATAGTTCTGGTTAACCTATGTCCATTCGCCATTGGATACATCAATATTTTGCAACATCTGCTTGTAAAAATGAAAGTGATGCAATCCATAATTCCTGTCAATAACTTCAATCAGACTGGTAGAAGACAAGATGGGGGATTCACTTTGTACTTCTTTATCTGAAATAAACAATTTAAAAATGCAGGCAGATTTGGCTGGATACAGAAAGAAGTCTGAGTGACAAACATATAATAGTGGCATAAATTAAAAACAAAATAGGACCTAGGGAAGAAGCACCATTTTCATTTGGCTAAATACATAGTTTGAGTTGATTTTAACTTTTAACTGATTCTTTTCACATTGACTGAAGAAATGTGTCAATTTGTGTTTAATTTTTAGTCCACATCATTGGGATGAGGTCATTCTATTCTATCAGCATGTATTTATAGATAATCATAAATTGGTTCTCAGAATAGACAGTGTGAGATAGTCACCTTGTTTTCTCATGCAGGCTAGAACCATATTTGCACTGCATTGTTTAAATAAAAACAATCAAATATGAAGCTGGGATATTATGCCAATATCAACAGAGAGGATTCATTTAATAACTCGGCCTCAGTAAAGGGTAAAACCAATCCTTCATGGTGAGACTCAACATCTGTCCGTTTTCTTCTTTCTTTTCCCCCTGTCAGGTCCGAGAGCAGTTCAGGATGGCAGTGGCGGTGCAATGGGAGTGAACTCACACACATGTCTCCTCCTCCTAGTGTTCCTGCCCTTCCTGCTCCGATTTTGAAGAGGATTGGGTTTGAGCGTAAATGTGTGTGAGTGTGTGGGTGTGTTTGTGTGTGCGCATGTGTGTGTGTTGTTTTTTCCCCCCAACAGAACCATAAATTGATGCACAATGAGTGCATGAGGTACCAAGCTATGTAACGATGTTGACACATAAATAAGTACATATAACGTATTTTTTGTTTTTTCATAGTTTTAGTTTTTAAATATGTAATTGATGTTTCACTTCTTAACTGAATTGTGAGGGATATTTTTGGGGGTCTAAATTATATTATTGTGGATTGACTATTTTTCTCTTCTTTTTTTTAATGAGGTATCTCTCACTCAGATGCAATTGTCTTAATTTTTAACCACATTGCATATTCATCGGAACTCCAGGAAAAGGCAAATTTAGAGAAAGTATGAGAGGTGAATGTTAAATACCTCAAAGTCAAAACAAGACAGTGAAACAGAAGGAGTTGAGGTTACCCTAAGGCTTAAAGCCTGGTATGATCCTAATTAATGTATAATAATTATCATTCAGTCTTGCCGTTGAATTGTTTTTGACCTTCAAGTATTTTTGTTCTCAGCATTATAGTGATATACTTGCAGTTGTGACATGCTAATAATTCAATTTTAGGTTTTTTCGGTTTTTGGTTATTAAATGTTTGAGAAGGGAAAATATGAAGCTGTAATTATTTAGGACAGATATCCTAGTTTGTTGTATTTTTTTTTCTTTACCAGTTGTACACAATAATATTGTCAAGAATTATTGTAATTAAGCCGTTAAAATGGAGGGAGAGTTTGCGGCGCTTGTGTGGAATCAATGTCCGACTTAAGTAAAGCAAATTTACTAAAGCTGTCGCTACTCGTGCGGACATCATGCAATTTCTACTCGACAGTATTATTTGAAAAAAATGTTCCAGACCAGCAGTGAAAGGTTAGGATCACTCAGTATAGTTAACAGTAAATAAACACTGCATGCATTTAGATACCAATAATCCAAAGACTAAAGACGTTTATACAGCACCATGCAGCACACGTATGTTTTCTTGTCTCACCAAACAAAGAAACATGGTTACCTTTTCCATAGTGATATCTTTTTATAGGGATAACATGAAAGACAACATGTTATATTTTAAATAGGGGGGGATCTGGAAGAAAAAACTCACTGACACCTCTAAACCAAAATGTACAGTGGGTCGTGATATGTGGGTAATGACTCTGAAATGTCCACCTAAACATTGTCTTGTCCAGCTTTTATTTGGAAGAGAAAGGCATGCAGTCGCACTGCACAGTATGTGGACCATTTGCAATAACTAAGATTGATGAGGTCACAGCGCAAAAAAATGCTACACCTGCTCATATCACTTGATGAATAGCTTGCATCATCGGCAGTGACAGGATATATGAGGAAACATCTCTGTGTTTTATTATAGACATAGTGTATCACAGATTGTGGAAAAAAAACAAAAAAAACAACAGACCTGTTTCTGAACTTTGGGAGCATGAGGGGTTTCTGCAACAATCTGTAACCTCTCAAAGCACAACAACAAGAATGTAAACATGTATCCTTGTGTTGGCAAGTGATTCAAACACACTGCCAGACCACACTCAGAACCCCGCCTACCCCCGGCAATGGAAATGAGCTAAGTGACAATAACAAACATTTCGGGCAAGATTTAATGTTAGGTTACTGGTCTTGTAAAATGTGAAGGACAATTTATTATTTTTTTGTTGAAAATGCATCGCTCTTTGTGTTTTTAGTGTACCTCAAAAACAAACCATTACTTCCCCTTGCTCTCTGTGTGAGCTGCAATCACATTCATTGACAGCGCATATGGAGAATTCCATTAACATAACATCAAACACGAACAGTGAGTTTAAACGCATTAGTGTGTATTAGTGTGCAGTGATGATGCAATGACCGTCTACATAAAAGCTAAGAGCTCTAATGGAGTGTTTGTGTTTTGTGTTTTTTTTAGCTTAATATAAGCTCTGTTAACACTGAACAGGCCCAACAGAACCAGGGATATATGTTTTGTTCACACTCACCTCCCCTTCTTTTAATGAAATTTCATATTTATTTCCGTGTCTTGATTTGGCTCTGGTGAGGTCTAAGTCCATCATCCCTGTGCGCATCAATTTTTATTTATTGCTCACGAGAAAACCTTTGTGCCCCCTTGATTTGTTCAAAAGGAAGACTATCCAAATCAAAAAGGCATGAAATAGATAGGGTGTTTGGTGAAATTGATCAGGGTAATCATCAGCTGAATCAGACAGGCTGATCACAGTTTGACATGCAAGTCAAAGAATGAAAGACACTACAGACTATCATTCATCTTCAGCACATTGAAGTCTGGATATGACATGGTAATTATTCCATCCTGACTTGAAGGATGGCAGGACTATTTTGTCATTATGTCACATGAATAAGCGCATTAAAGATGAATAGTTGGACCACGCCCAGAGGAAGAGGAGGACCGTGCTTGAGATGGGCCTGTAGGAATTAGCTTCTGGTTGTAGGCACAAACAATCACAGCCTCATCACTTTGAGTTCAATGGAAATGTTTAAAATAAGTGGACAAACACATGGTATTGTTTTTGATTACTTCTCTTTTGGAGAAAATATTGTACCACATTGTAAGCATACATTGTAAAAACATCGTGTACCTAATTTCATGCTGTTTTTTTTTTACTACCTCTGTGCAGTAGTTCAGTAATGTGTCCAATCATAACCAACATTAACTAATTTTACACGCATAAATTAGCACACAGCTGTTTTAGTCAGTAGGTGTTTCACATTGCTCCACAGGTCATTAACAAGACAGGCAAGTGCAGGTAGCGGAATCTTTATGCAGTTTGTTGCTTTGTCCTTGGTAATTGTGTTTTTTAATTTCTTATATTAATTTAATTTGAATGCAATAAAGTATGATTCCTTTCAAGTCAAGCACACCATTACTGAGGACAAACACATGTAAGTGCTTACCTTAGAGTGCAGAAACCAACAGACCTGCTGGCAAAATATAACTTATTATGCATTTCTATATCACATTCATATATCGATCGAAAATCATATATGATTAGAGGTTAGCTTAGGTTGTATAGATGACTGACTCAACTGTATAATCTATTCAATAATAGCACTGCCATATGGTCACTCTCCCAGCGATTCAGAATTGAGGCTGCACTGAGCAGCACAGACTTCAAACCAAAACTGTGCAGATGACTATTCAACATTCTAGTTGCATCATTAGAATGTACCCTGCTACTTGTCAGTACTAAACAGCAAACTTGGTTATTGACTGCGGTTAACTGCGGTGTACATAGATAAAGAGGCAAAGAGCAGTCTGATCTACGATCTGAGGATGACGTCCGCTCAGAGGAGACGGAGAGCAGTTGGCACTTTTCCTCAAGTTTTGGCCTTGGTCTTAGCCACGTGCAGCCAAAATAACAAAGTATTTCATCTTTATTTCCTTGATCTATAATTCCTGCTGTTTCAAATGTGTAAGAAAATTGAAACCTTCAAATGGCTGCATCTTTACAGTCCATGTAAAAATAAATTCAGAGTATAGTTTTTTTTTGGCTGTTAGTAACACATTTACTAACTCCATATTTACAACACATATTGACATGCTTTATATGGACTATCTGTCATTTATATGACGTCCTGTTCATGCAGCCAGACTCTTAAAAAAATTAAACACAGTTAAAAATGGACCATTGATAGTTTGACCCCCAGGCTGAGTGACACATAATATCTACAAAGTTTACTCCAAAACGGGTCTTAGCCCCTGCTGCGCGTCAGGTTCTGGACAACGTCCATCCCACACACCAGTGTGATTGCCTGTGTATCACCAGCTTGGTTGGGGGGGTAACCTAATGCTCAAATTAATCCTTAATGTCGTAAGATGACACAGAAAATATGAAGTTGATTGGATCAAATGTCTAGGAGGACATCGTTTTGGTAGACAGCATGGAAATGGCCAAAAATGGTGCCTTGAATCTCAATAGCAGACTTATTGCGTTTAGTATATATGTCCTTTTGACTTTTGGTGCATCCTGGGATTTTGACATGTCAAGGGGGCGCTGTAGAGCCATTTTTCCCCACCCATTTTCAAACACTCCCCATAACAAAAATGTTCACCAGACCAAGATGCGTGTGCAAAAATCCCACATTTTCACGTGAGTTAAGGCCCCCTAAATGGGCAACAATCCATAACTGCAAAATATGTGTAAGACAAACAGTAAGAGTGGTGGTGTTTTGTAGGATATGGAAGTTGTCATGCTTAGTGTATTTTCACTCACGTCTATCTTGTCACTCACTTCCTGTTTTATTTAGTACTTACCTTTTGTCTCTCATTCCAGAACCCTTTACTTTGTGAGTTTTCAGCCATCGTGAGCATGTGATTGTTTTCACCTGTTCCCACTTCCTCCTGTATAAATAGCCCTTTGTATTCTCCTGTTTGAGTCCGGCCTTCCTGTTTGCTCTGGTCGTAACATCGCGCTACATTTTATTTCAGCATAGTTAAAAAAAAAGTCTGTTCTGTGCTGTCTTATCAGGAGCAAATGCAAATGCTCCAAATTCCCACCAAGCGTGACTTTTAAAAAGGATATGCACAACGCACTGTGAGATGCATTCAAGCCAAACTTATAATGATAAAACCTAGCAACCCAGGGAGAGGAGGATGTCGGAAATACAGGAGTCAGATATTTCTGGTCTACCCCAACTACAGCTGGAAAACTGCACTGAAAAAGGACTGAATACACATACATTTTCCTGCTTCTGTCTGACTCCAGTCAGCCAATTCTGAATCACAGCCCATGAAGGCTTATACAGTATTTTGGCAGTAGTGCTGCATATTTAAGTTGATATGACGAATTCCACTGTCTTCATAGGGATTGCAGGGCACATCCTTTCTCTTGGCCCAAGCAAACAGTGGTCCAGTTGGAGTATGGGCTGATTTGGGTATGGGGCATAGGACATGGGTATATTTCTTTTCTATGTATCCATATGTGCAAGGCAAGAGAATAGTCTTAAAAGACAATTTTAGTTGATACCAAGAAAAAAGACAGAGCTTGTGTTGCACCTACCAGATAGAACTATTCATTTTAGGTGTTGTGACATTTGTGTGATTTGCATTGCAGTCTGTAAGAGATTAATTTTGGATGTGAACTTTGGTTGGACATTGGGAAAGTAAAACTTTCGTAAAACGTCTCACCTGCCAGGGGATTATCATCATAGCAGATGCATGAAGTAGTCTCATCATCTGATGGGATTTATTGTGGATGATTCGCGTGCACAAAATTCTGCCCCTTGCCTGGCCGCAAGTTCACAGAGCTCTCTTCGAGTTGGACTGTTCACCAGTGGAGGGAGACATCATGCTATTTGACTCCCTGCATTGTAAATGATTGTCCGTTCATATGTATTTTCTTGATGAAAAAGTGTGTGCTCATATTTAAGACTGATAAAAAATAAAATGTTGTATAACATCAACCTTATGTGTTGGGGTTATTATTGTTATTGTTTTTTACAAGATTGTAAAAAAAACATTTTAACAATGTTTAAAAAAAAGATATAGGATTGTGGCAGTGGGGTGGGGTTGGTGCATCAGCTGCAGGTGAATGGTGAAAAGAGGGGAGTGGCAGCCTAAGACCAGACAGCTGACCAGACAACCCAGACTGGGTTGGACCAGAATCAATCACAAACTATAAAATGCCTGTGGTTAACCTGGTTCTGGTCTCTCTTGCAGGAGGCTAGGTCCTGGGAGAAGGACTTACTGTCTTCTCCTGTGCTGCATATTGTTAATTTTAAGTTGTGGACTTTTTGAGTTGTAGCTCTAAGTGTAGGACAATAAAATCCTTGGTTGTTAACCAAAAACTGTCTCTTTTCCCTCATTACTACCCCAGTGTGAGCATAGACTCTCACAAAGAGGTTCTGCTATGCTGCACTGCCAACAGACTTTTCCAAGGCACACAAAGAGCTTCCTCAGAGTTCCTTATAGTGGCACATATCCAGTAACAAGGGATCCTATTGATTTCTGGTTCCCACAGAAGACCTGACCTTGGACTGAGCTCATCGTGGTCTGTATGCTACATTACCAACAGTGGGTGGCTGCAGCTCTTTAAGTGACACCACTGTGTTTGAGCCTGAACACAGTGTATTTTAAAGATTGGGCACATCTACATTTATGTGCAACCACAGTAGGAGGCCTACTATGATGCTATTTTCTCTTCCTCCGCCATGAATGTTAATTACATACTGCAGCTCCATGCAAAAAGTAATTCCCCATTCTTACTCATTTCCTGTGTGGATGGTACATGAAAAAGTATCAATGCTCTCTGCTGTGCGTCTATGGCGTTGCTGCTTTTCTTGTGACCCTGGCCAATGCTTCACAGTGCCATAAATATATAAAGTATGTGCCAGACATGTCCAGTATTTCAGGTTTGGGCATTTGTTGCATCTTTTAAGCAGTGATGGCATGATGGGGGTTGGGGGATCAGTTAATGCGCTACCGCTCTACTTCCGCCTCAGCAAATATATAATTCATGCAAACATCTGCTTTCAGCAGCTGAGTGTTGGCTTCATACACCAGAGACTTGGGAAGGCAGTGACACTGTAGAGATAGAAAATATTTGGTTTTGCCTGATGTTAAAGGCCAGTGTCCAAAAGATCACAGCTAACACGAAACTAGAGGGAATTTCTTCTCTTTTACAAAATAAAGCCCTATATCCCTGCCACTGTTCACCAGCTTATCATGGCACACAGTTACATTTCATTGTCAGGCCAACTCTTCCAGCTGCAGCAGGGAGCAAAGGCGGAAGTCAGGCGGCCTAGAACACAGAGCAACAAGGAGTCAGTGTTGGGAGGAGGTTAGGGTGAATGGATGGAATTTGATATGTTGACGGACAGAGAAGCACTGCTGAATAATTGTATTAATGACCAAGATGGCTGCCACTGATGCGGAGAGGTCAGTTGAGGCTGCTATTGCCGCAGTGTGAAACTATGTTACTCATTTTTTGCGTTATAATCATATCCAGTTGTGTATATTCAACAATGTTGGTCTATGACTAAAACCTAATATCATGTGAAGTTTATCTCTTTTAGTTCTTATGTGGTGTGATAGCTAAAAAAAAGTGCAGACGCGAGCAAGTTTTTGCTGGAATTGGCTCAGACCTGTTTGTCGGCTTGGCTGCTTTGATGATCGCAGTCGTCCGGGGAATGCGTTGGATTTCTGTACACTAAGATGGTTAAATGATAATCATTCATCTTCCCATATGAATCACTTTGTGGTGTCATTTTGTGACTTCTCTAGCACAATTTCATTATCCCATGCAGCTACCTGACTTTCCATACTTCAAATCACTGAACATATTATTCTTACTTATTTGGTGTTCCTTTTTTCCCCTTTCCTATTCCTATACATCAATGTAAGCCAATTGCTTTCACCTTATATAGTAATTGTGTAGATGTTTGACCAAAATAAATAAAAGAAATGCTCTGTTGTGCAACACAGCATTTATTTAAAGCCACTCAAGTCATGTTGCATCCTTGATGTAAGAATCTATTTTTTCAGTAATATTTAATATTGTTTCATCAACCAGTCCCAAGTGCACCCAAAGCAAGGGTTGCTAGATGAAAGTCTTGCTGGAACTTCATCTGTAAGTCAGAGAACTGATGAGTGATTAAACATTTTGAATTGAACTCAAATCGGTTAATTGTGAATCCATGTGAGATTTTTTTTATTTTTTATTACCGTAGTTTGGAACTAAATCCTTCCTGTAATAGCCAAGGGACTTATGTGTTTTGGCCCTTCTTAGGCCTATGAGCCCTCTGTTTCTTTATTTGTACACCCATGTTAAAGTTTTGCACAACTTTTTTCCAGTTGTCCCGGACTCATGATGTTGTCGTGAATTATTATAGTTACAGCCGCTGGGGTGACCGCCCGTATATAAAGTATGGTCTTGATAGTGTGTTGTCTGCTGTTATTTTTGTGTCTGTTTCTGCGGCCCAATGACGTAATTCTCCCTCCGGTGTGTTTTGTTTTAAGAGTGTGTTTTCTTTGTTCTTTTGTTATCTGGGTTTCATGCCACACAAACCCTCGCCGTTTTGTAAGGCCATTTTGGTTACATTTGTTTCTTTTTGTGTTTATTTATCAACTGGCAATAAAACTTGCGATTTCCCTGACAAGATTGGGGCTTATGTTGCTTCCCTTATCGCTAGACCACGTCAGGATTGTAACAATTATATTACTTTAATTTAATTCTGTCAGGACCACCCCAATGTATTTTAATATGTTTGGTACATCTGGCCTAATTTTCAAGCCACCAAAATGGAGACATAAGGAAACACTGTGTTGCTTGTTTGGCGTAGAAAACCTGTTTGTGTAGTCTGACTTTTCACCACTGCTTTTCGTTGTTCCTTGTGTTTCCTGCAACTAAGGTGTAGTAGAGTGGACAAATATCGTCTCTGATACTGCGCCTTACATGTTCTTTCAAAGGCATGTGGATGTATGGCTGTGCAGGGTCTGTTGTTCAGGCATTCTACTGAGGCGTTGAGATCTGTGAGCCCTGTGGGCTCAGTTCACTGCAACTCAGGCAAACAAACAAAAAAATGGCAGACCAACAATACATCTTCACCGATTTGACATTAAAAAAAAAAAATGTTGCAATGTGAGAAATTTACAAACAGAATACTCTTTGTGATGTTTGGCAAGCACTAGCTCAGCGCCATTCACTGTGTTCCGTTATGTCAAAACCACTTGATTGTGTTGATTTGTCACGCTATATTGTCAATTCATCAATTCAGTCTTACGTTCGGTCCCGTCAGTCACTGACATTCCACTTCTTGTTTTCTTTTGTACTCGCTTCTGGTCTCTCATTTCAACTCCTTTTACTTCCTGTCTTTGTGTGTCTTCCCGCCCTCATGCATGTCAACACCTCCCTTGATTGTTTCCACCAGTGTTCACTTACCTCATGTATAAATAGTTGTGTCTCCCTTTGTGTTGTTCATGTGCCATATCACTACCCAAGAGAACCAGTGTTACCTAAACTTTGTTTCAAGCCAAGATTTGCTTTAGTGTTTTGATCTTTTCTTTGTGCCTTAGCTTTGTTTTTCCTCATCTTGAGTGATTCTGATTTGAACTTTGTTTTGAGCCCTGTGTTTTGAATAAGTTGTGCAAATATGATTTTGATTCCCCTGGACAAGAAGCTACCCTTGAATCCTATGCCACAACTTAAGTTCATAAAACATTCCCTTGCCCAATTTAAATGAAGTTTAGCCAATGCTTTTTATAACTTGCGATTATCCAACTGAGACCATAAATATCCATATTTCATGGCAGTCTATCAAGATGATATTGAGTTGTTGACAAACCTGTCTCCTATGAACTGTTCACACAACTCATTTCCAGAACTAATATACTGTTAATGCAGGCCAGATTAAAAAAAAAAAATGTTTTGATCAAGAACATTCCTATGAATGTAACTTTTAATGTTGTGTGAGAATTCTTTATTTCACTTATAAACTTGCAGAGATAAAAACATCCCCACTCACTCCACCAGAAGATTTATTATAAATGCTAACTGCCTGACAGTGTGTACAGTATGTATGCTGCACAGCGCCCACTGAGAGGCCTGTGATAGACATTAAAGCACAGGGGAAATGTCTTGACTGTCTTCCTTCTCCCCCCTCATGCTGTCCCATACTATATTTCTCCCTAATTAATGTCAAAATAGAGTAAAGACAATTAAGGCTCTGTCTCCAACAGTTCTTGATTCTTCTCTTCCCTCTCCTCATTCCCTCTCTCTCACTGAGGCGAGCCGACTATCTTAATGGCTGGTAAATGTCTTCTGATTGGTCTGCTCGTCTCCACGGACTGTGGGTGCACTGTAGCTGAGCGGAGCGGAGAAAAGCGGTGAGCTCATCGCAGCCAAAGAGAACAAGTAGAAGTTGAATAACAACTGCGCTGAGAGCAGCCAGACTGCAGCTTGCTTCATGCAAATTCACATGAATCTGCTTTGTGGATGGTGTTCATCCTGGCAAATTTCAAACAGGGATGAAGTGATGCTTACAAGGTTGTCAAGAGCTAATGATGAATTACATAAATGCAGACTCTTCAGTGTTTCAAGAGAACAATCTAAAAAACGTAATTACAGGACCAATGGACAACTTTTTATGGGGAATTTTGATAAGACCTGTAACAGGCCTGTCGACACATATTCAGTGATGTATTGCTTCAGACCATCGCTCCGATCTGCGTTAATATCATGGTCAACTCCCGTAACTCCTTGCTTCAGTGGGAGTCACATGTGGTCACTTTGTCACTAAAATCTCGAAAAGCTTTATGCTTATGTAAGCATCACATTTCATTTTATGACACAACAACTCTGCAACAGTTAAAGAAATGCACTACAGCCTTAACATATTCATTAATGATAAGGCGTTCAATTAATTTAGCAAATATTGAATTTTGGTCAAAGTTTACTTAAGATGTATATTGCTCCTTAAACTGTAATCCACAAGTACTCCACAGCATTGAGAGTTATACTCTGAAATAATGGTAAATATTTTGAAGATAACCACAGATTATAATATTTTTTTCTAAATTACTCTTCAATACAGCATGTTTGAGATATTTTTTCCATTCACATTTTAAAGGAATAATACTAATATTTGTTATGCCAGGAAGGAGAGCACAAGGGTGAAGAGCCAGGTAAAGTAAATGCCTGGCGGAAACATGTGACTTAATACATATTTTTCTCTGTGGTGTATATTTAATTTTTGGGAAAAGCTATTTCAATGTTTTTTGAGGGCGTGGGGATGCCTGATAATATATCCACCGTAAAACCATATATTGGGTTGTTGCCTCAGGGCAACAATGTGCCCAGATTTAACTGAAACACAGGTTTTCTATGCCGCACAGACATCCAAGAGTGCACAGATGCCACCACTGCCTACATCTCCGAGTGTACTGACAATGTGACAGTCCTCAAGACCATCACTGTTCGGGCCAATCAGAAGCCGTGGCTGACAGGGGAGGTCTACAAGCTTCTGAAGGCTTGTAACGCTGCCTCCTCACACTGTCCTTGGAAAGCGCCAGCACCTGGTCGCCAGGAGGAGGTGTTGACTGGTGGAGTCGTCGCAGGTCTGCGATGGGGGCTGTGTAGCTCTCAGCTCCAACTTATTCTCTTTGGCTGCAATGAGCACACTGCTTTCCTGCTGCCTGCTGCATCAGCCTGCTGGCATCAGACAATATTTAGAAATTGATTACTGTTTTTTCATCCAAGGGTTTGAGAGAAACGTAATTTCATTACTCTGTATGTCTTGCACATGCGGCTGTATTTGACAATAAAGCTGACTTTGACTTTCATAGGACAAGTGTGAAAAATAAGCAATATATGCATACTACACAGCCAATAATTACTTACTCATACCTCTTGAATAAATAAAGTTTATAAGTATAGTTATAGGATGATAAGAGTTTTATTTTTATATAAATATTTAATAAATATATCACAAACAATCATACGTTATAAGACTTCAGTGTTTCTCTCTTTTGACAAAGCACACTCACTGATTTCTTAGTCCGTGATACAGAGGTGATATGGAATCATCCTTATTACCACACACAGTCACACTCATTCTCGTTACAAAAAACCTAAGCGATAATTTTATAAAACTTCTTGACCAATCATGTATGAACAAGAACGTGTGCATGTGGTGGTACTGTGGTGTCTCGTAAAATGTAATTTTTTCATTCGCAGTGTTTCCGTTTAGATGTTTTTAGATGAGGTTCATGTTAGTCACTTCTCTGTCCCACACTTCCGGTTTTATTTTGTACTTACCCCTTGTCTCTCATTGCAGTTCCATTTACTTCCTATCATATTGCTATTTAAATAGCTGTGTCTTCCGATGTCCTGTGCCAGTTTGTCTTGTGCTCATGTGTCAAGTGATTCCATGCACGCATCCACACTAAACATGACTTTGTCTGAATAAAAGTGGTCTGAAAACACAGTGTTGCCTGGGGGCAACAAAGAAGCAAGTTTTCCCAAAAATACACATTAAAATAATACTAATTTACATTGAGGGATATGAGTAATGGTCGGGTAGTGGGTGGACTGGGGAATTAAGGGTTTATTGAGTTTGTTTACTTTAGTTTCTTGATACCAAGAAATGTAGGACAGGTTGTTTTGGTATCTTGTCTGTTTGGCTCAGTTTTAATGCACATTCATTGTCATATCTGATTTCACATATTTATCTTTTTAATTAAAATGGTGTTCAGCTTTTGATATGGTTTTACAGCCTGTAGGAAACTAAACACATTTTCTGCTTTGGTCTCAATATGGAGATGTACTCTTTTCTGAATTCCCCCTGCATCTTTACATCTGTAAAGGTTTAAGAAATGAATAGTCTTCAAGAACATCCATGGGTGGATAATTAAGAAGAAAAAATAATGAATGTCACTGATTATGCTTAATTTCAGTTGTTCTTGCTTGAATACATATTTTTATTATGACTGTTAAGAAAGAAGATACTTGGTACAGCTCACTTGCCGGAGCAACAGCAAGGAGCTTCCAGTTTAATGGAATCACTTCAGTATTTACCATATGGGAGGGAATAGACTCTAGAGAGAGACAATTCTAGGTCAACAGAGGCCAGGGAACAGTTCGGTGGTTCTGTGCCTTGCTCAGGGGCACCTTAGCAGTGGCCAGGAAATGAAACTGGCACCTCTCAAGCTATTAGCACCATCTCCTTTTTCTCTCCAATGTTGGTCCAAGTGGGATTTGAACCACTTTCCGGCTGGATGTCCAGTTCCGACATGTGCCCGACAGACTAAGCCACTGCCGCCCCAAGTAACTCACAACATGAGTAGCATCCGGACAATGGTGCTATATGGATAGAGCTATCTATATCTTGCACAAATGATTGGCGTCTATTACAAAAAACCCAAATAAAGTTAACAGGCTGCAAAAAAGGGACACTTTTCTAGTCCACTCATGGCACTTTACATGACAAATCACATTCATCCAATGACACACACATTCATCTATATGCAAAACATTTGTATCCCACATCATCATTCACACCCGATCTGTCAGGCGCATTTTTTTCTAAAAAGTTCTGTTTACTTGCTTGAGGACACTGAAGCAAGGACACTAGAGAAATTGGAGATCGAACTGTCGCTGTCCTTCTTGATAATAGACAACCTGCTCTACCTGGTGAGCCAAGCTGCCCACAGAAGGTCAGTTTCCTTGTCTCCAGTACAGCATGGCATTGCTGTCTTGGTATCAGGAAACAGACATAGCCTAAGGGCGGAATGCTTTGAATAAGGCGTGCAATGTAAACTCTGTGACAAATATTATTTAGGTTAATTTTTTATTTAGTATAGTCCATATTTAGGTTTAGTTCTTAGTTGTCTTCAGTCCTTGTCATTTCACTTCCTGTTTTGTTTTGTATACACCTATTGTTCTCATTTCAGGTCCCTTTACTTCCTGCCCTTGTGTTTTCCCACCATTGTCAGTGTTCTGCTCGTCCCTAACTGTCTTCACCTGTTCCAACTTACCCCACGTGTATGTAGTCCATGTCTCCTGTTTTTCTTATGTCCTCTGGGTGAGACCAAGCAATGCAAAGCCATGAATCAAACCTTTGCCATGTTTTTGTTTTAATAAAGATCTTTTGTTGTATTTCTGTATCCTCCTTGTGAGCACTTTGTTTTGTTACTTTTACCTTTTGCTCTGTGTGAGTGTGCTTAATTTATCTGATTCAGTAAAGGTACTTTTATTCTTACTTTGTCTCAGAGTAGTGCAGTTGAGTTCTAGTCTTAGTTCAGTTATGACAACCAATATCAAGATGTAAGTCATTTACCAAACTGATAAATAATATTTAGACAAAAAAACATCTGAATTTATGTATTTAGATTGGATTACTGTGTTGACAATCCTATAGGCAGTATATTTGCTTTGTGGAGACATGCAAGTACAGTGAAGCTTCTACCTAGAGGCCTTTTTACCCCTGAAAATATGATTAATATGGCTGACAGTCATCAATCCTCACAGTCCCAATCGCTGTCATCACAGAGCAAAGTCTCCGAAATGGTGACTCTTTCCAGTGTAAATCCAAAAAGAAATCCCTCCAGCTGTCTTCTATGTGCATTTATCCAAGAGAAATGCCCTCTGGGCCAAACTTGCTGCACTGACACGATTACAAAGCTAAGCACATCTATACCGGAAAACACAATTGCAAATGTAACTAGGTCAGATTCCTGAAGGGTTCCAACTTTTAAAAGCCGTTCCTGCCCATACCCGTTAATATTAGAACAGCAATCCGAAATGTGACCCATCACAGTTGAACCCACACTCGCCAGGCTACATTTAGGCTATATCTTAAACCTGTCAAGCACATCCTTTTTGGCCATTTTTACAACCTGCTTTCCACTTATACTAATATTTTCCCTATCAAAGAACACACAAACCTTCTTCCAAACTTCCAACTGTACGTACAGCCAGTAAACATGCCTCCAGGTTTGCCATCTGGGGTAGGTCCTCTGCATTTACGGCTACAGCTGGGGTCATCAGCCCAACAATAGAAATGTAGTCCAAATCTGCATATAACTTGACCAAGAGGTGACAAATAAAGCGATATTTGCAGAGGGCAAAAAACAGAGCCTTGAAAAACGATATATCTTATTATAAAGAAACCTGAATTGTGACTATTGTAGAGAACACCGTGTTATTTCAGGAAGGTAGGACTTAAACCAGGCTTGTGTTAGGTCAGCAATACCAAAATGATTGTTCATACAATCTGGGAGTATAGAAAGATCGATTGTATCAAATGCAACACAGAGGTCCAAAAGAAAAAGCTGCGAGGCAGAACCAGAATCAAAAGTCGATCAAATTTAACCATGTCCTGGATGTAGGGTGGAGCAGATCCATTCACAGCATGGTAGGCCAGTTCCAGTGTCTTGAAGTGGATTCGTTGATAGATAGATCATGAATCAGACAGTAGTTTCCTGAAAGGAAAAGTAGTTTGGTCTTATCGAGGTTGAGCTTCAGCTGGTGTTCAGACATCCACTGTGAGATGTCAGCAAGACGTCTGAAACCACTGGGTATCCAGACTGTCACCAGACTGAGAAAGACATAATCAGGACAGATGACTGGACCTAAAAGCAAACTGTGGTTAAATAAGTTTTAAAAAAGGAAGTCATAGCAACCCTTGAACATCTTGTCATTTTCTTAAATATAGTCTAGTCTGTGAAATCTAACCTCTCCAAAGTTTCATCTTCCTTTCCCATAGCTTTCATGAGAGCACCGACAACGTGCCTTTGGAGTTGCTAAGATCTCCATTCGTCTAATTACACACCTGATCGCCCCTTTTTTTATTGACATTTGTATTTCCTTTTCTTCTTTTAGTTACAATTAAAATGTTAGGAGTTTGTGATTTAAACTGACTTCCCATTAAATACAGTACATCTATTATGTTTTGATTACCTTGACCTTCTGTCAGTGCATATTCAGTTTGGATACTTTACACACGACTCTTCGATAGATTTTTTATTAAAAATGGTTCAATGTTTTTGTTAAGATCCATACAAATGGTGAATACTGGGTGAAGCTCAGTAAATCTGGCCTTTCTCAGCCAAAATGTTTTTATACTAATATATTAAAATTAATTATTAACCATAGTCATCTGACTCAAGACACCGTGCAGTAAAGGTGATTCATTACTTTCATTGGTTCATTAATTTATAGAGACATTAAGACCCTTAAAGAATAGTGGTATTTTATGTTCAAGAAATTCATCTTTTTCCATTTTATCCTGACCTGTCTTTCATGGCGCCTGCTAACCCAGGAGCAGGCGCGATAATCTCTCGCGCCAAACCTGGATGTCTATTCACACACACACACACACTTCTACTCCTCTCCTCCTCCTGCCCCCCATTGCGGCACACATGAAGGCTCCCCCATGCCCTTTTGGCTTTTTCTCTCCTCCACCTGCGTCTGTTCTTCACAGTCTGTTTATTCAGAGCACCCTGGCAACACCTTCGCAGCTTCACAGTTCCAGCATTCTCTTTTGGACATGCAGCCCATCCCCGCTGCCCACCTCTGCATGAGACAAGTTTCTGATCCACACACACTCACCATCTTCATAGTACCTGACATCCCATCGCCTCTCACCCTCCTCAGCACCCCTTCTCTGCATAGCTAACCCCATTTTTTAACTCAGTTTATAATTTCCAACCATGTAATGGTTGAAATACACATTTAACAGTTGAATTTGGAAAGTTACACATCTCTGGCTTATCAGGCTCTGGCCCTCAGCACATTCAGTTTGAAATACAATACAGTGCCAAGTCTCTTTCTTTTATTGAATTAGGTTTATGGCAGTATATGTGGAACAGTGTACCAGATGTCCTTCCTTTTTATGCACTAAGCAGCACAAGTGACTGCGCAGCAGGTCGAGAAAGCTCTCCAAGATGTACACCTTACCAGCCTCATAGGATTAGCCTCCAGATCCATACTTCTAGAAGACTTTGAAAAAGAAAGGTGGAAATAATGATGGAAATATATGAGAGTGTGGAGGAAAACAAACAGCTCATGACCCAAAGCACTACCTCATCTGTCAAACACAAGGGTGGTTCCATTTGGCTTCAGTGGAACTGACACACTCATTTACTGATGAGTTCACTGCTGACCGAAGCATCAGGAGGGCTCCAGGTGTATCCTAAGCATATGTGCTAAGATTCAGCCAAATATACATGAACTGGACAACAGTACACCACCCTAAACGCAGAGCCAACGCGGGTTGAGGCGGTGGAATCTCCTCCACTGGCCAAGTCAGTGATGTGATCTCAATCCAACTGAGATTAATTGAACTGCTCAAGAGCAGAACAACAACAAAGAGCTGAAGCGAAGCTGCACTGAAGCTCTAGGAGGACATCACCAGCGTATATGTGGATGACCTTGAGGCTTCGGACAGATGGATAACATGATTGAACTGTAAAGTAACCTAACCTGAATCTCTCTGTTAGAAAGCTTGGTTATACCACTCTGCCCTTCTTGGTCCCCTGTCCCGGACTTATCTCAAACTGAAGCAAGCGCCATCACTGTGATCCCAACCACCGTTCTATAATGTAACATGGTTAGCCCCTCCTACTCGGCAGACCTATCACACATAGACACTCCTACATATACAGGCACACCCACATACACATGCCTGCAATATTGCAAGTTGAAATTTTACCTTAAATTTTTCCAAAGGGGCAAATTATAGATATGATATTTTTGATGCTCAAAAGCATCTTCTCATCAAACTGTATTCTTAATAAACATGAATTAACACTGTTCTTTTGATACAGATATTGGTTTGTTACTTCCTAAATGAATAAGAACAATTGCTCAACCCTAACCCTAACCACCAATGCAAGCTGCAACTGAAGTCTAACATGCAAGCAAAACAGATCTAGCTACTTTATCTAAAACACAACAAAACACATGATTCACCACAATAAAAAGGCAAACCATAAAAAGTTCTACTTCTGAAAACTAACTTAAGTACTCCATGGGAGCCCCACTTTTTAACAAACCTGCAATATCACAAGAAACATTTGAGACTTGAATTCTAATTTACATATCACATAACACATAAACAGCTTGGTGCCCGGCATTTTATTAATATTTTGACAAACATTTATAAACAATCATACAATAATTAAATATTATTTTTTTAAATAAATAACAATTTGCTGATCATAAATTTGCCCTACCACAGCAGTGACACAAGGCAGGGTTTTGGACGTCTGGCAGACATGTTCAGACTTACCTGCTCAAAGGCAGTGTCTTGCACACTGGTTATAATCCATTATATATCTATGTCCTCTACAGAATGTGCTACGGCTGACCAGTCCATATCATTAGGGACAAACAAAGCTATGCCATGGTGTTTATCGGTGGTATGGCTGGCCATGCCATACCCAGGAAGCTTCAGGGAGTTCTAGTTTTCTATGTGGGTCTCCTGCAGTAGAAATATAGTCACCTTGTTTGTGGAGGTTCTCAGTCATCTAGGTCATGGTATTATCAAGTGCGATTCAATTAGGCAACTGGACTGGTTGAAAAATTCTTGAAGACGTTTCACCTCTCGTCCGAGAGGCTTCTTCAGTTCTAACTAGCTGCTGGAAAAGTTCAGGTATTTATCCACCTACGTTTCAGCCTAAGATGCAGACAACAAAACATTGTTCCTGTCAGCCTACGCCTTGTCACAACAGTGAAAGGCCACAAAGCCAACATCATCGTCCAGAAGGCTCAATACCAACTTCTCAACGAAAGGGTAAGACAGATTAATTTCACTATCGACGCTCTTAAACCGAGGACAGCACAACTATATCAACACCTAGCATCTAACCTCCCCTCTGAGGTCCTAGAAGAAGTTTCCAACTTTATTGACAAGGCACAGCACTCACAGCACTTAAAGGTTAAAGAAAGGCAAATGCAGAAGTTTCAGAGACTACAGCCCCGGCTCAGAACAGCACAACCTGCAGAAGAACTGACCTGGAGGAGAAAAGACAACAACGCTCCACAACCAGACCTTCATGAGAAATGGGTGAGGAATGTGTCTGACAGGATTCTCACCCCACCAGAAACAGATGTCCTAGCCATCAGCCATCAGGAACAACCGTTTAAGCAACCCGGAAGCAGAACAACTGAGGCTGTCTGCCACTCTGGCCGGGGCCAAACCACCGCCTTCCAATCTCACCACACAGGAGAGCAGAGCCCTCACATCTCTACAGAAAGACCAGAGCATCACCATCTTGCCAGCCGACAAAGGAAGATGCACAGTGGTATTAAACACAACAGACTACCATGCCAAGGTGAGTGGCCTTTTGAGTGACACAGTTACATATGAGACCCTGAAGAGAGACCCCACCAGTGGCTACAAAAAGAAAGTTATCACCTGCCTACAACAGCTAGAGAAAGATAAGATTTTAGATCGACAACAGTACTTCAGACTTTATCCAGGGGACACCATTCCATGCATCAATGGACTTCCCAAGATTCACAAGGAAGGAGCCCCACTCAGACCAATCATCAGCAGCATTAATTTGGTTACCTACAAAATTGCAAAACATCTTGCTACAATATTAGCCCCTCTGGTTGGCAACACAGAACATCACATAAAGAATTCGCAAGAGTTTGCAGACAAAACCAAGGACTTAAAATTAGACTAAGACGAAACAATGGTGTCCTCTGACGTTACTTCTCTGTTTACGTGCATCCCCACCAACGAAGCAGTGAGCATGACCAGGAAAAGACTTCTACAGGACACCACCCTTCTTGACAGAACCCAGGTCTTGCACACTGGTTATAATCCATTATATATCTATGTCCTCTACAGAATGTGCTACGGCTGACCAGTTAACGAATGCTTTTACAGACAGAAACACGGATGTGCCATGGGCTCACCAGTTTCTCCCATCGTGGCCAACCTCTACATGGAAGAGGTGGAAAACAGGGCCTTGGCCTCGTATACAGGAATTGCTCCCACCCACTGGTTCAGGTATGTGGACGACACCTGGGTCAAAATCAAGACCCAGGAAGTTGAAGCCTCCTCAGCACACATCAACAATGTGGACAAAAACATCAAGTTCACCCGTGAAGATGTGAGCGGAACAGCTTGGCCTTCTTGGACTGTGGAGTACACGTCGAAGAAGACAGAAGCCTCAACATCGGAGTCTACAGAAAACCCACACACACAGACCAATATCTACTTTTTGATTCCCACCACCCCCTGGAGCACA